>JALMQS010000075.1:12180813-12228380 GCA_024734495.1 Forficula auricularia
AAATAGGGCAGTGACCGGATAAAAGTTTTTAACTTTCGCTTTCATTTAATGTTAACAATTATATATACGTATATAGTATATCGGGAAAAATATATTAGTCATTCCAGGCAAATAGCTCTCTAATACTCATTCACTGTTTTTTTAAAAAGAATTATAAAGCAACTATAGAACAAATAAATATTTTGAAAATAGACAATAATATAATTTTTATAAAAAAAAAATACAACCGACTTCATAAAAATTAAATTCAACAAATAAAATAATAAAAACTCAAAAATAAAATAAAATGCACTAAAAGGTATAAAATAATTATCTAATTTAGTTACAACTAAACGACGAAATTTTCACATGAAATCACTTTTTGAAGTCGGTGCCAAACATATACATTTTATGAATCGCACTCGACGGATCTTACTTAGTACGTTTGTCAGGTACGATCGCTTACATAGTTTGTTTGGCACCGACTTCAAAAAGTGATTTCATGTACAAATTTCGTCGTTTAGTTGTAACTAAATTAGATAATTATTTTATACCTTTTAGTGCATTTTATTTTATTTTTGAGTTCTTATTATTTTACTTGTTGAATTTAATTTTTTTGAAGTCGGTTTTATTTTTTTTTTATAAAAATTATTTTTATTTTTCTCTTTTTAGTGATGTTATTAATAGTGACTTAAGATAATACCTTGCATGCATCTCGTAAGAGAAAAGTTTTAAATGAACGTTTTAAGATTTTTTTTATAAAAGATTTTATTTATTATAATTTCGATTATTTACTCTTAAGAATTGGAAATTTACGTTAGTTCGTCATTGAACATATCATCTGAACTTGACCAAATTAATATGGGATAACCCCTAAGGTACCCTCTTACCAACATAAAAAGAATCATCGAAATCGGTTCACGTGGCAAGAAGTTCTTGCTGAACATACATAAAATAAATAAATAATTAAATAGTTAGGTATCCTGACTACCTTAGAGTTACTGATCCAAACGCAGAAAGAATCATTGAAATCGGTTCATAAACAAAGAAATTAAGCGCGAACATACATAACAAAAAAGGTCCAATACCAATGAAATTTATATGGCACCAATCGGAAACTATACTGAACCCAAAGCAAAAAAATCATCAAAATCGGTTCACAATTGGCGAAGAAATCGAGTAACATAGACACAAAAAAAAATCAATCGAATTGAGAACCTCCTCTTTTTTTTGAAGTCGGTTAATTAGCCACGGGAGCCGGGTTGGCTCAGTTGGCTAACGCACTGGTCTCGTTTCGACATCGATCAATTATGACGATGTTGGAATGGGAGTCCGGGGTTCGATCCTAGCTGACGAATAAAAATTTCTACCGGCTGAAAACTCGGCTCCCCCACTAACCCTACTAACACTTTACTTATGTGCTGTCTAAATGGGCTTTGTTCCCGGTGACATTAAATAAATTAAAAAAAAAAAAAATTAGCCACAAATTGTCTTGATGATAATGTTACTCATACATGATAACTACATAGTAATTAATTTTAATTATTACAGTTGTATGGCCTCTTTTTAAAGGAACTATTTTTTTTTAAATTTTCATTGATAAAGAGACAATTTCTTCCAAAACGTTTTGAGATTGTTTTCATGAAAGAACTGTATTTATTTAAAACAAAAAAAAAAACCCATCAAAAATTATAAATCAAGACTTAGGTATATGTGCTGCGCCATCATAACGTCCTTACTTGTATCATTGGAAAGAAAAATTTCCGGTAGCCAATTTAAATATCTGCCTGGTATACAACTATAGGGATCGTTCAACTAGACTTTTACGCCAACTAGTGGTAAACATCTCAACTAATTGGCATCGTTTATTAAATTTTAACACGTGATTTATTTTTTAATAATTAATATTAAAATTAATTGATATTATTTTAATTATGTCAGCTTCAAGAAAGAATTGCTGTATCCGTGGTTGTAATGATACATCACGTCCAAAACGTGGAGTTGATGTGAAAGTGAAATTTTATAAATTCTCAGATAGCATGTTTGGAGCCGCATGGAAAATAGCGAAACGTAAACAGTGGATAAAAGCAGTAAAAAATTATGTGTAAGTTCTGTATTCATCAACAATTTATAACAAAATTAAAGTAAAAGTTCAGATTAAACTCGGGCATATAAACTATAATTTTGATGGTTAAGTTCTTAATATTTATGATATTTATGTAATAACGAGTTTTTCGTGCGTGCCTTCGGCACGCCCTCGAAGCTCGGACCTCCGGGCTGGTGCCCTAGCGGGCAGCGCCTCGGTCCAAAAATCTTATTCCTCTTAAAAAACCACACTCCAAATGTATACCCGTAAACTACAGAAAATACATCGTCTCTTAAAAGTTTCGCCTCTTTAATTTTTGAGTGGCCGGGGGGGGGGGGCGGCGAGGAACAATTATCAATATATTTAATGTTTCTTAATTTAAAATGAATTGGAGTCTTTCATTTCAAAATTCGAGTTCAAATTAGAATTATATTTCAAATTTGCCTGGTTATGAAAATCGATTGGAACCATCAGTTTAAAATCCGAGCTGACAATTATATTTCAAATTTGCCTCGTTAATTAATATATATTTAATGTTTCTTAATTTAAAATCTATTGGTGATTTTTCATTTTCATTCGAGTTCAAATGAATACAATATTATCTCGACACAAAGTCTAAATCAAAAATATATAGTTTTAGTAACAGAAATCAAGATATATAAATATTAATGTTACATTGGTCTAATGGCTAGAGCTCATGCCCTTAGTTCAAGAGTTCGTCGGTTCGATTCTAGGCAAGAGGGCAATTTTTTTAAAGAAAATTCTCTAAGCGTTGTTACAAATATATATAGTATAACCCGTATGTTTCGTCATTTTATTTTTGACTTTCTCAGCGACTTATTTCTCAACTCAATTGTCCAATATCATTATGAGAAACATTCTTTTTTCTTCTTTTCCAATTTTTTTAGATAGAATATTTCATATAATTATCGGAAATTGATTTGAGAATTAAGTTGCTGAGAAAGTCACAAATAAAATGACGAAACGTGTACGTCTTATTTAATATAAAACTAATTAAATTATGGATATGATTAACCAAACTATTAATCAGAAAAATTTACTCTCTTTTGATTAGAGTATATTTCATGTATCTGTGATTTCAATTTCGATATAAAGTTTTTAATTTGACCGGGCCATATTCGATCTTGTTTGAAATTGATCGCAGGGACATCTAGTGGCGGAAAAAGGAAACTAATCGTTGTTACAAATTAATCTAGATAAATATTATATAGTATGTATAATATGTAAAGGAGACAGTTGTAGACGAAACGTACGAAGATTTAACATATTTTTTTTGCAATCTGGACTATCGTGATGGTATAAGCACTGCAGCAGAACAGATAAATATACCAATGATGAAAACAGAAGATTAAAATTGCGAAACAAATATACCAATTTCAAAGGATACCCGAGACTCAAGTTGTGATTCAATAAATGTGGATCTCACAAAATCTTAAATTATTTTAACATCATGTCAGTGTAGGTTAAGTAATAGTATGGTTAATGTTAAATATTTCACATAAAATTTTTTAAGTTTTTCTTTAATAACTTCTTATAAATTAAGCAAGTATATTTTTAAGTAAATAAATAATTTCATAAAATTTTATAAATATTAAAACGTATTTTAACCATTTTTTTTATAATTCTATCTTGATTCTAAACCAGAGTTATGTAACTTGACATGGATGGAAAATTGTTGTCTCTCTGATCAATATATAATATAATTTTAAACAAGAACTTGTTGATTTTTCTAATAACAGTAATTTTACTTAGATTTTTTTTTTATTTTTCCATCAGCAATCAGAACTTACAAATCAAATTACAAAGCAGTAACAAATTCTATGAGCCAATTTTATTACATTTGATGAACAAGAAGGGAACAGGTAAATTTTACAGAATTCCTCCAATGAGGCATAACTGTATACCATCTATACTGAGTCTATAAGGAGACTTGAAGGTCTTGAGGCCACTTTTTTTTCAATCTTCTATCTTCGAGTATCTGGTTGAGAGAGTGCAGCGAATCATTTGGGTGGGACTCCAGTTTTTGTAGGTAACCCAGAGATCTTTTGTGAATGACATCCTTTATGTAGGGAATGTTTAAGTCGTTATGAAGTGTCGTCCTGTTAGAGACGTACCAAGGGGCGTTTGTTATTATTCTCAAAAATTTGGACTGAAATCTTTGGATTACATTTAAATTGGATTCAGAGGATCAGCCTTCTCCCGATTATATCACTTAGATTTATTACAGAAATGTTCACATCATATGTATTTGACACACTTTTTTTGCGGCACGACTTTAGCGGTTATGGCACTTGCAAAATTATTTGTTTTTTCAACTACACCATAGACATGATTAGAGTTGAATAACTTTTTTCCTTTTTCATCATTTTGGCCATATATAATATTATTGACAACCGGTTGAAATCCATATTTTATTATTTTTTCCATTATTTATAAATATTTCATGTTGTGTTTAATGAATGTTTTGATCCCACTATCTTCGGCAAAGGAACACTAGAGAGCGCTTACTTCGACAGTACTGCTGCCTCTATATTTTACGCACGATTCCTATACGTACCTCTATTTATTATTAAAAAGTAAACACCCCATAAACCCTACAAATGAACATTTCCCTTAAAAGAAGATTGTTCCTCGAGGCGCTTATTGAAAGGTTTCCAATCACAGAGAAAGCGCTCTTGTGGAAATTTCATTAACCTGAGCAATGCTCTTTAAATATATATAAATTCTGCTTTATTGGGATCTTATCAAATTCAACGCTTTTTTATTCGATAAGAGCAAATAATGTTTTAAAAATTAATTCCCTACCCCAAAGGTAGAGGAAAGGAATAATTTTTTTTTTTTTTTATATTAAGATTGGATGGAATTAATCTTGAAAGGGCAAATGATTATTTATTATTGCTCATTGATAAAAGAGTAGATATTGGTTCGTTGTGTTGAGGGCACTTGATCAAAAGGGCAAAAAAGAGAGGGCTCTTTCTTTAGTGCGCACCATCATCAATTATTGCCAGAGAGATCATCTAACAAACAGGGGAATTAGATGCCAATTAATTCCATGCAAATAGTAGAATATAAACCCTTGGGAAGAAATCTAATAAAGGTAATTGAATTGATAAAAAAAAAAAATAGAGAGGAAATATACTAAACGTACAAAAAATTAAGTATATTATACTTTAATAAGTCGGCCATCAAGTGCGTGTTGGGTTCGCGTACCGATACTTGCTCATATTTTCTAAAATACTTGAGATATCAAATTCCTTCTTTTCTATCGTAGTCCAGGCAAAAATATTACTGCCCTAAGTTTTCTCCCAAATCTGAATTGTGGAATTCTCGACGAGCGCCTCAAAATGAGCAAATTTCAGGGGGTTTTCAGTTTTTCTTGAATAACTCTAAAACGGCTTATCAAATCAAAAATATATTTATTAGATGAATCAAATCTCTTTAAATTTCACGTAAAATGATAACAATTTCATTAATTTCTATTCAGTCGAACTGATTCTACCCACAGTCAAAAATACCATGTTTTCCAATTTTTTCAAAAATTGGTACTTTTTGTCTAAATAAGCTGACGTGTTCTGATGTGGCCATCCACTTGACTTTACCATACAACCTGGCCCCTCACTTATTTTTAATATTTAATAAAATTATTTATAATCATGTAGGGGGGGGGGTTAGTTTTTGCATTTTTAAACTCCTGGAACCCACTGATTATGTATACAAAATTTGGTTGAGTTTGGTAAATGGCAAAGATTTTCATTTTTTGACCCCCCCCCCCCATTTCGGGCGGTTAGTTTTTGCATTTTTAGACTTCTTGGGTCCCACTGATTATGTATACAAAATTTGGTTGAGTTTGCTCAGACGACCTAGATTTTTAATTTTTAACCCCCCTCGACCCACCTTAATTTTGGGTCGATATGCACCAAAATCTAATCAGCTCTTAATCTCAATGGACCAAAACTACGCGTGAAATTTGGTTTTGATATTCACACTAGTTTTTGAGCTAGCTCGTACACAAATTTGGTAACGCACAGACTAACTAACAGACATTTTGACACAAGAATTATTATCTCAAAAAATATAATTTTTTCGATGTTCACTTATTAGAGATTTTTTATAGACCTAAATACCATGGTTTCGCTCAATTTTTTTAATCGAAATAGTTTCAGCCGTTTTTTAGATATTTTGAAAAAAAAAGAAGGAAAAAAACCACTTTTTTCATGCACGATTACAATACTTGACCATATCCTGTATGGTAAAGTAAAAATAGTGAATACTAGTACTAGGATATCTTAATACATGGTATTGGTACTCAAATGTCGATGAATAGGCGTTAAGAGCCATTTTTTAGACAAAAAGTACAAAATTTTGAAAAAATTGGAAATCCTGGTATTTTTGACAGGCGCTCGTACCAGTTTTACAGAACCGAAATTAATGAAATTGTTATCATTTTACTTGAAATTTAAAGAGATTTAATTCATCTAATAAATATATTTTTGATTTGATAAGCCATTTTAGAGTTATTTAATAAAAATTGAAAAACCCCCGAAATTTGCTCATTTTGAGGCACGCAGCGCAAACTCCACAATTCAGATTTAGGGGAAAACTTAAGGTAGTAATATTGGAGCTAAAATAAACGTATTCCACCAATAAAACCTTTACTGGAAGATAATTCCTGTTAATATCGTAATTTCCTATCTACTCTATTTTATTTTATTGACTTGAGGACCTCAAAAAAGTTATAAAAAGTTTTTAGTAAAATTATATTTCTAGTTCTTTACTATACAGTAAAATAGTAATTAATTAAAATTCTTCAATATAGGTCATTTAACAATGTTTAAGTAAGAACGGATAAGCTTCTCTCTGTAAAATGCTAAATTTGAGAAGAAATTTTACAAGTAACTGCGTTGTTATCGTATCCGTTACCTTTGCTGAAGATCTGGAGGAATCTATTTAAAATAAAAAATGGCCATCGATTCCCATCTAATTATTAAGAAATAATCATTCTACATTGCATATTTAACGTTTCGATTATTATCAGTGCTGAAGATATGGAGAAATTGACTTAAAACCAGGTCTCAATTTTGGAAAAAAATATTATTAGAGGTTGTTTAATTAAACTAATTATTAACAGGTGGTCAAATAACAATGAATCACGTGGTTGAATCAAAATAAAACATAACATTCACCTTATCGATCAAATGTTAAACCCCACTCATTGTTATGCCGACGATAGCACTCTGCACGGCAAACCCTCACTCCCGAATAATCGAATCAATGTTGCCTCCTCAATTCCTCTCGACCTAGACAAACTGAATAAATGGGTCTTTCAAAATTTAGTTAACTTTAATACAAACAAGACTCAATGTTGTCTAATTTCCCTGATATTCACTTCGATTCGAATACCCTGAAAATGTGTGAAAGCCTATCCATGTTGGGCGTCTCTGTCGCATCTGACCTGTCTTGGAATGAACACATCTCCTCTGTGGCGAAATCTGCAGCAAGGGAGATGGGCTTCTTATTCAGATCCATGCGATTTTACAAACCCCCACAACTTCTCACCATCTACAAGGCCCAAATCCGCCCCTGTCTCGAATACGGCTCTCATCTATGGAAAGGATCCTCTAAATATTCTCTTGCTACCCTGGATGCAATTCAGAAACGAGCCGTCAGGCTAATTGACGATTCTACCCTCACCGACTCCCTCGACTCGTTGGCTCATCGAAGAAATGTCTCTGCCCTTTCCCTTTTCTATAGATACTATCACGGCAGGTGCTCTGATGAGATAAAATCAATAATTCCCCCCAAAGCATGCTTTGCACGAAGCACGCGTTTTGCCGACTCCCAACACTCTCTCGCGGTCAAATTGGAAAAGTGCCGGACCACTTCATTCGCCAATACATATATCCCCATGACTTCAAGGAACTGGAACTCTCTCCCAGCCTCCATCTTTCACAGCACTTATAATCTTCAAACCTTCAAAACCGGAGTGCATAGACACCTACGTCTCCACCCTCTCACTTAATCAACTTTCCCTTCTCTTCGGTAATGCAAGGGTCTTTCGAGATCCATTGCGGGGCTGCATCTTTACTGGTGCATTCGATTGCATTGAAAAAAAAATAAGGTTGATTGAATAAACAATAATTAAAAACAAACAAATTATACACGGTCCTCTGGTTACTATATATTTATATCTATTCGTCATATATATGTAAATTTTTATCCACATCTAGCAGAAGACAACCTCATTGATTCCTCTTTATATATACTTTAATACTCAGCTGAAAAATGTCTATTTACGTGCTTGATCTTGCTGGCAAGTGTTTATATGGTCTAATTCTGATTATGAATCCCTTCTAGCATTTCTGATCCCGATTATGAGAGTAAAAGAGACTTTGCGTCGACCGTTTTTTCATCCCCATTTATCATTCAATCCAAGTGGCTTTACGCAACAGGCGGCTCACTCACTCACTAAGGGAAAAAGCCATTATTTTTTTCCCAGAATATTCTTAATAGAAAATTTTTTATCCAAAATGGTGTTCTAAATACATTAAATAAAAGGCAAATTTCTTTTTTTTTTTTTTTTTTTTTTTTTTATAAAATTTACATATTCTAATAGGATTGCAATTAAAAACATCATTATCCTGTGCTTTTCATCATATTTTCCATCAAAAATCTCCAATCAACCTAAATAACTTTTTGAATTATAATTCGAAATACTATCTATATAAATAAAAATGTACTGTTACGCTTAAGGGATACGTTGAGGGATCTTCGAAAGTTCTTAACCAATTTTTTTGAAATTATAGGTTTTTGGAAATCTTTCAAATTTTAATATTATTTTTGGTTAAGTGAACAATTTTGACAAGTAATATATAGGAAATGATTAAGATGATGAATGATTTTTATTATGTTTGGCTCGAAGGGTTAGTTGGAAGAAGATTCGCCGGGCTTGGATGGGAGATAATCTTCAGAGATTAGAATCTCTATTGGCGGCGTTAAAGCCAGAATAATGCTATTTTAAATAAGAATTTGCACTAGGCAGTTGAAACATGCTTTTCATAAAATAATGGCACACGCTGGCAGCACTCAACTGGGAATTGCTACCCCATGCGGCTTACTCACCAGACCTGGCTCCATCCGACTACCCCCTGTTTTTGTCGATGGGCCACGTACTTGAAGAGCAGCACTTCAAAACTTACGAAGAAGTCGAAAAATGGGTCAATGAATTGTTTCTTCCAAAGACCAGCCGTTTTTTTTTTTTTTTTTGGAAGGGGATCCACCGCCAGAAAGGTAGTCAAAATGTGTAGAAAGTGATAGAGAGTACTTTGAATAAAATATTTTTTTCTTTCCTATTTAAAAAAAGTGATTTATTTTTATAAAAATGGCTCATTTCATATGCATACACCTGGTTAATGTTTTAATTGTATTTTTTTTTAATATAAATAAATAGAAAACTTTCCAAGGTTATTATAATAACTCAAAACGTTTATCAATGGAATTTAATTTGAATTCAACAAAAAGCTGCTTTATTTTCATTCATCCCTTTTGAGATTATTTGTATCAGTCTTAGATAGAAAACCTTTTATATTATTCGAACATCAATTATAATATATTTAAAATTTTGACACCTTTCTAGATTCTATATAGACTAAAATAAAATAAATCATCCATCCACCTTAATTTTTTATCTCTCGTTCCATTGATATTTAAAATTTAAATGAAAAATTGAATTTCCTCCCGAGGGGGGAAAAAACAGAAAGTGAAAAAGAAAGGAATCAATTAACAGGTGATGATAGGTGGGTGGATAAGTGGAGAGATTGGTGGATGAGGGGCAGACACCCAAGGTGGATAATTTCCATTAAACTCTCTTTGTTTTTGTTGTTTTTTTCTTGTTTTTATATAAAAAATACCAATTAAAATTCAATTTAGTTTTAAATGAAAAATTAATAAAAACGAAATGAAATATTAAATATACCTATATACATATAATAGGGTGGTCGTTGATGTGGAAAAAATATTTTTGAATTGGATTTTAATTTCCTATTTGAATTATTGAAAAAAAAAATTATTAAACAAAAAAATTAAATATCATAAAGGGAAATCAATGAAATTATCCTCTGTTTGATGCGTCGTTTGTTTTATGGTTGACTTGTTATAACAACAAACGAATTTATTTATCTATATCCAATCGGGTATTTGAGTCCATGAGAAATAACAGATAAAATTTTACTTAACGAGCTTTTCGTGCGTGCCTTTCGGCACGCCCTCGAAGCTCGGCCCTCCGGGCTGGTGCCCTGGCGGGCAGCGTCTCGGTCAAAAATTTTTATTCCTCGTAAAAAACCACACTCCAAATGTATACCCGTAAACTACCGAAAATACATCGTCTCTTAAAAGTTTTGCCTCTTTAATTTTTGAGTGGCGGGGGGGGGGGGGGAGGAATAATTATGAATATATTTAAATTTAAATTTCATTTTTCCTTTTCAAAACAAAAACAATGAAATGATTTATGAACTGCAAAAAATTCGCAGGCTGAATCATGGAAATTATTCAAAATTACGAGGTTCAATTAATTTAATTAATTACAAAAAATATATTTAACGTTTCATAATTTAAAATGAATCGGAGTCTTTCATTTCAAAATTACAATTATATTTCAAATTTGCCTGGTTAATGAAAATCGATTGGAGCCATCAGTTTAAAATCCGAGCTGACAATTATATTTCAAATTTGCCTCGATAATTAATATATATTTAATGTTTCTTAATTTAAAATCTATTGGTGTTTTTTCATTTTCATTCGAGTTCAAATGAATACAATATTATCTCGACACAAAGTCTAAAACAAAAATTTATAGTTTTAGTAACAGAAATCATGGTATAAATATTAATGTTAGATTGGTCTAGTGGTTAAAACTAATGACCTTAGTTCAAGAGTTCGTAGGTTCGATTCTAGACAAGTGGGAAATTTTTTTAGAGAAATTTCTCTTAGCGTTGTTACAAATTAATATAGACACATATATATATATCTGTATAGTATATATTAAAAGCCTGATGATGAAGGTCAAACTTAGAAATCTTGACGGTTGTAGTACGCTCACAGTGAAATGAAATAAGCTGACATGTTCTGATGTGGCCATCCACTTGACTTTACCATACAACCTGGTCCCTCACTTACATTAATAGTTAATAAAATTATTTATAATCATGTAGGGGAGGGGGGTTAGTTTTTGCATTTTTAAACTCCTAGGGGCACACTGATTATGTATACAAAATTTGGTTGAGTTTGGTAAATGGCCAAGATTTTGATTTTTTGACCCTCCACCCTTATAATTTTTACCCCCCCCCCCCTTTAATTTTGGGTCGATATGCAGCAAAATCTAATCAGCTCTTAATCTCAATGGACCAAAACTACGTGTGAAATTTGGTTGTGATATTCCCACTAGTTTTTGAGCTAGCTCGTCCACAAATTTGGTAACGCACAGACTAACTAACTAACTAACTAACTAATTAACTAACTAAGAAACATTTTGACAAAACAATTATTATCTCGAAAAAATAATTTTTTCGATGTTCACTTATTAGAGCTTTTTTGTAGAGCAAAATGCCATGGTTTAGCTCAATTTTTTTAATCAAAATAGTTTCAGCCGTTTTTTAGATATTTCGAAAAAAAACACTTTTTTCATGCACGATTACAATACTTAACCATACCCTGTATGGTAAAGTAAAAATTAGTTAACTTTTGATAGTTTATTCAAGAGTTTTCGTTCTTAAATATCGTGAGTATCTGAATCCAGAGACACAAACATACATGTATGTTTGAGGGCGATTATTTTTATCTAGAGATTTTTAACAAAATTTAAAGACTAGGTAGGGTAGGGGATTATAAATATTCGCATTATTCCCAAAAAAATATTAAATTAAATGGTCCATTTATTTAGTGAAGCTCTGAGGCTTCAGAGAGCAGAAAATTGAAAAGACTGATGATACATTTAGATTACATAACTGGCAATTTTAAATAATTTCGCATAACCATTTCTCTAAACAATAATAATAATTACTACAACAATTATACAATCAGAAAATATATTTAATCAAATAATAGAATTCGTCAATTCATACCAATATAAAAATTATAATATTAACCCAATAGAAACCATGAAAATGTTTTCTTTTATAAGTAGAGGATAAAATAGGTCATTCACTGTCACTGCTGCCCGACTGTGGAATTCATTACCTTCATTCTCCCGTTCATCTTCATCGTCACTTATATATATTCAATCGTGGTCTCTTGGCATGTATTCGCGGGTGCGGGTTTCGGGAGTGAGCGTCTCTTTTTTGGCGTCTCTCTTTTATGGTGTATCTTTTCCCCCCTGCTGGCTCTCTCACCTTCCTTTTGGAGCTTTCTTTTTCGCACACATTTGTTTTTATTTTTTTTCCTCTTTGTTTTATGTTAATTATTCTTTTTTACTGCTCATATGAGGCAAACTGCCTCAGAGCATTGTGTAAAGTTAAATTGTAAGAATTATGAATGAATAAATAAATAAATAAAATATCAGGAGAAATATGGTAGATAATAGTGCCTGAATTTCAAGAGTTTCTTCTTGTATTTATTACTTTCCCTGATTTACCTAATTTTGAGTTTAAGTGATGATATATTGGAATGGCTTAAAAATTCGACCATTTCGAGCCATTATCAATCAGTGTGCGTGTCTCTTAATTAGGACCAGGGTCACCGGAAGCAGGGCTTCAGCTGCGGAGGGGACATCGTTGCATTAAACTGCTTTCGACAATCATTCATTAATAAATTATTTTCTGTAAGTTCAGTCAAACGAATGAAAAGATTTTGTTAATGAACAGCTTACGAGAAAGCAAATTTGCCTACTACTTACATCCAATCGGGTATTTGAACCCATGAAAAATAACAGATAAAATATACCTATCTAATTAAAAGACTGATGATGAAGGTCAAACCTAGAAATCTTAAGGTTTGTAGTACACTCATAATGAAAGGAGCAAATTAGTTAACATTTGACAGTTTATTCATGACGTTTCGGCTTATAATCCTGAAGCCACTATAACCACAAAAAACAAAAACAAAACAAAACGATAACTCAATCAATACATCAGGTGTCGGCAACCTTTTTTAACTGTGGGTCAAAATCAACCAAAATATTACAATTAAAAAGACTTTTCGGGTCAGTGAGTATTTTTCATTTTAAAATCTTAAGATAAATTCTATTGAATATTTAATAGCAATTTGCATGATATTTACCATATATGACTTATAACTATGGATTTTTTTGCTTAAACAAAACATAAAAGTACCCATATTTATTTTTGTAATAAACGCTAGCCTAGCCATACTAATATACTTCTGTACTATCATAGAATGCAATGCTAATTACATGGCTAAACAATAATTTTTGACCCGTGAGTCATTAATTTTGGGCATATCTTCATTCCGATGATGAACTGTTCTGGTTGTTAGTGGAATTTCTTTAATCCTCTCAAATATTTGTTTTTTTATTTGCGAAGTTTATAATTAAATATTTGGGACAGTTTATGAATGGGTTTTTAAAAAATTCGCCGTCTATAGCGGTTTTCCCTTGCTACCAATGCTAAGAGCAGCAACAAAACTGGTAGATGTAGCGTAATTGTGGCTGGTAGCAAAACTATTTAAAAATTTCTTTTATTTTGCAGTATAAAATATGGTACTTTATATATGTATAAATGCTAACACAAAGTCGCCAAAGTGCTGGAAGATTATAGGTGGTTTTTTACGGAACTCAAGTGGGTCACTTGAAATTATCAAATATGTCACTTGGTGACCCGCGGGTCATAGGTTGCGGAAGCCTGCAATTTTCGATAGACCTAAATATTTTAGAAATAGACTTGTTGAGGATTTTCTCCGCTCCAAATCCGAGAATTTTGTTTATTCCCTTTAATCCAGAGTTTAAGCGTAATCAAAAATATCACAAAAGAGTAGAATCGCGGGGCCATTTGAAGGATATTTTAACCATAATAAATAATTTGAAGATGTCTACATTTAAATTCTATAAAAAATATCAGCAATCCCACAAAAAATACATAAGTTTTATATTTAAATTAAAAATTGCGTTTTTTTTGGGGCAACCTTTAAAATGATACATATATATATTTTTTAAAAAGATGGAAAACTATAATTATCGCCCAAAACATTTAAATATTTTCGAAAATAAATAAAAAAATTTAGAAAATAAAAAATAAATATAAAATATATAAGAAAAATCAAAGGTAGGTACATACTACATATCGTCGGCTTAGGGCCGGTTGTATGTCGAAAAGTAAATACTTTTTACAAGTGACTCACTCCATTTACCATCTACCCTTTGTCACTTGTAAAAAGCATTTACTTTGCGACATACAACCGGCCCTTAGAGTGTAAACCTGCTGCTTAAATTCAAATTTGACCCTTGGGGTCTGCGAGGCTTCTTCTCTACCTCTTTTCTTTCCCCCACCCCTCTGGAGGTGAGAGGTCGTCTTTGCCTGTCAGTTCAGTCGACTCTGTTCAGTCATTGAGCGTACTCGCTTTTCTTTCTTACTTGCTTGCTTACCTTTACCCTTACTTGAATCACCTGCGACAACCCCTGCTCACTCTTAATGCCCTTCTCTCTCGGATCTGACTCCTGTTATTCTCCTACACCATTTTCTCTCAACACCCGATCCTGCTCATTATCTGTTTCTTTCTCTCTTTACAAAAACCTTGCCACGTACCACCTGCCTTTCTCCCAAAATTGACCCTGTGCGACCTCAAGCCTTCTCGTCACCATCGGCTTGAATAGAATCATTCAGTGTATTTATTTATCCTTTTTAAATAAAGGTGAAAGTTATTTTATATAGGAAGTGTTATTTATTTGAGTATTTTCACTTACGCCCGGTTCAACTACAATTCTACCCAGTCTATCCGGCACAGCCCCTATTACCTACAGTCCACTAACATCAACCCTTATAAATCCCCTTTTTGGATTTATTCACCTGCTAACTCCATTTTTTATCATATATGACATATTAATTCCGTTTGAAAGAAAAAGGGATGCAGCATCGTCCATGTAAAACTGCTACTTAAAATTACGATCGTAAGTTGTAGAAAAAAAATGTAAAAAATAGTTTTTATCCATAACAACAAAATTAAATTTCGTTTGTTTTTTCTCTCTTCTGTAAAATTTCCTTGTTGTCTGTTAGCAGGTTTACACTCTAAGGCGACGATATATATATTTTAAAAAAGATGGAAAACTATATTTATCGCCTAAAACATTTAATTATTTTCGTAAATAAATAAAATAAAAATATAGAAAATAAAAAATAAACATAAAATATATATTAAAAATCAAAGGTGCATACTACATAAGTATATAAAACAAATTCACATTGACATAAAGAAAGAAAAACAATTCAACATTTAAGACTTCTAGACAAATAGAAAAATACGCTTACCTTTTGGTTTTTTATTCAATGTTTAGGTATATGTACGTACGTATGTACGTATATCACTCGGTTTAAGTTGAGAGGTTAACTTTTAAAATTAAAAATTTAAAAATAATTATTATTTTCATTATTATATTTATTGTTAATTAAATTATTATTAATATTTATCAATTACAATTGGAATCGAAATAATTATCTTAATTAAATTGTTTATTTTATTTTAATTGTTTAATTATTTATTTTTTAATTATAATTTGATTTTATATTATTATCTTTTTTTATTTAGAACTAAAAAGTTAAATTTTAATTATGAGAGAGAGAGATAGAAATAAATAAATACACATAATATACTTACTGAGATTAAAATATAATGGAATGTATATTAATATAATTATGTGGTTTTTTTTAGTAAAGGAGAATATAAATTTAAATGGGAATAGTATTTTTAAATGTTACGTATTATTAATATGTTGGATGTTAAATTTTAATACTAATTGATTTTTAATTTCAATTATATTTATGGTTTTTTTAATAAACAAACGTATCCAATCATTGTTGATTTTATTTGTTTGTAATTTTTAACAAATTTAATAAAAAAATCAAAAAAAAAACTCTTTACTATGTTCGAAATACTTTTCTTTACATTTCTAAAAACACCCCTAAGCGTAACAAATGGGCCGATTTCCATTACAGATTGTATGATGTATTTCGAACTATTTAAGTACATACGTTCCAGTAAAAACGCGTTTCACCGAATACCTTTCTCGCAGCTAGTTTTTACTGATGTCAAAAATGAATTTCAATAAAAACGCGTTATGGCAAAACGACTTAGTAAAAGCCTTCCCGGGACCCACAGAATATCTAAACAAAATTTGTTTGAATTCGATTCAAAGAGATAAAATTTTCATTTTTGCTCCCCCCCCCCCCCCCCCACACATTTTGGGTGTTTATTTTTAATTAACCTTCTCGGTACCCACAGAATATCTAAATAAAATTTGGATGAATTTGATCCAAAGGGATACAATTTTTATTTTTACTCCCCCCCCCCCCCCCTCAAATATAATCTAAATGAACATTGACTAGAGTTTTTACTGAGTCGTTTTGCCAAAACTCGTTTTTACTGAAATCAATTTTTGACATCAGTAAAAACTACAAAGGTATTCGGTGAAACGCGTTTGTCTAAAAACTCGTTTTTACTGCAACATATATACTTAGTACCTACCTAACTAAAAAAAAAAAAAAAAGTAACATCTAACCCAACAATGTGTAAATTCTCATTACATATTATTTAAAATAATAATAAATTTCTTTGAAAAAAAGGATGAATCGTTCAAAATATATTTTGTAATGGAAATTCGTCTCTATTTCAAATATTGATTATTAATAGGTATATGCATTTTTGAAAAAAAAAAAAAAAAAAAAAATTCTTAAAAAAAGTAATGAGTTAGAAAATAAAAAAAAAAACGCAATGAATATATATCTAAAAACTTAAAAATTAGTGTTGGCAACAATGTGTGTATTGTTGTCTTACCAAGTGCTTCGAGTTGTCTGGCGATAGATGGCGTGTCTTCGGGCAGCTCGTCACGATAACCGAGCCCATCCAATCCGCCGCCTCCGCCCGGGCCCTGAACCAAAAACCAAATAGATATATTCAATTTATCATTTCAACAAGAAGTGATTTATTATTATGAGAATACAAATGGAGTGATCATTAATAAATAAATAATATACACATTCACTTCTCGGTCAAATGAATTATTTATTTATTTACATAGACAACAATAATAAATAATCAACAAAGCATTCTGTTTATATTTAAGAGAAAATCAACACTAGACATAAATTAATTATCCGATTGGATACATTTTAACTTTATTTTTATGATTCCATTCAAAAATGAGACGCTCTATTAGTTTCGCTACAATGTCTAGTTCGTAATGCAAATTAGATAACAACTTGAAATTTACAAGTTGTATGTATTTATTTCCCCCAAAACCAAATAAACTGAAATAACCATTCAAACCATAACCCTATCTCTTCTCTTATATTTAATAACAAAATTTATAATCATTTACGAAAGAACCCCCCCCCCCCCCCCCTTAATTTCGGGCCCATATTAGCAATGAATCATATCCGTTTTAATTAATTATAAAACTCTTCTAATATAAATATCAGCTTTCTTAAATTTTTGTTTGAAAATTTTATTGTTTTAAATTATTTTTGACCCCCCCCCCCCTCACTCTCTTTTGGGTCACTATCAATTTCGCAGAGTAAGTCCTTTTCATAAGTAGACGCATAATTTTCGTATAAATCGATAAAAATGTCTAGGACAGGGATGGTGAACCTTTTCAGCAATCGGGCCAAATTTCAGAAATAATATTTCTTATCGGGCCACGGATATAATTTTTTTTTTATCAAACATATTATTAGACAATTTAAAAATATTTAAAAGTGAGACTTCTGATGGGATGGTAGCTTCCTGTTGTCTCGATGACCGTGTTTTTGTAGTTGTTTATAATCTTATTATTACGTTGATAAATAAACATCTCTCCTAGTATCATTATAATACTTTATTAATATATAAATACATCTGACTTTGTTTTGGCTAGCTAAAAGTGCATCAAAATAGATCTCGACTGATGTTATCGCTACACGCAAACAGTTTTCTAAATGAACATCAGTAATGCGTGTCCTCACTTGTGATTTGATGTTCTTCATAGAAACAAAGCTGGTGAAAAAATATTTACTAGTCCGATATTCAGCGCCTGTCAACGCAACCCTCAATGCAGGGCGTTCTATTTGAATGCATACCCTTAACATTACAGGCGGGGCGCTTAAACAAAAATAGAAGAAAATGTTAAAACTTTGTCAAGACTCCGTATGCCCAGCAGTTAGTGTCGCCTTAATAATAAACTCTTCCTCTTATCTACTAGCCTTATCTCGATAAGAGTTCGATGAGCTGGTTCATTCAGGTCATTTTTTCTTAAAAACCATTTTTAACCAACTTAACATTTTGACAAATATTATCAATACATCTTTTTCTTCCGAAACGTTTGAATGATTAATAAATGTTTTCTCATTGTTTTTATAAAGAATTGTATTCATTTATTAGAATAAAAATTAATCAAGAATTTATTTCAAAATATAGATTATACACTATAAAGGGTGAGTCACGGGAAACGGATGTTTTTCAGAAAAGCATCTCTGCATATTAAATATATATATATATATATATTTTTCACTTATAATTATACGAGAGCTTTTTTTTTGCCGAAGTAAACTTGACATTTTAATGAGAATTTTGTTGCCTGGCAATTAAACGAAAAAAACTACCTGTGAAAAAATTACGAGCCCGTAGGACGAGTAATTTTTTCTGGTAGTTTTTTGAGTTAAATTGCCCAAAGGCAACAAAACTCGAATTATAAAATATCAAGTTTACTTCGATCCAAAAAAGCTTGAGTGTAATTCGGTAAGACAATTTAATGAATCAATACGTAAATCACAAAATTAACAAAATTAAGACATAAATTAGTTTATTTAATTTAGAGGAAAAGTACAATTGTTAAAAATACAATTCTTATAAACAACTTTTTTTCCACGGAAAACAGCGTAAACTGTCTCCATATTGATGTAGTTGAATTCACAGTATTCTGAGGCACATTTTTGTTGATAGCTTTTTCAATTTCTCCAGTCGAAGACTCTCCAAATCTCGACATTTTCATACAATGCAAGTTTGACATAAAATTGTTTACAATGTTGGTTGTCATGTCATTGTTGCTAGACACCGATGATTCAGGCCTACTAGAATCTTAAAGCTAGGTTCAGTTTTGTCGCTGGAAAAGTTAGGGTAAACTTTTTTCGCTGTCATAGTGACAAAAACACCGTTGCTTATGGGACTTTTAGTGTATGAATTAAATTGTCATAGAAATAATCACTAAACTATGCCATTATTGAATGCTTATGAGCGAAAAATTATATCTGACAAATGATGGCCATTTTCACGAACACAAATTCGAAGGCACTCTCGATAAAAATAAGCTCCATCGCTCATTATAATGGTCAAATCCTAATTTTCTTCAAACATGTCAAGCATTGTTGGCAAAAAGTGAGACGTTGTTGGTCGCTCATTCAACTGTTGGACTAGCGTAATTTTATACGGATGAAGCCAGAGGTTTTTGTGTAAAATTCGCTGGACAGTGCTTTAAAGAGTGGACAACTTTCAAGACCCCCTTCGAATTTGTGTTCGTGAAAAATCCAGAAAAATATCCGTTTCCCGTGACTCACACTGAAAAATATTTTGATAGGTTTTTTATTTAAACTAATTATTATTAACAGATGGTTGAAAAAATATGAATTTTGAGTGGATTCCAATATATTAGCCGCTCAGTAAGCTACTCTTGACAGGCGATTGTGAAATTGCTTTTGTTTCAATTTGCCTGTCAATCGATTAGAATATTTACAAACGCTTTTTTTTTCAATTACTTTTCGTAAATATCGTTGCTGGTCCATTTTAGGCGATTTCCAAAAATGAATCAATTTACTTGCCGCAATTTAAAGCAATTTTATCATCAGCGAACACTTTTTATATTAGCCAAAAACTTTTTCCATAGGTGCAATTAGTGGATCATTAATTGCCAAATATGGACCAATCAACGGTAATTATCGGCAAATAATTGCTTTAAAAATCGTTCGTTTAATTACGCTTTAATGTTAAACAGATTTGACTTCCAATCGAAATCGTAATTGAAGAGTTCAGAAAATTCTCCTTCTTTTACTGGCAAAAATTAAAAGCCCAGACCATTTTCATGTTTCTTATTTAGTGCAAAAAAAGGAATAATAAATAATTGAATAAACAATATTTTAGCATTTCAATAATTAAAAGACAATTAATTTAAATTTAAATAAACATTTAAACAATCGAAGAAATAAACAAACGAATATTTTAATTAATTTTAATATATTCTTTGGCACATAAACAATAATGGGAAATGATTTGAATTTATCTTTTGTTTTTGAATGAGAATAATAACTCCTACTAACTAGATGTAAATGATGTTTCTTCTGTTTTTGACAGGAAATATTTCTATTATTAATAATAATAATATTAAACAGGTGGTTCAAATTCGTCCGAATGAAGAATAAGTCTCTTGTTTGAGGCTGAAAATTTACCCTTGGAGAACCCAAAAGAAAAATAACTAGAGGTTTTATATAGGTATTTTATTAGAACATTTTGAAATATTGGTAATACATGTTTAAAAATATCTTATACTATTAAATGAACAATTCTTATATAATTACGTTTATAGAAAATCGTTTTCTCGAAAACGGCTCTAATGATTTCAATGAAAATCACAAATTGGGGTATTTTCGGGTGGACAAATCAATCATTTTTTTAACCCACTAATTGTTCATTATAATAGAAATAGGAGGGAATTGGACGAAATTAAAAACACAGAGTTTTAAATTGAAAGTTTTTGCCGAGAGTAGCAGAATTTTTATATATTGAAGGAGACAATAAAAGAGTGAGTCTTCTGCTGGAATTATAAATTTTATTGATTTATAACGATAAATAAATAAAATTTATAATTCCAGCAGATGACACTCTTTTATTGTCTCCTTCAACACAGAGTTTTTATTAAATGGGCTAGACGTTTCGTCAATTTATTTTGACTTCCTCAGTAGCTAATTTTATCACCCTTTGCCAAAAAACAATTTCACTATAAGACAAAATATCATTAATTTTTTTTAACATATTCTTGGCTCAAATTAATCAACAATCTTGGACAATTAAAAAAAACTTTGTTGTTTTTATACAAAGATAGCATGCTTTTATTAAAGCGATTGTTGATTAATTTGAGCCAAGAATATGTTGAAAAAAGAATAAAAAAAAGATTAATTATGTTTTGTCGTATGGTGAATTTGTTTTTTGACAAAGGGTGATAAAATGGGCCAGTTAGGAAGTCAAAATAAATTGACGAAACGTTTGGTCTATTTAATAAAAAAAAAATATGTGAGCCTCATCCACATAAACGCAATACGTCACTTGTTTCAAGTTTAATGTGAAACAAGTGACCTAGAAAACCTAACTCATAGCAAATTAATATCTCATAAAATATTTATTTACTTTTATCTTTATTAAAGATGTTTCACCTTGCACCAACACCACAAAAATTTCTTAAAATTAGAAAATTTAAATTAATATTTGTCTCTTATTTCCCCTCTATTAGGTTATCTCCCCTTTATTGTAACAAAAATTCATACAGATACGTCGCTAAAGAACTTTCACTTCAAAAACTCTGTGTTTTTAATTTTGTCCGATTCCCTGCTATTCCTGTTCCAGTCAACTTCTTACACTGTATAAGGCTCGAATTCGTCCCTTTCTCGAATATGGCTCTCATCTGTGGAGAGAGGCATTCTCTTGCTACACTGGATGCAATTCAGAAGTGAGCAATTAAACTAATATGAGACCCGGCCCTAACTAACTCAATCGACTCCCTGGCTCACCGAAGAACCGTTTCTGCCCTTTCCCTGTACTACAGATATTATCACGGTGTCTGTTCAGTCGAGCTGAAATCAATTATCCCCCCCTAAAGCCCTCTTTACAAGAAACATGCGGTTTTCTAACGCTCAGCACCCCTTCGCTGTCAAATTGGATAAAAGTCGAACAAGCGCTTTCGCCAACTCTTTTATCCCTATGACCTCCAGAGACTGGAACTCACTCCCAGACACCGTCTTCCCCGCGACTTATAACCTTCAGCTGTTTAAGACCCGTATCCACAGATACCTTCGACCCCTACCCACCCAATAAAAACCCTTCTTCCTCTTTTCCCTATGGAGAGGGCAACCCAGGCCTTTAGGGGTTATACCTTTTTGGTGTAACTCCTTTTCTCATCATTTTCATTAAAAAAATATATACTATGGATGCGATTTCCCATTGAAAATAAACTACAATATTTTGACAAACATTATAGCGGCTCTAACAGGGTCCCGTTTTGCTTTTTAAACAGAACCTTGAAAAACAAAAACAAAAAACAAGTATAATATAATATAGATGATTTATTTATTATGTACAAAGGTGATTTGGATTTAATTATTGATTGATTTATTTTATTCACTTAGCAGGATGGCAAATAAATAAAATTGACCCTTAAAGCTAAATCGATTGGACCCTTAATGGCCCAATTGACCTGAAAGAGGAACAGAGACAGAGACAGCTTTTAGTAGCTACCCCTATACTTTACTTTCTCTCTCTCTTCTCATCACATTCTCCACTTAAATCGCACTTTTACTTTCTTTGTTTCTCTCTCGGGGGCCCCTCAATGAAATAAATAAAATTAAAAAAAAATTTAATTTGTCTAATTAAAGTCAGGACAATTTATTTTAGACAAAGTAGAAAAAGAACGAAAAACGTATCGGATTTTTTAATCTGATCAGATAAAAGAGAAATTACTAAAATATATATATAACATTATTCACATTCTTCAAAGAAAATTATATATACAGGGTGTCTCAAAAAAAATGTAATAACACTTCGAATGAAGAGAAAAACATGACTTATGAACATAGAGAGAAGTTGAAAGTCTTCAAGTACAGAAGACAAGTGTAATTGAAGAATCATGTTCGCAAATGTTCAAATTGATGACCAACAACGCTGATAACGCGAACCAAGGGATTCGCAAACGTCGTGCTCCGTCTTGCCTCATCACTAGAAACCGGATTCCTAGGCAATTGCATATACTCGAAGGGCTGAAAAGTTCGTAGGCTGACACATAAATAGCGCCACTAGTATCAAATCCATATGATTTTTAGTTAGCTCCAAATCGCGGAAAAGCGGCCTCATTTGAAGAAAAAGAAAGTGCTGTTTCATCAAGACAATGCACCGTGTCACAAGTCAATGAAATCGATGGTAAAATTGCAAGAATTGGGCGTCGAATTGCTTCCGCATCCACCGTATTCTCCAGATCTGGCCCCGAGTGACTTTCTCCTGTTCTCAGACCTCAAGAGGATGCTCGCCAGAAAGAAATTTTGCTCCGATGAAGAGGTAATCGAAGAAACTGAAGCCTATTTTGAGGCTAAAGTCAAATGTTATTATAAAAATGGTATCGAAAAATTGTATGGCCTCTATAATCGTTGTATCGCCCGCGAAAGGAACTATATTGAATAATAAAATCAAATTCTATCAAAAAAAACACATTTTTCAATGCTAGCCTACGAACTTTTCAGCCCACCTGTTACATACGACCCAGAGGATCAATTATCTATCCGAATCATGCATATAGGATACTGTGGGTTAAATTTTATACTGCATACTTTTGCATATTTGAAGAATATTACATAAAATTGCATATTTGAAGGATTTTTTATCAAATATTTCCTACTTCGCACCAAATACAAATTTTTTAAAAGTAAATTTTCGGAGAAAGAGTGAAAAAAAAATGAAGAAATAAAACAGGATGACACTTGTAAAAATAAATTATTTACAATTACAATCAAATTTTAATTATTTTTGAGATCATTTGTTAATTATTTTTTTCTTTCTTTATTTTTTTAACGGCCTTCGGGAACTATAGCCCATTTTGGCCATTTAGTGTTCGTGTGTGTGTGTGTATAAATTAGTGTAGTGATCAGATTATAACCGGACAAATATTTGCATTATTTTATTAGTTTATTATTTGTACGTCAATAAGAAAAGCTTGCTAATATAAAAAAAATAAAAGCAATACAATACAATCATGTCTAATTGAAAAGTTTTTGTTTTGCCGAGAGTAACAATCTTGTCTGTTAAATAAAACTACCCCCCCCCCCCCTTCCCGTATTTTTTCGATCACATTTTTTGAAACATTATTATATTTATTATATTGATTTTATTCAAGAGCACCTATTATTTCTTTGAGTTTAAAGATTTTTTAATATATTAAATATAATGAGAATTTTGAGAAATTTTTTACTCAATAAAAGTACATATTTGACACTTGGTGTCTATAGCTTACTTTATCATTTTATTTATTTCATAGCACTCCTTCAAATAGATAGTCCTTTTGTCTTCAATTTTAATTTTTTAGTGAATAAAAAAATTTATTTTGCCATCTTTTGCTCCATATATTTGCATATTTCAACTTATTCTGCATATTACTTGCATATTCCATATTAACTGCATATTTTGACAGTTTTTATTGCATAAAAATCCGGTCTTTACCCATCACCAAACATCTCTGCAATGTGTGGTCCGACAAACTCCTGAAGCATGGATAGGTAACTCTCACCAGTGACAGTTCTGTTAAAAAGATGGTCCTGTGCCCATTGCGGATATCCCACACCACACTGTTACCCTGGTAAGTTTAAATGTTGCTGTTACATGGGCATTAACAGGACCCCACTACGTGCAATTAAGGAGATTAATGGAGCCATTTAATTTAAAGGATAATGTTGCGATATTCCAAATGATCTGTTTCGTGAAATTATTGGGTAAAAAATACTTGGTAGGTTTCACATTAAGATATAAAAAATAAAACGAATTTATTTTTGGAGAATCTTTAATCTCGATATATATATTCATCTTCAGGAGAAACAGAAAGTTACTTTCCTGAAGATGGGTTAGTCACCCGAAATATATATATCGAGATTAAAGATTCTCCAAAAATAAATTCGTTTTATTTTTTATATCTTAATGTGAAACCTACCAAGTATTTTTTACCCAATAATTTGAAAAAATGTTTCACCAAGTACCAACATCAAATTCCTTAAAAACTATTGTTTCGTGAAGTTTGCGAATCCCTTGGTTCGCGTTATCAGCGTTGTCTGGACAATGATGGTCATCAATTTGAACACTTGCGAACATGATTCTTCAATTACACTTGTCTTGAAGCCTTTCAACTTCTCTCTATGTTCATAAATCATGTTTTTCTCGTCATTTAAAGTGTTAGTACATTTTTTGAGACACCCTGTATATAATACTATTTGATGTATATCTATATATACATATATTTTTATTTAACTAGTCAAAATATGAATTAAAACATAAATAATCCAGTTGACAGTGCGATCATTATCAGAATGTATGTTTATTGGTGGCCGTGACTTTTCTGTCTTGAATCTTGATATAAACAATAAGATATTGAACTATAGAAAGATTATGCAACAATAAATATTAAGATTAAATAAATAACACAGTGGTCCTTAACCTTTTCTAACTCCCGAAACACATTTGATTATTTACCTTATTATACAAATTTAGCAAACTCCAAAATCACTAGGGTCATAAAACTAACAATAAATAAGCTGACGTGTTCTGATGTGGCCATCCACTTGACTTTACCATACAACCTGGTCCCTCACTTATATTTAATAAAATTATTTATAATCATGTAAGGGGGGGGGTTAGTTTTTGCATTTTTAGACTTCTTGGGTCCCACTGATTACGTATACAAAATTTGGGGCCAAGATTTTCATTTTTTGACCCTCCGCCCCTCCCCCATTTTGGGCGGTTAGTTTTTGCATTTTTAGACTTCTGGGGCTCCACTGATTATGTATACAAAATTGAGTTTGCTCAAAAGACTTAAATTTTTAATTTTTAACCCCCCCCCCTGACCCCCCTTAATTTTGGGTCGATATGCACCAAAATTTAATCAGCTCTTAATCTCAATGGACCAAAACTACGTGTGAAATTTGCTTCGAGCACGCACGAAAAGCTCGTATATAAATATAGAAACCATTTTTGCTCGTTTAATAAGAGTAGATATGTTTAAAGGATAACCATGAAAAAAACTCTATAAGAAATAAACTATATGATATAAAAGAAGCAAAAATCTATAATAGAATATATTAATATATAAATTCTATACAAAGAAGTACTCATTAATAATCATTGCGTTATAATTGGAAGCCAATTAATATTATATGCTTTAATGGTATCTGCAATTGGACTACAGATACCTATTTAAAAATTCAAATTTTAACAATAATTTCAATGTATTTTCATTAGAGATAATAATTAATTTTTGAAAATATAGGGCTATCTCTAAAATGAAGAAGAATTTACCTTCAGTAGTTCATACCTCCGTAATGTAGAATAATGCTTCTTAAAGTAATTGATCGCGGCCTCCTAAGTGGCCATGGATTACCCGAAGGGGGGCCGCGAACAGTCGCAAATATAACAAATAAATTATTATTGTTAAATAAGTTTAAATACTTTAGTTTCCATATATAATAATTAAAATGAGGGGTTTTCAATTTTTTATTCCGGCCAAAGTAATGATTCAAAAATTTTGAAACTCTGTAGACTTTATCCTTATAATAGTAACTATCATGCAGAATTTGTACGGATGTTTAGCTATTATAATTTTGGAGCTAGAGCTAGATAAAATGAGGCTATATCTTATCGATAGTAATTAATAAAGTAAAAGGAGTGTAGTTTCACAATGAATCAAATAAAACTCAAAGGTCCGCCTCCGTGGTCTAATGGTCAGAGTAACTGACTGGCAACCCGGAGGTCTCGGGTTCGATTCCCGGCTATACCCAGACATTTTTTCTGTAAGTATAGGGTCTGGTAATAAAAATTAAGTGGGAGATAAATTTAACCGAATTTATCGCGGGGAGAATTTACCACTGCTCGAAGCCCCTAAAACCTTAGTAAATTGGATATTGAATTGTATCTAAGTTTCTGAGATTGGCTCGTGATCCCGGCTTCTTTTCCTTCTACTCTGTTCTTTTCACGATGGAGGGGCCAGCCCATACAGGCCTTTAGGGGATCCACCTTCTGGTGTATCTCCTTCTCACATCAATATCATTAAAAAAAAAAAAAAAAAAAAAAAAAAAATAAGTGTACATACTTGGATTATAATTATAAAATTTCTATAATGTATTGAAATGTTGAAATGATTATATATTTGCAGCTGCTTATAACATAAACTATTGATTTCATGCGTTAATTATTTTTAAATCAAGCATTTTAAATTTTGTCGATGCGTTTTTTAAAAAAATGGGAAGTGAAGTATATGAAGTGTTATTAAATGTGCCAATAATAATAAATCATGTCAAACTTCAAGCGAGTTCAACAAGATTATTTTGCATTTTATGCAAAGAAATGGGATCGGATCATGAAAGTTTGCTATGTCCCGGTATGGAAATAATTAGATTTTCGAAATATATTTTTTATATATCTTTTGAAAATATATTAAAAATATAAAATTTTTGTGTTAAATTTATATAAAATTTATACTAGAGCGACATAAAAATAATTATATTTTAAGAATATATAGAAAACATAAACTTCATATAAATTTAACAAAAAAAATCTTATATTTTGAATATATTTTCAAAAAATATATAAAAAACATATTTCTATATAAATCTATTTATTTCCATATGGGTCATACAGAAATAAGATGGCTTTCGCGGAGGAAAGTGCTAAAACGTCTAACCTAATCTAAAATATTGTAAATATTTAAAATAAAAAAAATTGAGATTATGTTATTTGATTTGTGCACATATGTACTTAGCCATGGTAGTGGATGACTCATTAATCAAACCATAATAACCGTGTTTATTTTTTTCACGCTTTTACTGTTAACCTTAGTAAATGCATGCATAGACTAGTAAGTGTATGAAATTTAAAATTATAAATAGTTTTTTAACCAATCTCAATTTAAAAAAAATAAGGGGGCCGTGGGATATTGACTTGGATTTCAAGGCGACTTCAAAAAGTTTAAGAAGCCCTGATCTAGAACAGTAATTAATAAAAAAATAAATTCGAATGACTGAAAATATTAATTAATTATTATTAACAATAAAAACAATCTTACTTATGGAAAGTGGTGTAGGTTTTAGGTGAAACATGATGTTAATTAATAGAGTAAAGGGTGTGTAGTTTCACAGTGAATGAAATAAAACTCAAAGAGGTTTATACAAACTCAATATATTTCGGATTATTAGTCCATCATCAGGAGTTTACAAGTTAATATTATAGTATTAACTTGTAAACTCCTGATGATGGACTAATAATCCGAAATATATTGAGTTTGTATAAACCTCTTTGAGTTTTATTTCATTCACTGTGAAACTACACACCCTTTACTCTATTAATAAAAACAATCATTTATTTTTATTTGTTTATAATTTATCTATATCCCCAATATATCTTTTTTAAATTTATTAATTTTCATATACTAATATTTTGAAAACAAATGGTATCTTAAGCAGCATCTCTAACTATATTAGGTAAGCCATTTCGGAATGGGATCATGATTAGATGAACTTTTTAGTTTCCACTGATCGATTTCATGTTCTTTTCAAATATTTACTTTTTCCTCATGGGACACTTTCAATCTGAAATATATAGTTAAAATCTTTTTTGTATGTACTAACAACTTTGAAAGATTTCTTTGATTTCGAATTCTATATTATAATTTCATTTTCTTTTTCTTTCATTTGAGATTATTTACAGAAAACATAAAACAAATAAACCGAGAGGGAATTTGTTCTTTTTAAAAATATACAGTGCCTATTGGACGGACAAGTAGAATGAATGATAAAATACAAGAGGGATGGAATGAAGGGTTCGTGGGGGGTGAGTTTCTCTTCTTTTTTCGATGACAAGACAAAGACAAAAAAACAAACTTTATTTCCGAACCAAGTTAAGTCTTGCTTTTGTCTTCGGCTTGGAATTTAATGTTTGCTATCAAAATATTATCACAAGTGGAAATTAATTTCTTCTTCTTTTTCCGCTTGCCTTTTAAGAGAGAACACTTGACGAAAATTGACTCTCGAGGAGTCAATAAAAATCGAATCATCCATTTATTTTTAAAGTTATTATCAGGTTTGAGTAGTTGGGTGGTATAGAGCTATATAGAAGGCCGTCGAGTGCGTTTTTAAGATAGATAATTGGCTTGAGTGAAAGGGTAGGCAATTAGGGGTAGATTATTTGAATAAAACGCGCACAAGGGCTTATTCAAAAAAGCTTCAATTATTTTTTAATAAAAACTTGTTGACTTTTCTCTCTATCTCTCTCTATTGACGTTTTATTGGTTTTAGTTCTGCCAGGATACGTCAAAAATGTCATTTTTATTATTAATTCATAAAGGTTTTAATATTTAGATTCCACTCAATATGGATATTGGCTATTCAATAAACAAATAGAAAAATAATATATTGTGGATATATATATATATATATATATATAAATATATTTGATTGTCAATTCTCAACAGGTTGCTAATTAAATTCTAATAAGCCTATAAATAAACAATTAATTAAAATCTAAAATTAAAGCCGCAACAGTTATCGATAATGAGTACATTTGATATAATACTTTATTTGAATAATTATTAATAATGTTTATTACGTAGTTTGTAAATAGACAATCGATCACAATAATAAATACAAAAAGTTTAAATTAATATCTGGTTGGATTTAACAAATAGGGGAAAAAAAATTGTGGATACTTTTTTTTTCATACATCATCAGATCATCTAGCAAAAAAATAAATTTTTATTTCAATTTTATATGCGTATAATCCTGATTGAAAAGATTTTGTTTTACAGAGAGTAGCAGAGTTGATTCATAAATAGAAATCACTGAGATTATCCTCTGCTTGATGAAAATAAACATATAAATATATTTAACTTCTATTAATATGTATATATATATGTTAACATTAAATGAAAGCGAAAGTTAAATGTTAACATATAAACATTCTAAATAAAATTTATTATTGGATATCTGAACAAAATTCATCTGTTTCGATTCCCCAAAGAATCAGACAGATGGGAATTGTAGTAAATTTATATATATATGTTAACGTTAATTGAACGCGAAAGTTAAAACTTTTTATCAGGTCACTGCCCTATTTTGGTGCAATTGGGACCTGATTCGTTTTGATAATGAACCAAGAGTTGAAAAAAGATAGGACCCAGCCGAGTACAATCCGACATCTTCTACGTTAAGCCCGCAGATGCCTTTTCCATTTAAGCGATGAGGCATCTGCGGGCTTAACGCAGAAGATGTTGCATCGTACCCGGCTGCGTCCTATCTTTTTTCAACTCTTGGTTCAGTATCAAAACTATTCAGGTCCCAATTGCACCAAAATAGGGCAGTGACCTGATAAAAAGTTTTAACTTCCACGTTCATCTAACGTTAACATTAAACATTCTAAAAAAAAATGTATTATTGAATATCCGAACAAAATTCATCTGTTTCGATTCCCCAAAGAATCAGACAGATGGGCATTGTAATATATATATATATATATAATTCAATAATTCATTTGTTAGAGATTATATAGGTATGTAGTTTTGAAGTTGTGACCTTCATCATCAATCCTTTTAATTATAAATATTTTATTAGGACAAAGCAAATTTACCTATATTCCTTTGGGTATTTGAACCAATGAGAAATAACAGATAGAATATTTCTAATTAAAAAGACTGAAGTTGAAGGTCAAACCTTCAAAACTCTAGCCTCTAAAAAAAAAAAATTATATATAGAAATAAAAATTGAGTAAAATTGCGAGGTAGGTTTCACAAAAAAATGAAATAAAACAAAAATGAGTTTGGAATTCGATATATCGGGTTGTCAGGAGTCAGAGAAAACTGAATATAAATTGGAAATTTTTTTTTAAATAATAATTTTTTGGAAATAGGTATGGTGAGCGAAAGTTAGGGGTAGGAGAAAACGTACTGAGAATTAATATTTTCGACAGATGGAACAAGTGAGTTTTTAGCTAGATGGTGGGAAAATATGTATACGAGGGAATAGAATAATGGTACATGGAAAGTTCTGTTATCTTAATATTAATATGCAATGTGCGAACAATGGAAGGAATGTTATGTTATTTATTATATGAAAGATATTAATTTGCCGATGCTAATAGATTCAAATTTACTAGAAAATCATAAAATGGTGTCATCTATTGAACCCGATGTAATGGAATATTTTTAATTATATGTCAGAGGGGTTGTTTTTCACCCCCTCGGGAATTGAACCCGAGTGCCAGTAGCAGCAATCCGGGCCTTCTGGCTCAGCTGCGGGATGCGAACCTCTCTGACATATGTAAATCCATAAAATATTTTACTCAAAGATTGTTATCTTAATTTGTAAAATTTTGCGATATAGTGATTCTAAATTTAAACATAGAGCCATGTCATATAATTTAAATAAAGGTCGTTAAGTGTTTCGAATTTTGAAGAGATTCAAACTCCCTCAGGTGAGCCAGATGGCCCGGATTGCTGTTACTGGCACTCGGGTTCGATTCCCGAGGGGGTGAGAAACAACTCTTCTGACATATAATTAAAAACATTCCATTCCATCGGATTTAATAGATGACACCATCTTATGATTTTCTAAGAAAATTTGAATCTATTACCATCGGCATGTTGAAATCTTTCATATTCGCATACCTGTTTGTTAACTCACAAGACTTTTGGGCTTTGAGAATAATAAAGGATGACATGACCCTCTGACATATAATTAAAAATATTCCATTCCATCGGATTTAATAGATGACACCATCTTATGATTTTCTAGTTATTTAATTATAAAATATAATCAATAATTGTATTTTTATTCACTTATAGTTGATTGTTTAAAATATTAAAATTTTTTGAAAGGGCTAATTAATTTCAGTGGATTCTAAAAGATCCACTTTCAGCTTTTTTCTTTCGAAATGAATGGGGATAGGGTTATTATTTTGCTTTCAAGGTGTCTGTATTTCTTATATTTACTGAGAATTTGTTCCATTCTTTTATGAAACGCACCCTGAAGGATCTGTCGTATCGAGTCGTTCTATGCTAGGGCACCTCCAAGTCCCCGTGGATCTTATCCTGGATCTGAGAAACTTGAAGTATCTACTAAAGTATGTGGGTGCTTCCCCTTTTAAAATTTTCCAGCCACGCCTTATTAAAAGAAGACCCTTCTAATTTGCTCCAATCTGGGCATATTCAGCTCTTTGTAGGACTCGGAGATATGGTCAAATTTTTTTAGACCACATATGAGTCTATCGACCTTTTTACGTGAAATTAAAATTAAAAATAATATTAATATACCGCGTTTACCTGAGCTAACATCAATGCTCGGTCCTCCAGCTACTATATATTTAGCATAGAATATATAGAGAGGAAGGCTCCATAAGGGCCCTATGTATTTTAGCGTATACGAGTTACAGAGCTCTCTGGCGGTTCGTATACGGAAGCAAAATGGCGGGAACCGCTCTCATCGAGGCAAATTTTGGTGACGTCACACATCGGATGATTCAAAATAATTTATCATGAGTAAAAAATGTCGAGATAGGCAGAAGCGCGCTCAATTTGATTTTGTTGTAGACGGGAATATTAAAAATAAAAAGTGGATGAATTTAAAAAAAATCGGGCTTGGTGAAATGTTTTTTTTTTTTTTTTTTTTTTTTTGGCTTTATCGGATTCAACCATTAGCGATACTATATATTTTAGTTTATTTTCAAATATGTAGGGAACAGACTAAAATAGGATTGCCGAGAGTGGGGCTTGAACCCAGGATATTTATAGCTTATTGATAGATGAAAATCTCAATAAAAAAGTTTGTTTATATTTTCATCAATTATCTTTTATTTATTAATTGGTTTTTTAATTTTAAAATTAAATTATTATTTATTATATATTTAATTTATTAAAAAACTCGATAGATTGTTATTTAATTAAAAAAAAATTAATGGTGGCCAGTGAAGAGTGAACACCCCCTGGAATGGCTCTTAAGAACTAAGAGTTTGGGTATGACTCGCTAGAGAGCGCTTTTTCAGTATATACAAGCTTTCCTCTCTATATACTCTATGATATTTAGGTATAGAACCCTTTGAATGCGAGCCCGACTCGAACTTGTCCGACTTTTTGAATTATTATTTCAATTTATTTTAATATCGTATTGGTTTATATTTGATATATGTACTACTGTGACAGATGAAATCGTGAATAGCATAAGAATTCAAAACTTGAAAGGGCAAAATATAAGTTCATCTGTCTATGAGAGTTGAAAATCATTCACCTTTAAAGGATTACCATATTAGTAGCCACCTGGTGGATGGGATGGCAGAGAGACAGACGTCTCTCGTATGACCATCCGCCAGAATGAATTCCAAGAATAGACACTTCACCCACCCACCCATCTGATCCCTCTTTATATCCCAAATTATAATCAGCCAAAATACACTCCATTTATTTTATACACCTAGATAGAGTAACATCTCAGCGAGTCCAGATCTATGTCATAGTATCAAGCATAAGATTTTTTCTATAGGTGTGTACTATAGTAGGTTAGAACGTATGGGTCATAGAGCAATATAGAGTGGAAGGCTACCGTATATCGAAAAAGCGCTCTCTAGCGACTGCAGGGCGAAAACTCTTAGTTCTTAAGAGCTATTCAAAGATCATAGAACATTCAAAGCCTTTGTCATAGATAAAAGATACATACCCTTTATGTTATATATATAAGCCCATTTTTTATTCTTAATAATGTAACCAAAATTTACCCCGAAGAGAGCGGTTTCCGCCATTTTATTGCCCAATGGTTACGCCCTGGTCAGAGAGCTCTAAAACTTGTATACGCTAAAATACACTCTATATTACTCTATGGCAGTGATTCTCAACCTTTTTTTCGTCGCGGCACACTTTTAATAATTTAAAAATTTGACGGCACACTAACAATAAAATAATTTAATAGAATTTTATTTGGTTTATTGTTTGATGTACCTATAAAATTATCATAGGACATTCTGCTTCCTGTAAATGTTACTACCTCTTCAGTTCAAATGATCAAATAAATATTTGGATTAAATGTAGTATCAATTGATAAAGAAATGTAAAAAAAAAATTCAATTCGCGGAGACCCTGCCTAGCAGTAGCGGCACACTTCAGGAATCTCGCGGCACACTAAAGTTCCGCGGCACAGTAGTTGAGAATCACTGCTCTATGGTATGGGTGGGTATAGCTAGCTTGGGTCAGGGGCTTTGGCATTGAAGTTTCAAACCAGTTAAAACCGAATCCGGTTAACCGGGTTTTTGTTAAAATTGATCTAACTATAAAACCCGGGTTTTCTTGAAAAACCGAAAGTCAATCATATATTTTTTTTTTTTAAATAGCTATCCGTTAAAATTTGAATACCACCAATTTTTAATCCTTTTGGCGTACTTACACCAGTGGTTCTTAACCTTTTTAAGCCGCGCTCCTAACTTGAGAAATATGAGCCAAATAAGCCAAAAAAATTTTAATTACACTTTTTTACATCATACTAAGCAATTTTCTCTTATTTTACAATCATGAACTTTTTTTTAACTAGCAAATAAGTTTTTTTTAACAATTAATATACCGAAAGGTACTATTTGATCCAAAGAAAATCTAATGAAAAAGCAACTGTTTTTATTATTTTAACTTTTATTAGTATTGAACAAATTAAAATATATTTTTAAGCTTATTGGAAATAAATATAGTGATATAGAAAACGACTCTGCGCGACCCAAAAAATATGCTTCGAGTCCCAATTTCGGGTCCCGACCCTTAGGTTCTTAAACCACAAAATTTTTATTCTTTAATTAAATCCGAGTAGAAACCTTCCATACAACTTTAAGGAAGGAGGAGGGTATTTGGTATAGATATTATTATTAAATTTTGAAAACATACCTCATAGTTTTTCACCATTAATGGCCCAATCCGAAATAATTTTTCACTTTATTTTGGCTTTCCAAAAATCATTTTTTTTTTTTTTTTTTATTTTACCTCTAGCTGATTTTTATTCTAGGAATTTTTAAAATTATATAAATTTTTTAAATCAATATCTAAAAGTATTTTTTTATTCAAAAAGTATCTTCATTCCACTTTATTTAAATTAAAAAAAAAAAAATTTGTTTTGTGATTATTTTTACTTTATTTAATTTGGTAATTATAATTTTAAAAAAATGAGACGATATATAATAGCTGTAAATGCAAGTCTTGGCAGGTTTCAATAAAACTCTTATATTATTTGAATATTTAAATTTAAATTATCAATTTTTGCTATTAATTGTGACGTCAGAGCAATTAGATCTCTTTGAGCGTATGAGCTCTGTACTCTTTGACAGTCAGTGAAAGGGACTCGCTCTGTCATTTATAACCAGCCCTTTTCTCAGTGCAATTTACATCAAATTTTTAATCTAATATCTGGTAAATAAGCATGATCATATTAACAAAATGATTATCTATATATAATTAATCATTTGAATTGAAATTTTGGTAAATTAATGAATAATCTTTGATATTTTCAGAATGTGTTGATTCAGTCGAGTCTCTAAGCTGCCGTGATTGCATTAATGGCTTCTCCGAGTAAACAAACGTCATAATCCATCAGAGAGAACTCTTCAAATGGGTGAGCTTGCTATTAATATTGGATTTTTCTTTAATATTTAGACGAAATAGTTATTCAATAAACATTAAATGGATTTGAATCTAGTATATATGCATTTGTGAGTGTGTGTGTGTGTGTGATTCATTTATGATAATTGCTCAGGTTAAATCTAGTATATAATTAATGCATTTGGATTATTATTAGTTGTTTTCTTCTTATTCAAGTATATTGTTAATATAAGAATATTTTAAAATCTAGCCATCTGTATTTAATATCATTCCCTAGCATTTAGCAGATATTAAACTGGAAATACTAATAAAATAAATCTTTTGATTGAAAATGTAATATTGGATTATTATTTTCGTGCCCTAAATCATTTTTTGGTTGGCGTGGGTTTCGCTACAAACATTGAATAGAAAAGGCAATAATGTTAATAGACATATTATTTATTTTCCGATTATTAAATATATTATTAAATATAAATTAAAAATACAAATAAATTCTCAACAATGCATAAGAATATTTTCTAATTTTATTCACAGCTTAATTGAATACAAAATAAAATAAACTGATGTGGCCATCCACATGACTTTACCATACGCCTGCCCCCTCTCTTATATTTAATATTTAATAAAATCATTTACAATCATATGAGCCTCTGAAAGCATAAAAATTCGAAAATACCCTAAATAAGGTCACCCTAATATCGATGTTATGTCTTGTTTCTCTTTTATATAAATACCTAACCATTACGTATTAAAATTATTGGTTACATCGAGGGGTGAACCGCGACCTAAAATCGTGTACACCTTCTCCCACAAGTAGAAGATAATAGATGACAATAGATTACCTAATGAATTCGAAAGTAATTCCAAATAATTCCAAAGACGGTGTACACCTAATTCCAATCACGGTTCACCCCTCGGGTTCCATTTAATCATTTCATCAGCCTTTATTAATACGAAATTAGAGATTTTAATAATTTAGCAAAATAAAAGGTTTATTTATTTGAATTCTTGAATGGGTAACCATATAAGAAATGTTTAGCGTCTAGGCTTTTATAAATAATAGTGTAGAATACATATATTTCGAATCGCTCTTCCCTGCTGGATATTTGAGGCCCGGGGTTCCTGTACACGCAACTTCCCCTCCTTCCCTCCCTCCAGGCTGCCTACCCTGCAGGCTCGCCTGTCATTCAATGCACGGAGCTTAGGGTTACCATGCCGATATTATTTCTTTATTAGAATTACATATAGAAAGATTTCAATGCAGGTCTTGACATGTCCAGTCTCCGCACCACCCTCTCCACCCCCCCCCTCTTCCCCTTGACCAAAGGCGCCACTAGATCACGTGATGACGCTAATTAGTTTCCCACGCCCCGGAATCAAGTAAGCATCTCAACCCCTGCAGCTCCGAATATTTGCATCCCTCGGTGTCAAAAATGGACCATATAATCTGAAAATACTCTAAATGATCAGGTATATACTCAGCTCTCTTCTGAACAAATTCTGTAATCATCCAAATAGACTAGGATTGAATATTGGGCCCCGGGTCTCTGAAACCATCTAGCTCACATTATACGAGATATATGTTTAATAGGCACCTATGCCTAGTATAATAATTAAATCTATACTCTATACTAATCTAAAATATCTTTTGATTTAATAATACGATATAATAAAATCATCTTAAATATCAGATTTCAAAATTGAGTGAGAGATCTCAGATTTAATCCATCGGTTATTAATGAATTAATTTTACAAATTTCTATTTTCCATCTTAATAGTAGTGAAGAGAATACTTTTGGTAAATATTTTTCATGTTCATTTATTAATGCATATTTAATTTCCCACAGGGCTAAGAGGCTTCCACTCTCCGAGGCAAGCAAGTCCTAACCTGTATTCGTCAGGGCTCTCTCTCATCCACAGGATCTCTTCCTTAGATAAATGTAAGTCTCTATTAATATCATTTTAATAAAATTTTGTTAATCTCTACTTTTTTCTCATTTAAACATAATATTTCGGTCTCAATTTATAAAACGTTCTAGTATTAAATAAATAGTTAATTTTTTCTCTAATAACCTTAATATAATTTTTATTTAATTATATATTAATCTGGTTTAACAGACATTTCTCTTATTCTCTCCCATTCAAATATTCTCTAGTATATATTTGCATGCTCTTTTATTGACGAATATTTTCTAAAGCTTTGCAATATGTGTTAGTGTTAGTGAGTTGAGTTGAGCTCATTGTTTAGCGTGGGTGAATCTAGAAACGCCCAAACCTTATTATTATTATTTGCAACAACTGCGTTTACTGGAATTTCTTTTTTTTCTATTAATTCTTTATTGTCGAATTTATTTAGATGAAATTATTATCTTTTTAATATAATAATATTATTTCCCTTTCGATAAATTCATCATGTTCAAATGTATTTAAATTTTTCATTAAATTGAAGGGTTGGTTTTGTCACAAATATAATAAAACAATAATTTTAATAACTATTAGAATTATTTAATTGATAACTATACAGTTTCGGTCACCACTGGTCGACCATCCTCAGTAGTTATCTCGTTCAAGAACCGGAATTTGTCATTTCACATGAAACATTCATTCTTAAATCTTCATTATAGATATATCACATAATTCATTACAATCACACACACATATATATATATATATAGCAACAATTTATAAAAACGTTTATCACTGAACTAGAAACTGTTTCCCTTCAATTTAATGAAAAATTTAAATCAAGTCACTTAAGTTCTGGAAGAAATTTAATAAATAACAAATGTATTTAGTCAAAGCGAATAAATTTATCTCATTTAATATTCTTATTTCATGAGTACATTAGAGTGAAAAGTCCGAATAAAATTATTTCATTTATTTTAAAGATTTTGTTTTGCCGAGAGTAGTAGAGTTATTGATTCATAAATGCAAATCATTGAGGTTATCGTCTGCTTGATGCAAATAAACATATATATATATATATATTAATTGAAAGTAATGGAAGGCAGCCCAGAGGTAGTGAGGAAAGAATAAATTAACACATATTAAATAAGGTGTAATTTATTGGAATCCTTCCTCCGTTCCTTTCAAACCGACGTTTCGAAGGATTTTTCCCTCCTTCTTCAGGGTTTCAAAGGGTCAATGAATGAAACAAATAAAATGTTTCCTTCTTCTCTCCACAGTAGTGTTCAAAAACTTTCTTCATTTTTAACAAAAGGCATAGAAAGACAAATTTTTTTTTCCTTCTTTTCTTAATTAGATTTCTTTCCTCACTACCTCTGGGCTGCCTTCCATTACTTTCAATTAAAATTTCTACCAGTTCGTCTCTCTCCAGAGAAAATTTCGTTGCAAAAAAATATATATATATATAATTCGAAAGTTTATAATGGGAATTAAGGGCAAGTTTTTTGTGTGATTTTTTTTTAAAAAAAATTTCAACCAACGTTTAGTCGACTTTTCCGACTTCTTCAGGGCTTCTAAAATTACAATAACATTATTAATAACAAGCTGCAAGAGTACATGAGAATTTCAGAACAAGCATGTATCAATATTTTACCCACCAAATAGTTACATCACCCATTCTTCTAAAGTAACTATTGTATTTGGTGTGTATGCAAGATTCACATCTAAATGCCATGGGATTTTTGGCACTGAACGATCAATTTTTCACTCCGGCCAAAGTAACGGTTCAAAAAGTTTGAAACTCTCTAGATTTTATCCTGATAATAGAAGCTATTCTTAAGAATTTTTACAGATTTTTAGCTATTATAATTTTGGTCTCTATAACTTACTAACGCTAAGATATAGCAGTTTTTTATTTAACTATAACTCGAAAATTATATTAGCAAAAAATCTGTAAAAATTCTCAAGGATAGCTAGTATTATAAGGATAAAGCATACATCATTTCAAATTTTTTAAACCATTACTTTGGCCGGTATAAAAAAATTGATCATTCAATGCCAAAAACTCCATATTATTTAAATGGGAAACTTGCATCGTTGTGGTACACAGGTTAATATTGACATTGAAACTTGAATATGCGCCTCTGGGAGCATAAAAATTCGAAAATGTCCAAAACAAGGGCCACACTAGTCCTCTGGCTTGAATATAAAGTATGAGCTCAAGTGCGAGTGAGAGGGTAAGAACTTTTATCTCGCTCTCTTTCTCTTCCATTAGATATCTGGAGAAGCGTGTGTGAGTGTGTGTGTGTACGTGAATTAAATATATTTCTGATATTATATAATTTTATTTGCTCTTAGGTGACTTTAAGGGCTCTGACGTCACAGCTACTGATTCGAGTCTGGACTTGTCCAGGGGCCCTCAGCGCCCACTGGGCCAACCAGTTCAGTACCGTCCATCATACTCGTAATTACTCAGTCTAATTAGCTCGAGGAATTTTTACATCCGATCCACGACTTATCAAATTTACAATCTCAAATACAGGTGAGATACAATAGATCTATTATATTATGTAGAGAAATATTTATAATGATATTTTCAATTTGAATTTTCGAAATATTCCAATATTTATGTATTTTCATGCAAAATCAGGGAATCTATATTGGGAATTTATATACCATAAATAAACAAAGGGATACCATTTAAGATAAAATTTAAAAAATTTGAGTTATTAACCGAGATTTTATTTTTCAGCGATCAGCTGATCCGAGAGCATAATATGAGCCAGGGAAGTCATCTTATCATAGTGTAAAGGTTATGGCATCGTCCAGCGTCTCTCCAAAGTGAGTTTCAATCTATTATCTAAATTGTATGTATAAATTTAAAATGTTTCAAATGAAACTGATGCATTTTTAGTAAGGTATATTCTGAATGGAATACACAACGTTTTCTGTCTGTTAATATTAACGAAAATGTTTTGTAAATATTAATATGATTTGAAAGTTTATAATAGGAAAATAAAGAGAAGTTTTTATGTGTGGCTTTTTTATTTATCGGCCAACGTTTCGTCAACTTTTCCTACTTCTTCAGAGCTTCAAATAGTCATGCCAAACATTTTCCTATTACCTATAAATTACCTATAAACTTTCAAATTAATACAAATTATGGTCGGAAATGATAATTGAAGGAGACAATAAAAGAGTGTGTCTTCTGCTGGAATTATAAATTTTATTTATTTATAACGAGACTATAGTTTCGAGGGCTTTGACCTCTTCATCAGTCTATTACAATGGATTCACAGGAATTAATTTATGAATTTGTAAATAGAAATTGTAATAGACTGATGAAGAGGGCAAAGCCCTCGAAACTATAGTCTCGTTATAAATAAATAAAATTTATAATTACAGCAGAAGACACACTCTTTTATTGTCTCCTTCAATATATAAAAATTCTGCTACTCTCGGCAAAAACTTTCAATTTAAGGAAATGATAATAATAATTAATATGATTTGTTAAATACAACATACCTTCCCTCGGGGGATTTTGTGTATGTGCATGAAAATATGTTCCTGATAAATTTATATTTTATTTTTTAAATATATGACAAATTAAGCATTCAATTTTTGAGCTCTTAATCATAATTTTATTAAAGTACAAGCACAGGCCACGGTTTTTTTAATTAAACATAGATTAAAATTTCAACATAATTTTATAAAAGGAATCGTAGGGAATTGGATAAATTAAAATACAGAGTTTTTAAGTGGGCCAGACATTTCGTCAATTTATTTTGACTTCCTCAGTGGCTAATTTTATCACACTTTGTTGTTAAAAAAAAGTTGTTTCCAAAATTACAATGAGTGATAAAATGAGACTCTGAGGAAGTCAAAATAAATTGACGAAACGTCTAACCCACTTATTAAAAACTCTGTGTTTTAATTTATCCAATTCCTTACGATTTCTTTTATGAAATTTACTACTATGGATACGAATGATGAAACATTTCAATATAATTTTTGATTTTAACAAATCCTTTCATTTTATTTCCATTTTATATAATATTATCCTAAAATTCGTTAATTCTTTTTAATTTTGTTCAAATCATTTTTCAATATAGATGGCATCTATCCACCGGCGAGATCACCAACTCTGATCTTCAAATTTCTTCAGCAGCTGTAGATCTACAAGGTAACGAGCACATCTTCCACCCCTGAGCATCCAGTCATCCATCTGGACCAAATAAACAAGGTAGGTTTACTTATGCATTGGCGCAATAGATTCTCGGGTGTCAATAATTTCCAAATTTAGATAAAATCAAACTCATTCGGACTTGTTTCATTTTTTAATTCAGTTTAGTTCACTTGTAGCTTAGCTCCGTAGGATACATAGGATAGGATTTTCTTTTTCAGTTTTTTTTTTTTCTTTTTTGCCCTAGCCCCTTTTTCTCTTACTAGATTTCATATTAAAACATATTTGAGCAAATTTTATGGATATTTTTAATAAACAAATAAAATTACAGAATTACAATAATACTCTTAAAGTATTGTTAAAAGTTAATTTGTAAATAAATAATTCACAAATTGATAATTAAATTTTCTTAAATTTCACAATTGTTTAAATAATTTTCATGAATTACCAACTTAATAAAAATAAAAATATAATTTATTTCAATATTACTCGATTAATAAAATCTTTCTCTCCACAGGTTAATCAAATGTATAATAAAACAATATTATAAAAAACTCATAAACCTCTTCTGTTTATTCAAATATTGAAATTAAATTATATTTTTCCAATAAAGTATAATAATAAATTCAAAATTTTAAGTCAGTTGAATTTATTTCGGCTAAATCTATATAGAATGTATTTACATTTTAATATTCACCCCTAAATACTTTTAAATAAAAAAAACCCTTCTTCCTCCTTTGAATATTAAAATGAAATATAATTCTCTTTTCAAAATTTTCAATTCTCCTTTTGAGAATTTAATAGTTAGGATTTTCAGAGTCCCCATCATCATTTAGGTCTCCGAGGCTCTCCGAGGAGGGTTGGTGGGGTCTTCGCTTCACAAAGTAAGAGTGATTAGGGCTCGCTGTTAGAATGTCTGACTTATAGGTGTTGCATTTAATGTGCTGCAGAGATTCTCTTTCAGAGACGCAGCCCGCGACCTCCGTGGGATTCATCATCAACTTGGTACCTTAGCTATTCAGATGATTAGGGCTGAGATGTCCGTATTTGTCCCGGATTTAAGGGACTCTCTTTCGGCCGTCTTATCGAAAATAGACTAAAAAACCACGTACATCTCTTATTTAGTAGACTAGAGAGCTTGTTAAATTCATACATTAGTTAAAGGACATGGGGGGAACGCGCCAATGCCAACGATTGAAAACAAAAATATCAAACACACATAATAGAACAAAAATAAATAAAAATACAACCAAATATATTTAAGACATCTCTGACAGACCGATTCAACGTTTTGATTTCTCAGAGCAAATAACAAATCTCCACTTATAAATTAAACAAATATTAAAGATAATTAATTCTTGTCAATTGTTGTAAATAAATAAATATTAACTAATAATCATACTGATTAAAAATAATTAATAATAATATATAAATTAGAAACAATAATCATTAAATAATAATAAAAAATAATTATTTCTAACTTCTGCATATTAATAATAATTTATTTATTTTTTTAATAGAAAATTATAAAAATAAATAGGTAGTATTTATTAAAATTGAAATATTTTACTTTCTAAAATTGTGGGTCAATATAATTTCAAATTCAAATTTTAAACTTTTTATTTATAATTATGTTTTAAAAACTTTATTTTGAAAAAAAAAAACATTTTTCTTGGATTTCAAATATCATTAAAAATTAAATATAAAATATAATAATATATGTGGATATATAAGGTATATTTAAAATATATAAAATAATATGAAATTTTTCATAATTAATTAAAAATCAAATGTTTAAATCAAACATTTCTTGGTTTAATTATAAGAGAGTAATTTTAAATAATAAATAGTAAATATTAATAAAATACTATAACGATATAGGTATTTGATTTGAGAATTCATTATCGCGTGGATTAAAGTCTGTCGCCCGGAGCCTGCAGGCTTTCCTCGTGGGTCCATTAGAGGGGAGATCATGCTCAGTGTTTTCCATTTTGGGCCTCTGTTGGACATTTTAGATTTTAAGTTTATCTCTCAGGTTGCCCTCTAATCTAATCTTAGCTAGCTCGCTCTGGTTAGGTCCTTAATTGTGCATGTGTTAGCTGTAGAGTCCAGCAGAGAGCTAATATCGAAGTCACTGTCTTGTTCTCGCCACGAACGAACCACGAGGGGAGTCGGCCAGACCGGAATCATCGGTTGAGGTCCAGGTTTCCTCTAATATTAAGATGCGATGCGATATCGGAATATCTTTAAGATCTCACACAATATTATTACTATCCAGTGAACAAGGGTTCGATGCTAGATTTTGCCCGGTATTTAACTCCAGGAGGAGGGCCTCTTATTTTCGGATCTGCCCGGAACACGCGTATAGTCTTGAGGAAATTTTTGGGCGATGACTGACAGAAAGATCCTCTACCTTTGTAAACTCCTTTGTACATCTCTCTGACAGTCAATGCTGTTGCGCTTTCGGATCTAGGGACGGAATATCCAGCCAGACAACCAACAAAAGATCATAAGATCGTCTCTGTGGGTATTCCCCGAGGAGGCTCTCCTGTTGCTAGGGACTGTGCGATGCGTTACCCGCCTTGGTTTCGGTCGCCTCATAATTAAACTGCCCCTTTCGTCTCTTATACCTATACAGGTACAGGCTAGGTAGGATCTCTTTCAGGAGCCCTGGGTTCATTTACTGGGGTCTAAAGAATCAAACTTCTTCTTCACTGGCCGGTTCTCGCGGTGCGCGGTTTCCGACTCCAAAAGTCCAAATCTTTCGTTTTTAAATTGAAATTATGAGAATTTCATTTGAAACGATTGACCCTTGGACTTCGAAAACAAATCCAAACGAGATTTCTTTGTAATCAAATGATGAGATATTTGATTCAAAGCAATTATGCCATTTGGATCAGCGTAGAGGCAAAAGTATATGATTTTTGTTGTCTCTGGGTGTCTACTTCTATTTACAAGGATTTTCCTTTGTAAATGGAAGTGTAAACTAATATGTTTTGAGCTATGTCTTAGAATGTCTCTTCTGCTTGCTCTACTTTGGATGTGGCCACCAAATTAAGACTTCTCTACGCTAGGGATACCGAATTTCTACATGGTAAATATATACGTTTTTATTTTTAAAATAAAGGAAACTTTCGATTTGAGAATGATACGATATTTATTTTCATTATAAAGATTCTGATAGATCAGCTTCCAATAGCTTCCAATAGATAGATCAAATTCCAGATAGAAATCTATTGGGGTTGGCAAATGACATTTAGCCACCTTTTTTTAATAAATACATAATTATATAAGTATCATGAGAAATAGAAAAGTAAAAAAATATATAGCAATTTCGTAATCCCTGTAGATTTTGACATTCCAGAAAATAGCTTACGCTAAAAGAAGTTCCAAAATCACTCATCTAAATTATTTTGGATTAAAAAAAAAACATTTTTAATTCGAATTTTTTCTATATTTATATATTCTTCTTCTTCATATAATAGTAATTCATTTTAAATTTTCTAAAATTTTGATGGTAATTTAAAATCCATTTTTTGCACTCCCTCACAAGAGAGAACATTTACACTCAAGATTCTCCAGTTTTAATATTGAAATCAAAATTCATTTCCCTATAGTTATTTTAAAATAATATTTTATTAAGATAACCTGATTTTTTTATTGTCACCGGAAACACATCCCATATCTATAGTAAAAAAAAAACAATCGAACAGGTGTGTTTTACATTATTCACCAAAATTGAAAACAACGTAGCGTGTTTTGAAAAGTTTCACTTTTTCTTCAATTTGTGACAGATGGAATTAATTAACTCCACCTTATAAAATCATTAAAAAAATTTAATTTTTGAAATTAATTAATCCCAATTAAGTTTCAAAAGATATAGAAATTAGATTTAAGATTCTTAAAAATGTAATATTATATTCTCAACATGGGTTTTCTAATCTCAAAAAATCCACTTGGTCAATGAATTTCCATTAAATTGAACTATTAATTATAACAACCTCATGACTCTTTCTCTCTCCTTGTGATTTGAATATTTCTTTTTTAATATTTTAACAATATTGAAAATAATTTCAATGCAAAATTTCTGTAAATTTATTTCATTTCGAGTCAGTCTCAAAATGATGATAGTGGGGAAGAGTTTTGAGGAGAATATAAGAAAATTGAAGTTTTTGTTTTGCCGAGAGTAGCAGAGTTGTTGATTCACAAAGAGAAACAAAGAGGTTGTCCTCTGCTTGATGCAAATAAACATACACACATATATATCATCTTGATATCAAGATGATATATATGTATGTATGTTTATTTGCATCAAGCAGAGGACAACCTCTTTGTTTCTCTTTGTGAATATAAGAAAAATATAATTATTTATTAATATAATTGATGACATTGTTCAGTTATTTATTGTATTATTTTTATTAAAATAAAAATAATTAGTATTTAATAATTAGTTAATTTGTTTACAAAATAATTATTTACATTTTAATTAATTGGTTTACAGCTATCTTCCCACGACACAACAACATCGAGGAGGTACCATGAGTAACACCGTTTGAATTGACTGTCTAACTACAACAGCCAATTGAACTTAACATCCGGATCAACAGGACAAAAGGAAAACTGCAAGGTGGGCGTATTTATCATCTAGGGATTCTTGTTTTTAGTATTTTATTCATGCAATATTAATCACTTGACATCGAATATAGAAGAATTTGTACAAATATGTTTCCGCCGTTTTTAATCAAAAATTGGATATTTATTGTGAAAAAGCGCAACCTTAAGTTTTATTGAAGTATTGTCCATCGCTTGCCACTATATTTTCCCATCTTTCTGGCAGCATACGGATTCAAGATTTTTAGACGACGATCATGCCTGGACTTGATTTCTGACATATACTCGGCAGGATTATTTATTTTGTTTATTTATATATTTTATTCTATTTATTTGTTTATTTATTGTTTTATTTTTTAAATCATGACTTTCATCGTGGAGCCTATGATGAAAAAAACACTAACACATAACACACAACACAACTTCAGAAGAATGCTTTATCTTTTGAGGCTATCCACGAATCGACCAAATTTTTGGTATCTTCATATGATGTGAAGTGCTGCTCAGACAGGCCAAGCGCCATCGATCGAAACAAGTGGACTCCAGAAGGAGTAATGTCTGGTGAATATATCGGGTGGGATAAAACTTCACAATTGAGTGTTTCTAAATAGGATTTGACTGGTTTTGTGGAAAATCGGCGTTCAACGTTTCTCGGCGTCAGTTCATATGGAACCCAATTTCCTTGTTCAATCCCAATGATTTCAACCGATGTGAAATTGTTTGTTGAGTCACTCCTAATGTATGTGCAAGTTCTTCTAGCGTTTGGCACGATTCTTGGTCCGATAATGCTTTCAATTCCGCGTCTTGGTACTACAATTTCGGCTTTCCGCTATGTTCTTTGCCTTGATGTCAAATTCATCCTTCTTAAAATTTTGAAACCACTCACGGCAACTTCTCTCGCTCAAGGCAGCCTCACCATATGCTTGTACAATCAATCGATGCGCCTCAGCTGCAGATTTTTTTTTTTTTTTTTTTTT
>JALMQS010000075.1:12861990-13137306 GCA_024734495.1 Forficula auricularia
CAGGAAAATATTTATCTAAACAAGCAGGTATTTAAATTGTTAAAATTCCAACGACAAAGACAACGCCTTTGAGAAAAGAATTTTATTGAAATATTTTCAAAATTGAATAAATTCTAAATATATTATACACGTAAATAAATAAATAACATATATGGTTTATGACAAAAAATTTTACCGAAACGTTTGGATTTTAAATACCTAAACATTTTCATATTGTTTTATTTTATAAAAGATTCAAATAAATAAAAAAACTGCATATATATTTATATAATATATTAATATGACAAAAAGCGCCATTTTGAAACGTCTATAAATAAAATGAAATTATCAATAAACAAAGTCACTAGTAAAAATAATTAATTTAATCATTTAAATTTTTTGATCCTTCAACCTCCCATTTAGGTACTTTAATAGAATACTCAGATTCTTTTTTTTTAAATAATCAAGGGTTACGTACTATACCTTAAATATTTTCCAAAATAGTTGAAATATCAATCAAATACGTATTTATTAGTTGAATACGTGAATTAAATACTAGAAGAGGCTGCCTTCAGGGCGTACCTCTTAGTTCCTATCCTAAAAATTGTAAATTTTTAGGTTTTTAATTGTTATGTAAATTAATAAATAAATAAATAAAAATAGAAATATACTAACCTTTTGGCTAAGAGCTTTATTTCGATGAAGAAATATAGGTAACTATACTTTTACTAAGTGATAAAATTAAGTTCTTGAAAGTTTTAATTTCTCTTTTGTATGCCACATATAATGGGCTGGGTCAGGTGTTTTTTTTGAAATACCTCGGTTCTCCAGATCATTTTTAACCGACTTATCATTCCCACAAATACTATAAATATATTTTTTCCTGCCGAAAGCTTTTGAAATATTAATAAACTTTTTATGATTCATTTAAAGAATACTAAAAAATAATCAAGAATTTATTTCAAAATATATATTATACCTTATAACCACTGGTATCACTTTTGGGAATAAATATTTTGATAGGTTTTTCAATTAAACTATAATAATTATTTACAGGTGGTTGAATAAAAATGAATCAGGTAGTTGGATCATAACAAAAACAAGTGGATGATTAAATAAAAAATAATTAAAAACAAATAAGCTCGGTCTTCTAGATACTTTATAATTAAGAATAAAGAATAATTATTGATTTAAAATATAATTATTTAATTTGTTTATAAACAAACAATTGTTTACAAGAATTAATCTTATTATATTAAACGAGCAATATATATATATATTTCTCGAAAACGGCTCTAACGATTTCGCTAAAAATTGGTGTACTTATCAAGTCTCATGAGTTATTATAGTCGGCTATAAATTTTAATCCGATTGAAATAAAGGGAAGGCGGTGTAAATTAGTCATGTCGCAAAATAAATATTTTAATCGTTCATATCTCGTCTTTGGTAAGTCGCAGAGGCTTGAAATTTGAAACTTAAGGAGGTTCTTTCGCGACAATCCACACAAAAAGTTTTAGCCTCGTAACCACTCTATAAATATGAACAGAACTAAAATTTTAGGTTATGTTTTTTAATGTGACTTGTACACTCACACTACGAAATCTCTATATGGACACACATACTTGCCAGATCGTTTCCAAGCCATTGTGCTTATATCACCTCCACTAAAAATAATCGCCCAAATATGTTTTTTTTGTTTTTTATCAAAACTACGTGGTAAATAATTTCAATTTTTTTTAAGTTACTCCAAATATATTATTCTAACAAATATTAGTTTTTCATCAAGATGGTGAAAGTCCTTCAATGATAAAAAATAAAATAATGATCATAACCCCACTCTTTCCCTATCTACTCTATGTTAAAAATGTCATTTTTAATTGCAATTATTTCATGTTTGGTGTGGTAAATCGTCTTCAAATTTTAACAGTATGTGTATTATGCTTTTAATGACTTATATTCCAAGTTTCAAAGACTTCTTGAATTTTTGCATTTGTGAAAGAACTACCTTAAGCTATTTAAAGGCAAAAAGTTACCGAGCATCGCTCAGTGCTCCAGGCACTAATTAAAAACAAATAAGCTCGGTCTTCTAGATACTTTATAATTAAAAATAAAGAATAATTATTGATATTAAATATAATTATTTAATTTGTTTATAAACAAACTATGTTTACAAGAATTAGTATTTAAAAACATAGCAAGATTTTGATATTTGAATATCCCTTGTAGGTAGTAGTAGAAATATTAGGTATAGCATTAAATGTGTGGAATTGTAAGAGAATGTAATGGATCCAGCCATAGAGTAACTTCGAGAGTGGATGTGCTCGTCATTAACCCATTACGAAAATCCAACCTGTTGCGTTTCCATCAAGAGATGGGAATTTTATTTTTTCGTTCTCTCTTAAATGGTATGTGCAGCAATATCGATGGATAATATGAATAGTAACAGCAACAACGTTAACCTGACCTGAAGAGAGTGGAGAGTTTACCGATTGAGGAATCGTTTTGCTTCATTTGAAAATGTCAGTGAAAAAGAAAAAAAGAAATAGGATCCTTGCAAAACGTCAGGAGAAGCAGTTAACAGGTGGTTTAATAGAAATTTAAGAAATTCTCACCATTGTCTCTCTCTCGTTCACATCTCTCTATATTAAATTTTTATTAATGGAGATAATTAGAAGTTAGAAATATTTTACTTTATCCACGATGAATTTGTACTTAATATATGGTAAAATGTCTTCTTTTCTCATTATTTCAAAGATTTATTGAAATTTTGGGAAATAAACCTATACTTGAATAAATGTATTATCATTGTGTAAGGCTCTTTTCAATAGATATATTGGGTGGACCCTGTACTTTGATAGCATAATTTTACCAATTGATAGGAGAGCTAATTTTAAATCAAAAATGGTTATATAGAATTAAAGATTTGAGCAAGTTTTTTTGAAAACAGTTGGAATGATTTTCAAAAAATCACCTCAGGTTAAAATTAACCAATCTATGTTTATTAAAAGAGAAAGAATTTGATTTTTATGACAAATTCTAAGATTTTAGTAGAAATATTATTAAATTGCGATATCAGGGGGTATTCATCCCCTCAGGAGTCGAACCTGAGAACTAACCCTAGTAGCACAATGTTTCAAACTATATAGTAACTATATAGTGCCTATATATCATTCTCTGAAAATATATAGGCACTATATAGTTACTATTTAGTTTGAAACATTGAGCTACTAGGGAATATGCTTTCCGGGCAGTCAGCTCACACCCTCGAGACAAAATTCTAGTTCTCAAGTTCGACTCGGGAGGATTCCCCTCTGATATCGTAATTTAATAATATTTCTACTAAAATCTTAGAATTTGTCCTAAAAATTAAATTCTTTCCCTGTTATATAGAATGTTACAAAAAAGCATATACCTGTGGTTATTCGTTTTTGGATTTTACATATCGAAGCAAAAAAAGCGATTAAAAAATGATTTTCTTTTGTACGGCATTGAATTTATGTTTTACTCAAAGAAAAATTTATATCCTACAAGAGTGTATTGTAGGTTTTTAAGATTATTATTGTTATAAATAAATAAATATATATATATATTTATATATATATATCCCTAATATATTTTTTTTAAATACTATTTTTGTTTGAAGGAGAGAATAAAAGAGTGTGTCTTCTGCTGGAATTATAAATTTTATCTATCTATATATATATATATATATAAAATTCTTTGCCCGATACACCCACTCACTCACTCACTCATCATCAAAACAGCCAGAACCACTGGACATAGAAACATGAAATTTGGATGTGGATATTACATCTATGACATGGGGGCTCACTAAGAAAGGATTTTTCGAAATTAGACCCCTAAGGGGGTCAAAGGGGGCAAAGTGTGTTTTCACTGATTATGCGATATCTCTTAAGGACGATAAAATATCTACTTGCTTTTTGCTTATAAAAATACTAAATTAAAATATCTAAAAACTAATTTCAGGATTTTTGAAATTCGACCCTAAAGGGGTCAAAAGGGGCAAAATATCTTTGCAGTGTGTTTACACTAATTATGCATTTTCAATTAAGAACAATAAGATATCTACTTGATTTTTACTTAATAAAATTCTAAATACAAATATCTAAAAAGTAATTTCAGGATTTTTTGAAATTCGACTCCCAACTATCCAAAATGTGAGTGGGGGCAAAAATTAAAACTCTCTCATATCTTGATCAAATTTTGTAGAGTTATTCTTTATTACTTTAAGAAACTATTCCTGTAAAAATCAACGTATCAAAATTGAGCTTATTTTAGCTTTTTTGTACATTTACTCTTTAGAAAACTGAGAGTTATTTATTTGCAAATATCTAAAAAATAATTTCAACCTCCCAAAATGTGAGTGGGGGCAAAAAATGAATACTCTCCGATACAGATCAAATTTTGTAATGTTAGTTTTTAAGACTATAAAAATGTATGCTGTAAAAATCAATAGCCAAAATGAGTGCGTGGGGGCGAAAGAGGGGGCAAAATATTACAAATATATATTACAGACCTAATAATCACATGCCGAGACGCCGCCCGCAAGGGCCACTTAGGCACGCCCTCTACAGCTCGTTTATTTATAAAGGGACTTTAGTTTCGAGGGCTTTGCCTTCTTCATCAGTCTATTACAATTGATTCATAGGAATAAATTAATTCCTGTGAATACATTGTAATAGACTGATGAAGAGCGCAAAGCTCTCGAAACTTTAGTCTCTTTATAAATAAATAAAATTTATAATTCCAGCAGAAGACACACTCTCTTATTGTCTCCTTCAATACATAAAAATTCTGCTACCCTCGGCACAAAAACTTTCAATTTACTATTTTTGTTGTTTGATCAAGTCAAAATTTTTACTAAACTAAATATTTAGAAATTTTCTTGTTAAAAACACGAAAAAGAAGAACTTTTCGACTCAAAATGAAAGGGAAACTACAGAGTTTCAAATTTTTTGAACCATTACTTTGGCCGGAATAAAAAATTGATCGTTCAATGATATTAAATACACATGCCTAGATATTAAAATATTCTTATAGGTATATTAACAAAATACTTGAATAAAAAACAACTAATAATAATCCAAATGCATTGATTATATACTTGATTTATCCTGAGAGCAATTCTCATAAATGAATCACACACACTCACACATGCATATATATTAGATTCAAATCCATTTCATGTTTATTGAATAACTATTTTGTCTAAATATTAAAAAAAAATCCAATATTAATATAAAGCTCACCCATTTGAATGAAGAGTTCTCTCTGTCTGGATTATGACGTTTGTTTACTCGGAGAAGCCATTAATGCAATCACGGCAGCTTAGAGACTCGACCGAATCAACAAATTCTGAAAATATCAAAGATTATTCATTAATTTACCAAAATTTTAATTCAAATGATTAATTAGATACAAATAATCATTTTGTTAATATGATAAAGATTATTTACCAGATATTAAATGAAAAATTTGATGTAAATTGGGCTGAGAAAAGGGCTGGTTATAAATGACAGATCGAGTCCCTTTCACTGACGGTCAAAGAGTACAGAGCTCTTACGCTCAAAGAGATCTAATGCTCTGACGTCACAATCAATAGCAAAAATTCAAATATTCAAATAATAATATACTAAGCGTTGTATTGAAACATGTCAAGACTTGCATTACAAGCTATGACGTCTCAATTTTTTTATATTATAGGTACCAAATTAAAAAATAGTCACACGATAAAAAAATTAAATTTAAATAATGTGGGATGAAAATTAAAATTATAATTTCTATCTTCACTTATTTAAAAATAATATATTAAAGATGATATATTATATACGGTAGGGTGCTCTATTTTGATATTTTCGAATATTTACGCGGACATCAGGGTCTCAAATAATTCTAAATAAATAATAAAAAATAGTCTCTATCTCAATTTTAATCTACACAGCGATTAAGATTCCCATCTAAATAACATGGGGTTTTTGGCATTGAACAATCAATTTTTTATTCCGGCCAAAGTAATGGTTCAAAAAATTTGAAACTCTGTAGACTTTATCCTTACAATAGTAGCTATCTTTCAGAATTTTTACAGATTTTTAGCTATTATAATTTTGGAGTCTATATCTTACTAATACTAGGATATAGCAGTAATTTATCTAGATGTAACTCCAAAATTATAATAGTTAAAAATCTGTAAAAATTCTAAAGGATATCTACTATTATAAGGATAAAGTATAGAGAGTTTCAAATTTTTTGAACTATTACTTTGGCCGAAATAAAAAATTGATTGTTCAATGCCAAAAACCCCATGTTAATTAGATGGGAAACTTATTCGCTGTTTAAAATTTAGATAGAGACTTGAAACTTGGGGGATATTTTTTTTTATTTATTTCTAACCATATGAGCCCCTGTCAGCGTAAATATTTGAAAATATCCAAAATAAGGAGCACCCTATCGTATATATATCCCTAATATATTATTTTTAAATAATTTCTTAAATAAGTGAAGATAGAAATTATAATTTTTTCTTTTTCTTTTTGTCTTAAGATTACTAATTAAACTAATGTTTTTAATGAACTAAAAAAACAAGTAAGATGCAAATTAAAGATTTCGATTATTTTTTTATAAAGTTTTGTCTTTGTAGTTGTATAGTTTTCGGAACTAATCGGTCATCGCTCTGCTTCTCGTCATTTTTGTTTCTTCCTGGCTCGTAGATAGATACTCTATTCTTATTCTATTCTATTCTAATAGGATTCAGCAACTACTTAATTAGCCATTCACCTGAAAAAGGAAAAAGCCAAGGAACGAAACCCATCATTCACAGCTCACTCACTCTCTTGCGTGGAGACACAAGAAAGAATTCAAGCGCATAACCTTTTATTATTATTAATATTATTATTTTCTTTCACTTTTTCTTTCTTTCCAAAGACAATCAATTAACGCGTCTACTAAAAAAAAATTTTAATCATTAACCAAAAAATAAATAAATAAAAAATAAACAAGTGTGAATAGCTTAGAACTTTCACTAAAAAATAAGAGGAATGTTTAAATATTAAGTGGGTTAGTTACTGTTTATCATTTTTATAAGAAAATTCTCAAATTTTTACCAGCGAATTATTAATGTATTAAATATTTATTCCCGAAATTTGAAGTTGATCGTCTGTCCCATTACCGGGCTATAACTTCTATACAAATTATACTATTATATTTTCAATAAATTTATACAGATCAATAATTCAACTTTTATGAATCGAATGATAGATTTTTCTATAGATTTGAGAGTCTAGTTAATTAGTTATTCATAAATGTAAAAAATAAAAAGTTATTTGCAGCCAACAGAATATAACAAAAGCACTAGTGTAGAATTCCAACTTGAAAGCGCTTTTGTGTTAAATAAATGTTTTTATAATGAGAAAGAATTTATCTCAATATTCTTTTTATTAATATTATCAAATCAAAGATTTTTATTCGAAATTAACCTCAATATTAACAATTTTTTTTTTTATTAAAAAATTTAGTAAGCAGACGTTGTCACTCTGCAGAAATACAAAAGATTTTTACTTTATCCAATGCAAAGCATTTTTTGGTAAACAACTCAAGTTTAAGTTGTTTGCCATAAAAGAATTTAGTCTTTTTGATATTAAGTCGATTCTTCCACGTTTTCAGTAGAGTCAAAAGTCAAAACATCAAAAATGGAATGCAATAAGGTTATTCCTCTAGTATTAGGTGAGAATCGATCGTTATTTTTGATTTTAAGTCGATTCCTCCATGTCTTCAGCAATGGTTACCAATAATAATCGAAACGTCAAAAACCTAATGTAGAATTGTTATTCCTCGAGTATTAGATGAGAATCAATCGCTATTTTTGATTTTAAGTCGATTCCTCTATGTCTTCAGCAATGGTTACAATAATAACCGAAATGTCAAAAATCCAATGTAGAATGGTTATTCCATGACTATTAAATGAGGATTATTTTTGAATTAATGTCAATATGAACCACAAATTGCAAGTGATATCTGATTAATAATAAAGGAACAAACATATTAATATTTCAAATGAATTTGGATAAAGTTTAGCAACGATCCGTTGCAGTTTATTTCGTAGATCAACCAGATAGATAAGCTGTCTCGAACCTACTTAAGAAAAAACTATTATTTACCGAATCTACATATTTATAAAAATAAAGTGAATTTTTCATTCATCCACTTGCGCCCTAGTATATTTATTTAATTTATTAAATATATTGATTAAAAATTTCCATAGATAAATTTTGGTAATTCCTAATAATTAATATTTATACATTTTATTAATAAGTAAGTACCTGGCGTAACCAGCCTTTTGCCCGGTAATTTTTCGCTTTAGTTAATTAAAATAGATATATTACTACATATAATTTTTTTATTTTAAACAGAAAAATAAATAAATAAATAGAACTAGAAAAAAAGATTAATAGAGTAGATATATTATGTAAAAGATACAACGGAAATGAATGAATTGAAAAAAAAAAACTAGTAAATAGTAGAGGAATCCAATTGGCAGTGGCTATTCATATAAACCAGAGAGAGCCCATTATTCAATAGATATTTTTTGCGTAAATATATGTAATATAATATATATACAGGGTGTCCCAAAAGTCAAGGATCAAACGTAAACACGAGATAGGTGAGTTCAGGATTGTCCAAAATATAAAAAAAAATTTAAATAAAACTCTCTTAGTTTTCGAGTTATGGGCATTTTTTTGAAAACCGCGAAAATCGCTACCCTGCTCTAAATATTTGAATGCTGTGGCTACGAATTTTCATATTTTATAATTCTAAATTTTTGTTACGGAATCCTGAATAATACTGCTATCGATCACAAAACAGAAAATAACTAAGAGTATTATACTTTTTGAGAAAAAAAATATTTTTGTCAGATTCATGTGTCAAAAAATTTTAATCAGCTAACTTTGACTCTTGATATCTTAAAAAAAACTGTGTCAAACAATAATGGCAAATTATCTAAAAAATTGACGCATTTAATCAAGATTTCAAAATGGTATAAAACATTCCACTTTTTTAAAAACAAAAAATAATATTTGCATTTTTATGCGAAAGAAACCAATTATTGGATAAAAATACTTGGTAGGTTTCACATTAAGATATAAAAAAAAAACGAAAGAAACCAATTTCAAAACACAATTCGTAATTGGCTAAAGGGTAGAATTTAACATGAAAACTAATTTAATTTATTAAAATATTTTTATTCAATTAAAATAAATGTTCAAAATAATAATTGTTTTTATTTTCAATATCTAATAATATTTAAAATTACAAATTAAAATTAAAATTATTTGATATCTGTTTTCATGTTAAATTCTACCCTTTAGCCAATTAAGAATTGTGTTTTGAAATTTCAAAAGCTTGGCTGAAACTTTTTTTATTTTTTTCTACCCTATTATTAAAGACGGTTTTCAGAATTTTTTTAAAATTTTTCACCCAACCCAAAAGAAGTTAGAAATTTTTGAAAAAAATAGCTTTTTTTAAATAACCATAACTTTTTCAAAAATTTAGTTATCATGACGTTTTTTTTTAAAATTTTTGTTTTTAAATTTACTTTAAAAAAATAGAGTTTTTTTAAATCTTTGTTGCAGTATTAAATTCTTCTTCAACGATAATGTATAGTTAGAACTATTGAGAATGAATGACACTCAAAAATCTTACAAACAGGGCCACCAACACTTGCTTGTTTTTTGCTAGTTTAGTTCTTTTATTGTTTGCCAAGCTATAATATGTTGGCTAACCTGAATTTTCCAATTTTCCGGGCAACTTTTCCAATTTATTTTTACATATTAACCTGAATTGCACTATTACGAACATTTAAAAAAAAATTTTGCAACGAAATTTTCTCTGGAGAGAGACGGACTGGTAGAAACTTTAATTGAATGTAATGGAAGGCAGCCCAGAGGTAGTGAGGAAAGAAAAAATTAACACGTATCAAATAAGGTGTAATTTATTGGAATCCTTCCTCCTTTCCTTTCAAACCGACGTTTCGGAGGATTTTTCCCTCCTTCTTCAGGGTTTCAAAGGGCCAATGAATGAAACAAATAAAATGTTTCCTTCTTCTCTCTTTTTGAACACTACTGTGAGAGAAGAAGGAAACATTTTATTTGTTTCATTCATTGACCGTTTGAAACCCTGAAGAAGGAGGGAAAAATCCTCCGAAACGTCGGTTTGAAAAGAAAGGATTCCAATAAATTACACCTTATTTGATATGTGTTAATTTTTTCTTTCCTCATTACCTCTGGGCTACCTTCCATTACATTCAATTTAAAAAAAAATTAGCCAAATCGGTCCAGGCATTTAAGAGATCTGCGCTTACGAAGAAACAGAAATTCATTTTTTATTATATATATATATATATATATATATAAAGATAAGAGTAAATAAATATTTTATTTAATATGGATTTACTATGAGTTAAGGATACTAGGTCACTTATTTCACATTAAAATATTTTAATGTGAAATAAGTGACCTAGAATCCTTAACTCATAGTAAATCAATATTAAATATAATATTTATTTACTCTTATCTTTATTAAAGATGTTTCACCTTGCACCAACACCACAATCTCTACTGATTATATATATATATATATATATATATCCCTAATATTTTATTTTTAAATTCGAATGAAAAAATGAAAGATAAAGCTAACAAATACTTATATGGGTTATTATTTTTTTCAATCTCCAATAATAAATAATTGGTATTTGAACCTAGATATCTCTCTATCTGTCCAATCAGTGGGGTCCAATTCGTGCGCCTCCCTCCCCTCTTTTACCCCTCCACCTTTCTTGAACCTCATCGGTTGAAAAAATAGAATAATGATTTTTTAATGATAGATTATATCATAGTAACAAAACAACAACAACAACAGCAACAAGAGTATGCATATTAATCATTATAATCCTATTGAAATGACCTTAGAACAACGTTTCAAGGACAAAGAAAGAGAAATCATGAAATGACGTTTCGATACCGATTAACTGAATTATATAGGTATTGTTCGAACACATAACAAAATCATGTATTTACTTTTTTTTCTATTGTATTCGATAAGTCATTTTGGGTTATTAAATAAATAAATTTAAAAAGTTTTATTAATGGACTTTTAGAAGTAGCATTGGTATAGTTAGTTAGAACTGGTAGTTTATAGCAGAGAAATAGCATGCAGCACATTCTCCAAATGTATAGTACTTATGGTTTAATTTTGAATTTTTGTCAATTGGAGGATTATTCAGGATTGCGTAACAAAAATATAGTCACAGTATCTCAATATTTAGGGCGGGGTATCGATTTTCTCCATTTTCAAAAAATCCCTATAACTAGAAAACTATGAGACTTTTATTAAAAAAAAATTTACGTTCTATTTGAATAAGTAATCCTACTCTAAGAAAATCAAGAAGAGCTCATTGTGTAATCTGGGGGAAGATGAAGACGTTGAGCACAGGCGATCAAAATTTGGAGCAATCGTTGATAAGGCTGCTCGCATAACTCTCAGCTATGTGGAGGTGAATTTTCTTCATAAAACTTGACATTTTTTAGCGGCACACCAACTAAAAACCACGGTACACCAGTGTCCCGCGACACACACTTTGCGGAACACTATTTTACTTACATTATTATTTCATTTCTTTCATAGCACACCATCAAACAAATAGTCTTTTTGTCTAAAATTATTGGATAAAAATACTTGGTAGGTTTCACATTAAGATATAAAAAATAAAACGAATTTATTTTTTATATCTTAATGTGAAACCTACCAAGTATTTTTATCCAATAATTTTAAAAATAAACTGCAACGGATCGTTGCTGAACTTTATCCAAATTCATTTGAAATATTAATATGTTCTTGAGTAAAGTACTTTAAAATATAATTTTACTAAAAACTTTATTTAACCTTTTTTGTGGTCCCCAAGGTACTTAATTAGGATATTAAATTTCATCAAAATTGGTTAAGTCATTTTCAAGATATTTAGAAAAAACTAAAAAAGTACTGAAATAAAGTACTAATGTTTGTGGACCGATATGTACCAAAAACTAATCAGCGCTTCATTTTGTTAAACTAATGGTAGGTTTTCAATTTCATTTCAATCAGCGCAAAGGTGTGGAAAAAATCGTGGACGAAAAAAACGATAACACACATCCATCCATCCATCCATCCATCCCCACGCACTTCCAAAAAAATTGGCACTTTTTGGCCTCTCGACGAGATTCCATGTAATTTTTGGCAAAACCGTCACGTGCTAAAATTCAATCTCATTGAATACTTCAATTTGTGACCTTAATTGAGTCTATGGGTTCCGTAGTCTTTACCTGAGGACCCTTTGAAGTCGCGCTTGCCGCGAGAGCGATTCCAATACTTTCTCCCATGCTTCGCATTGGATAAAGTAAAAATGTTTCACCAAGTACCAACACCAAATTCCTTTAAAAAAAAAGTCTTTTTGTCTTCAATTTTAATTTTTTAGTGCATAAAAAATTTATTTTGCCAATTTTTACTGCATATATTTTAATATTTCAACGTATTCTGCATAGTACTTGCATATTTATGCATTTTAACTGCATATTTTGGCATTTTTAAATCCACATTTTATGGCATATTTTGGCACTTTTGAATTCATAAAAATCCAGTCTCTACTGATAGAAATTACTTAATTTAATTGCTAACTTAATTACTTAATAGTTTTAATTGATTTTGTTATTATTTACTCACTCACTCAAGCGGTCGAGTCGACCTTGAGTTAAATATGTTTGTAGTATTATTATTTTATTTTTTTCATTTATTTTTTTATTTAATTTTTACGTTCTGGACCGACATAAACTGGCCTATCCCCTGTTCACGGCTTATCGTTGCGATACGGGGCACCCTGTATATAAAAAAATAATAAAAGAAATCTCAGTGTCGTTTATTTGTTCCATACGAAAGACGGCCAGTGTGTGTGTGTGTGGCTTATCGTTGTCTGTTGGTTGTTTTGTCTTTCCCGTCCCCCCTTAGTGGCTTGTCTCTCTTTTATCCAGAGACAGCAGGAGTGTTTGAGGCATTCCAGCTCCAGCTCCAGCATCCAGCTGGCTGGCTTTCCGACCCACTTACCACTTACCACTAAGCCTAGCCGCCTGCCTCCCAAGTGGACCAGGCCTCTCTCTCTCTCTGATTCTCTGCAGGGAGTGAAAGACCTTTTTCTGCGTAATGGTTGCGATTGACGCTCGTGCCGTGTCCAATCTGCCATTGGCATTCACAGGCAGACCAGCACCTCCGACATTAACATTAACATCAACAAATCCATCATTTTGCTCTTCTCTTCCTCTTTACGTGACACGGCTCTCTCTCTATTTCTCTCTTTTCAAAAGAAAAACTTGCTGTTAGAGAAGTTTTTATATTGAAGATATTGGCGAAAATCCTACTATGCGTGATATCTCTGATCTGAGATAAATAGAATTAATAATAATATCTAAAATCTCCACGAATTCACCCCTCCTGACTGACATCTGCTGATTTTTTACAGTATTATCTGTATTGTTCATCACGAATTAAAAAATGACATATTATGGATATATATACCTATATATATATAACAATATACTATATACCTATATATATATACTAGATGCAAGGCCCGTCTTAGGCGGCCCTCTTGCTATCCAGGTGCCTACGCCCCTGGACCCCCGCCACCCTCCGAAACCCACCTAGCACCCCACACCCCCGCACCATGCACCCGGGCTTAACCCCAGCTTCCACACCACCACCACAACACTGCGCCCCTGACCCCCACTACTGTACCACCTCCGGGCACCACACCCCGCTACGCCCCCTGGACCCCCCCGAACCACCCAACTCCACCAACCCTGCACCCGTACCCCCACCCCCGCCAAGCCCCCCGGACCCCACACCCCGTACCAACCCCTGCACCCCGACCCTACTCCGTCCCACTACTTCACCCCCGTTCCATATCCCACAAACCCTCACCCCACCACCGCACTCTGTACTCCACCCCAGCACCCACCCTCTTTGCCATAGAGTTAATAGTTTAGAACTTATTTCATAATTTCCATTCGTGCGTCCCGCTAACCCCCATTTGGGGTCAAAATATGAAAACATTTTATTGCAATAAACGTAAGTTAGAAGACATCTGATACAAATATGAAATTTCATAAAAATCTCTTCAGTCGTTTTGACGTGAATCGTGAGCAACTTTTCGCGGAAACCACGCAAACATACAGACGCACATACATACATATATACAGACAGACAGGAATTTTGTTGAGGGTGTTTTCGTTCATAACTTTGCTTGAAACGCGTGCAACCAAAATTTGGCGTGATTTGGACCAATCTACAGACAAAACCTTAATTTTATATATATATAGATATATTCATAATATGTGATTTTTAAATTCGGGATTAACAATACAGATTATCATATATATCCACAATATGTCATTTTTATATAAAAATACAAATCTTTTATAAAAAAGAATACTCCAAAGTTTATTAGAATAGCAACCGTTTTGGGAGAATTTCTCTATTACAAATTTGAAAAATTAGACGCTTTAAAAAATGAATATACTTAAAGCAATACTATAGTATATAGACAAATAAATATTTTGAAAACGAAATGACGCAGATTGTCGTAGAGATGAGAGTATCTATCTTGAATAAAAAATAAAAATAAAAATATTAGAAAAATTATTCAGATCTGATCTAATTTGTTGAGTAAATTTTTGTCTTTACTTAAATTTTCACTAATAAATAGCTATTATTAAAAAAAAATTAAATAAAAACAATTTGAGACTTTAATGCGCTATTCGCTTTCAAAAATTAATTTAATCCTTTTATTTAATTATTATTAATAACACTGATCAACAAAAATTTGTCCCCATAAACCTAACAATAGATTCCAGTAGTTATATGATTATCATGCAATTTGCCGATTTTTTACAAGAGGTCCGAGTTTTTGACCTATTTTCGAGTCCCATTAAATATAAAACAGTAATATTTGAAATCAAAATATTTTATTGATGTAATAAAAAACAGCTTCCTCTTTGATTTTCAAATTACCACTAGCCCAATTAGAACTCGAGTTATATCTAAAAAACTAAAACTACGTGATTATAAAGGATAATAAACATAAGGTCTTAGTTTTTTAGTTATAACTCGAGTTCTAATTGAGCTACAAACAATTGGTAATTTGAAAATCAAAGAGGAAGCTGTTTTTTATTACGTCAACGAAATGTTTTGATTTCAAATATTGCTGTTTGATACCTAATGGGACTTGAAAATAGGTCAAAATGGCCTTTTTCGTCATTTTGACCGATAATATCTTAAAACTCTGACCTGTTGTGGAAAATCGGGGAATTGCAGAATAATCAGCGTATATTGTTAGGTTTACGGGGACAAATTTTTGTTTATCAGTGTTATTAATAATAATTAAATAAAAGGATTAAATTAATTTTTGAAAGCGAATAGCGCATTAAAGTCTCAAATTGTTTTTATTTAAATTTTTAAACAATAGCTATTTATTAGTGAAAAATTTAATAAACAAGAATCCATTGTTAGGTTTACGGGAACAAATTTTTGTTTAATTTTTGTCGAACAATGTAATTGTACTTTTCGAAAATTTAATTGTATAAAAAAATTATCTTCTGGATCTTCTATAATATAGATCAGAGGTGGCCACAATGTGGCTCGCGAGCCGCATGCGGCTCTTCAGTCAATCTCGTGCGGCTCTTGCACCCTCTTGAATAATACTGATTTTAAAAAGTACAGGGTGGGGCATAAAGATCTACCACATTTTGAAGAGGTATAAAAAAAATGAAAAATTTAACTAAGAAAAAAACTAAATATATTTTTGAAAAGAACATAAAATAATTTTTTTTAATGTATTTTAAACATTATCAGACAAAAGGGGGGAGGGGTCAAAAATGAAAATTCTATGCCTTTCGACCAAAGTCAACCAAATTTTGTATACATATTCTGTGGACCCCCAGAAGGCCAGAAATTCAAAAAAATAACCACCCAAAACGGGGGGATGATCAAAATTGAAAATTCTAGCCCTTTCAACCAAAATCAACCAAAATTTTGTATACCCAGAGGGCTAGAAATGCAAAAACTAACCACCCTAAATGGGGGGAGGTTCAAAAATGAAAATTCTAGCCCTTTCGATCAAACTATGTATACAAAATTTCGTTAGTTTTTGCATTTCTAGCCTTCTGGGGATCCACAGAATATGTATACAAATTTTGGTTGAGTTTGGTCAAAGAGACTAGAATTTTTTTTGACCCCCCTCCCCCCTTTTTGTCTGATAATGTTAAAAAAAATTCATTTATTTTCACTTATAATTACACGAGAGCTTTTTTTTTGCCGAAGTAAACTTGACATTTTAATGAGAATTTTGTTGCCTGGCAACTAAACGAAAAAAACTACCTGTGAAAAAATTACGAGTCCGTAGGACGAGTAATTTTTTCTGGTAGTTTTTTGAGTTAAATTGCCCAAAGGCAACAAAACTCGAATTATAAAATATCAAGTTTACTTCGACCCAAAAAAAAAGCTTGAGTGTAATTCGGTAAGACAATTTAATGAATCAATACGTAAATCACAAAATTAACAAAATTAAGACATAAATTAGTTTATTTAATTTAGAGGAAAAGTACAATTGTTAAAAATACAATTCTTATAAACAACTTGATAAAAAAATAAATAGGAAAATAAAAATAAAAAAAATAATCGTATAGGATCTGAAATAAAAACATAAAAATTTTTAGAAAAAAAATAAAAACCGACTTCAAAAAATTAAGTGCAACAAATATAAAAAATACACTAAAAGGTATAAAATAATTATTATCTTATTTAGTTACAACTAAACGACGAAAAATATTAACACGAAATTACTTTTTTAAAGTCGGTGCCAAACAAACTATACCTATAAGCGAGCGTACCCTACAAACGTACTAAGTAAGATCCGTCGAGTGCGATTCATAAAAGGTATATGTTTGGCACCAACTTCAAAAAGTAATTTCGTGTTAATATTTCGTCGTTTAGTTGTAACTAAATAAGATAATAATTATTTTATACCTTTTTAGTGTATTTTATATTTGTTGCACTTAATTTTTTGAAGTCAGTTTTTATTTTTCTTAAAAATTTTTATTTTTCTCTTTATAGTGATGTTATTAATAGTGATTATATCATCAGAACTTGACCAAATTAATATGACACCATCCCTAAGACACCCCTTTCGGATAAAAAAAGAACCATCGAAATCGGTTCATAAACAAAGAGGTTAGGTCTAAACAAACCTAAACAAACCTAATAAAAAAGGTCTAATACCTATGAAAAAAAAATCGAAAAAAAATGGGACCAATCGGAAGCTAGACTGGACCCAATGCAAAAAAAAATTTCAAAATCGGTTGACAATTGGCGGAGATATGAGGTAACATAGGCACAAAAAAAAAAAAAAAAAAAAAAAAAATTCAATCGAATAGAGAACCTCCTCCTTTTTTGAAGTCGGTTAAAAATTAAATAAGATTTGTTTCCAAGCTAAGTGAAAAAAAGCCACTTGAACCACTTTATTTGTAAACACACCTGTTTTGTTATGATTTAGACACCTGTTAATTAAAAACAAACAAAAAATTTCTAATTTTAATATAATATAATAATATTTGCTTTAACCTATTAGTGGGTTTTAAAATTAAAAAACCAATTAATAAATAAAACATAATTGAAAAAATAAAGCTAGGTTCAGTTTTGCATTAACCGAAAAGTTGGGGGTGCAACTTTTTTCGCATTCTGTAGTTGACAAAAAGCACACCGATGCATATGGGACTTTTAGTGTATGAATTAAATTGTTTTTTCAAAAATAATTTGTTTTCTAGTTAAATTTTTTCATTTTTTTATACTCTCTTCAAAAATGTGGTAGATCTTTATGCCTGTATAATAATTAAATTAAAACAATAATAATACAAAAATTATTTTTGTAATGTTATAAGTAAGTAGATCAAAAAATATATGTTACTTCATTTATATTTTATAAAATAAAAAAAAATGTGTCTTTTTTTAATAAAACATTAATTAATCTCCAAAGAATGTGGCTCGCTTTGAAACAGTTTTATAAATTTGCGGCTCCCAAAGTTAAGGTTAGTGGCCACCCCTGATATAGATGTATCCTCCTATTCTCTGATAAAACGTTTTCGAGCTTATGATAATATTTGTGCTCGTTTAATTATTATTTTTTTTCCACCTGTTTCTTTTTCATCTCTCTCTCGTATATCTAATATTTAAAGAGGATGTTTTTTCCTTCATATTCTTCATCATTCACGATGAACCGGTTGTATTATGCAACCTTTTTGATCACTTCCGAGACCTTAAGGTCATCAAGTATTAGAGAAGAAGAAGATGAGAGGCACACTTTTCTGTCTCTCTTTCTTACTTGAACCATGCGAAAAAAGATTTTGATGATGCAAGCAAAAAAATATTTAAATGTATGTGTGTGTGTGTGTGTGTGATGACACACCGACCTACAACGAACCTACACCGGAGGTAGAAATCACATAAAAACGAAACAACATCGCCATACTTGCTGCTGAAAAGGAAATAAAAAAAGAAAAGAAAAACGTTCACATGGTTATACTGTGTATTTATTTATTTATTTGAGTGAACTGAGATAGAGAAAAGTGATATCCTATTTAACAGAAAAAAAAGAGAGGTATGAATGAATTCCTAGATGGCTAATTACTTACTCTAAATGAAGAAAATAATTCTAAGTACGTTGTTTTTTGCTAAAGAGAAAATTCTAGAAAAAAATCTACATCAAGGTCGTCGTAGTTTCTTATCTACACTCTCTTCAGGAATATTAAATACATTTGAAAAAGAAATTTCTATCTATTTTTGCTAATTCGTAAGAAATATATGTTTAAAAATCATTTTTATGCAGTATTTTTGTATTGTAAATACACATGATAACTCATGAACGAAAGGGCTATAGAAATTTAATTTTTAATATACATATGTATACGAGGATATCTTAGGAAAAACCATTTGCCTTGGCAAATAGCATTAAATACAGGGTGGGCCATAAAGATCTACCACATTTTGAAGAGGTATAAAAAATGGAAAAATTTAACTAGAAAAAAACTGAATATATTTTTGAAAAGAACATAAAATATATTTTTTTTTATAATGTGTTTTAAACATTATACCAGATGAAAAAAATGGGGGGGGGGGGTCAAAAAATGAAAATTCTAGCCCTTTTCGACCAAACTCAACCAAATTTTGTATACATATTCTGCGGACCCTCAAAAAGGCTAGAAATGCAAAAAAACACCCAAATGTGGGGATGGTCAAAAATGAAAATTTTTAGCCCTTTGGATCAAACTATGTATACAAAATTGGGGTCCACATAATATATATACAAAATTTGGTTGAGTTTGGTCAAAAGGGCTAGAATTTTCATTTTTTAGACCCCCCCCCCCCCCCATTTTGGGTGGTTAGTTTTTGCATTACTAGCCTTTTTGGGGTCCACACAATATGTATACAAAATTTAGTTATTATTTTATGTTCTTTTCAAAAATATATTCAATTTTTTTTCTAGTTAAATTTGTTCATTCTTCAAAATGTGGTAGCTCTTTATGCCGCACCCTGTATTATTTAATTTCTATTTGCTCTATATTTAGCTTTAATTGTTAATTTAAGTAATAAGGTCGCGTCATCAACTTGAAAAATACCTCTAATTAATTACATTTTCTAAATTTGACATATAATAATATTTGTAATGAGCTATTAGTGAGTTTTAAAATCAAAAAAAGCTAATTAATTAGTAAAAGGAAATTGAAAAAATGTAATTATAATTTTATTATTGACATATTAACCTGTTAATAATGAAGGCTCTAAGAGATCGAATTGTCAACTCCACAAACGCCCTCTAACCCGGGATGAAGCAACCACCATGACATTCTATCGCATAGTACGTACGCACTTTAAATATTTTTCTGCGGCTCGCCGAGCATTTCTAAAATAGAATTTTATTATTGTCGTCTCGATTATTTATAAGCAATAATAATTTGTTATTTATTATATTGATTAATAAATATTTTTTTAATATATTTTTTTATTAATAATAATAATTTGTTATTTATTAATTTTTCTCCCATCAATAAATTAATTACAATGTTATGTTAATGCAGTAGTCGCCAATTTATAAATCGGATAACTATACAATTCGGGATTCAATCTGACACTAGCGCCACCATCGAATGTAATTTGACAGATTAAAACATATGATTTATAGCTCAAAGTATACTTCTTTCGTGTTAGTTTGAATCGCGAATGCGCGATTAGTTACTCGGGCTTATCGGCGACTTGTTCATACATGCAATGATAACGTGTACGTGTAGCAATACCGAAGTACGCGTTGGACTTTGGTAAGAGGTGCAATGCTAAAAAGAGTATGTCCTTAAAAAGTGAAATACAACTGTTCTTTGAATTTATGAAGGAATATGCCTTTTCCTCATTTTGGTGATAAAAAAGAATGGACGCGTGATTTTGCATGTCTTATCAGACATAACTTTTCGGCATCTCGCCAGTGATCTTAATGTGGAGCTTCAAGGCAAAGGACAGTTTATTCACAATTTGTATGATAAAATTCAAGACTTTTGAGCGTACAAATTAAAATTGGCAAGAGCAGCATCTTTTGCAGAATAATGTGTCTCACTTTCCCTTATTTAGAAAAAGAAGAAAACGTTACTACTTCTCAAAAGCCGCATTCGTGCAATATATAGACATTTTTAATCAACGAATTTCAATTACGATTCCAAATGTTCAAAGCTGAGAGAAGACTCCAGCGGTTTCCATGAAAATGTTTTTCTTCGCCATTTAATATCGATGTGGATACAGTTCCTGCAACTTTCAGATAAGGTGATTGACATACAGAATAATGCCGATTTAAAAAATGTATTTTTCTCAGTAAACATCGATAATTTTTATAAATCTTATGTGCTCCTGAGAAATTTTCGCTTTTGATGAAAAATGCAAAGCAAATGTGTCTCTTTTCGGAAAGTACGTATGTATGCGAACAATTATTTTCAACCATGAAATTAATCAAAAATGACACCGATCAAGAACTGAGTGATGCTCGATTAGAAAGCTGCATACGTGCCGCTACTTCATCAATACCGGCAGAAGTATTGATCAGCTTATATCGAAAAAAAGCAGTGCCAAATTTTAGGCAAAAGTTCTCAAGTAAATTAGTTTTTCTGTTCTTCTTTATTTGTTTTTATTTTGCATTAACATTTATATACTTATAATACGCGCAATTATAAAATATTTACTTTTTAAATTTTGCATTTTTGTTCTTTTCTTGTCGCTTTAAAAAATTTATATATGAAATATTTTTTTTTAATTTTGTATTTTTATATGTAATGTTTATTAGTATATATATAAAGCTTTGTAAAATTATTGGTAAGTGCGTACCACAAAATTTTAAAAATTTAAGTGGCCCGTGGGTTAAAAAGGTTGCTCACCCTGCTCTAACTTGAGAATTTCATCGAAATCGTTAAAGCCGTTTTCAGAAACCGATTTTTATATGCATGCAAAATTGTTCATTTAATAGTATGCCCCAAGATTAAATTTCTATTATGATTCAATATTTTAAACAATTTATTTAAATATAATATTATCGATTAGCTAATAATGAAACAAGATTATTAGATTCTAATTTCATATATATTAATAGTAGTATTTAACTTTGTTTATGTTTTGAAATTGTTTATTAATTTTTTTTTCTATATTTGTTTTAAGGTTATAATAATTAATTAATTATGAGATGTATCTGTTACAAGGTGAGAGAGATGAGAGAATTCCTTTGGAATATTAAATGAAGAAAAAGGATTTCCGTTTAAATAGGATTCATCAAATTAAAAGAGAATTTGCCATATGTTGCAGTAAAACCCGTTTTTAGTTAGGACCCGTTTCAATGGTACTTTTATGCCAACTAGAATTTATTGCTGGTTGAGTTTGGTTCAAGATCTAGAATTCATTTTGACCTTCCGCCTCATTTTAGGATGTTTGCTTTCAAAATTTTTAAAACGAAAATGTCAAAAATTGAAGCAAAGTTGTAGAGGATGTTATTTTGGACATTTTCGTTTAAAAAGTACCGAACTACAAACACCCAAATGAGGCGGAGTGATCAAAATGATTCTAGACTCAGCAAACTCAACTAACATCCGTAAATTCTAGTTGCCTACACAGGTATTCAGTGAAACGCGTGTTAACTAGTAAGAACGCGTTGTTACAAAAAACGGTGTTTTACTGCAACATATATAACTAAAAATGAAATATTATGGATATATATATATATATATATATATATATATATATTTAAGAAAAAAAATATTGATTATACTATATATAATAGCCTAAGCAATTTGCAGCAACGCTCGGAAAGAATGCTGCCGACAGGAGCGCATGGACGCCGTCCGGTATATTTGCGGCAAATTTGAAATATAATTGCAATTTGAGCTCGATTTTTGAAATGAAAGCACTCCAATTGATTTTAAATTAAGAAACATTAAATATGATTGATAATTATATCCTCCCTCCCCTCACAACTCAAAATTAAATATTCAATTCGCTTTTCTTTGCACTGAAGGAAAGAAATTAATCACATCTTATTTGATTTATATTTTATATATTATTTGTTTATTTTTAATAATTTGCCACTTTTTTTATAATTTTTTAAAAATCTAAATTTGTTATTCTTATTTTTGATTTTAAAATTAGCGACTTAAGACACACATGCCCGAGTTTCTCGCATGGCTGATACTGGAGCAGCCTGTCATACAAACAATACCTGATCTCTTTTAAATATTTGGAGCCTATATCGATTATCGATCCCAAATTTAAAAAAATGATATAATATAATTCTCCTCTTCACACGATCCCACTTATTTAAATAAATCTGTTTCCACACAAAAAATATCCACAATGCTGCAGATTATAGAAAAAAAAATACTTCCAGATTCATATCTAGAGCCTCATTTCTGCAGCTGTGTCAAGGACGAAAATGAGGCGGAAACTTTTAAGAGACTGTGTATTTTCGGGAGTTTACAGGTATACATTTGAAGTGTGGTTATTTAAGAGGATTAAAATTTTTGGACCGAGACGCCGCCCGCCGGGACTTCCAGCCCGGAGGGCCGAGCTTCGAGGGCGTGCCGAAGAGCACCGAAAAGCTCGTTTATAAATATTTAAAAAATACAAATCTTTTATAAATCAATCTTGAATATGTTTATTTCAAAAGCAAACGTTTCTGGAGAATTTCTCCCTTTCTCAATGGTAAACAATTTTCAACAAAGAAAAAAAGTGAATCTTTTCTTTTCTCTTTTTTGAAAATTTTTTACGATCGAGAAAGGGAGAATTCTCATTTTGGTTTTCAAAATAAGCATATTCAAGATTGTTTTATAAAAGATTTGTATCTCAACAAGTATATATATACGATATAGGCGTAGCAAGCTCACCCAATTGAAGAGTCCTGATGGAATATGTTGTATTTGTTTACTCGGAGAAGCCATTAATGCAATCACGGCAGCTTAGAGACTAGACCGAATAAACACATTCTGAAAATATCAAAGATTATTCATTAATTAACCAAAATTTCAATTCAAATGATTAATTAGATATAGATAATAATTTATTTCAATATGATAAAGCTTATTTACCAGATATTAGATGAAAAATTTGATGTAAATTGGATTGAGAAAAGGGCTGGTTATAAATGACAGATCGAGGTCCCTTTCACTGGAGGCCAAAGAGTACAACTCATGCGCTCAAAGAGAATATAATTACTCTGACGTCACAAACAATGGCAAAAATGAATAGTTTAAATTCAAATATTCAAATAATATAGTCTTTGTATTGAAACCTGCCTTGGCTTGTATTAAGAGCAATGAGATTTTTATTATATTATAGGTACCAAATTAAAAAATAGTCACAAGATAAAAACAATTAATTTAAATTTAAATAGAAAACTTACATCGCTGTGGGACCAGTGGCGTCGCTGTGGTTCTCCCCCTCCAGGGAAGAGCTCATGGGATGAGTAACGGCAACGACAAACCTTTTCTTATGGCAAACTAACCATAGCTAAAAATCTGATCCCTACATTTTAATAATTGTATCATAAATTGTCGAGGTGACTGTGGGTCAGTGGTTAGAGTGTCGGATGCCTCGAAGATCGCTGGTTCGAGACCGAGTCTCGGCAGATAGATATTTGAAGTCGCCTCCTCTTGGAAAGTAATGGCAACCTACCAAGAGTATAATTGCCTAGTCACCTCTCCAAATTAGCCGTTCGAACCGGCGTTAAAAAGTAGGTCCCGTATATCTGTGTAAAACAACTAAACACACTCAGCACAGGTATATGTGGAGAGGCGCCGACACCCGTTTCGGGTATGGCACTCGAAGAAGAATCATAAATTGGCTGATGGATTAAAAGGGCCGAAAAGCCAAAAAAATTATGGATACTACTAAATATACATATATAGAATATTTTATTGTTGCGTTTGGTCTCTGCATTGTTTACCCTTGAGATTCCCTATTTGGTTTTTTGATTTAAACGCTAATCTCTCTCTCTCTACAAAAAAATTTTTTCTTTTGATGTTCGAAACAGAAAAAGAAATACCACCTATAAAGGTATTATTTGTTTTGAATAGTGATTGAGAAAAAGGCGTGTACATATTTTTTCCATTTTTTTTTTTTTTTTAGTTAGGTGAAGAAGTTAGTCTGCTGCAGGGGGTCGTTAAGCTTTACTGGAATGCTAATTGCCTAGCACGCAACAGAAGCCCCCTTGTTGTTGTTGTTGTTGTTGTTGTGGTTTGTTTCTAAAACCATAAAGAAGCCAAAGATATGGGAGAGAAGGGGCCAGTGAGGTCGCCCTGAGGTCACTCTCCAACTCGAAACTATCCTTATTTGAGACGAGACTGCGGGAATGTCTAACACACACACACACACATAGGCAGAAATCGAAACATAACACAAGCAACATGAGATGAAGAAGAAGAAGAAAAAATCCCAAACGTACGAATGGGGATTTATCGAATATGTTATTGGGAAAGAAAGAATGGAGGATTACAGGCTATGTCAGCCAGCCAGCCAGACGTTCCAGAAACATTCCATACCAATAACCAAACCAGCCATCTATTCTTAGGGCCGGCTAGTGTCGCAAAGTAAATGCTTTTTACCACTAACCAAGGGTAGATGGTAAATGGAGGGGCTGCGATGGCCAATCAGATGACAGGAACTTAGGTCCTCCGTTTACCATCTACCGTTTGTTAGTGGTAAAAAGCATTTACTTTGCGACATACAACTGGCCCTTAGTCGAAAGAGACAATTCACAATTCTTAACAGATACTATTTTTTCAGGTTTTAGCGAGAGTTAATCTTAACTCATTGGTAGAAGTTACCCTCATATAAAAAATATATCAACAATGGTATCTGGATTTTCTCCATATGAATTGAAAATATAAATTAAGTTTTGAGCACTTAGATGGCGATCATCTTGCTATTATGCCAGTGTGTCCAGAAATTTATACTTTAATGATGGAATTTTTTGAGGTCTTTTGGACATGGTTGTTTACCTGGTGGATGGTAATATAGGATTTTAGCATGTATATTTTTTCAAACTTTAATGTATAATGATGTATTTGTTGTACAACCGTACATTGTTTCTGGCTCATATGATAGGCTTCCTCAACAACCTGCGTACAAGAACTGAGTTAGTTTTACACCTGAGACAATTTATAGTGATTTTGTGATTTTGTTGGTATAATAAAATTTCAACATATTTTTTGTCACATTTTTCAAAGCAAATATCCTCCCTCATACAAACAATTATTACTACTTGGCAATACATGTGAAAAGTGCACATTTCTTATTAAGTTGCAAAGAATGGAAAATGCGAACAATATTTGCTTAAAAATGTAACAAAAAATGTTGAAATTTTATTATACCAACAAAATCAAAAATCACTGTAAATTGTCTCAAGGTGTAAATTAACTTAGTTCTTGTACGCAGGTTGCTGAGGAAGGCCTATCATATGAGCCAGAAACAACTTGTACGGTTGTACAACAAATACATCATTATATGTACATTAAAGTTTGAAAAAATTTCATGCTAAAACGTCCTATATTACCATCCACCAGGTAAACAACCATGTCCAAAAGACCGTAAAAAATTCCATCATTAAAGTGAAAATATAAAATTAAAATACACTGCGGTGTAATTGCTTCACCAATAAAAAACTTTAATAATGAACTAAGGCAAACGCTCCAGTAGTAGTTACGTACCTAGTAGAAGCCAGATGCAAGAAAAAAGTGTGAAAAATTATTTTTATTCAACTTTAAAATTTCGCTATATTTAGTTCATGCCATGGGCTATATATAGCAATATTTTTCAAAGTTGATAAGCTAATTTTTGCACTTTTCTTGCATCTGGCCCACCACAGGTACAGACTCATTACTGGAGCGTTTACCTTATATTTAAAAATTTTACAAATAACCATATAATTTGTTCTATTAACTCTTAAACTAACATTATTCAATAAATTTTGATGATTATTTTTGAATTTTATAAAAAAAAAATAAGTAAATTAAATTACGCGCGCGCGCGCGCGCGCGCGCGCGCGCGCTCTCTCTCTTTCTGTAGAATTCACTGCACGCGCGCGCGCGCGCGCGCGCGTGTGTGTGTGTGTGTGTGTGTGTGTGTGTGTGTGTGTGTGTGTGTGTGTGTGTGTGTGTGTGTGTGTGTGTGTGTGTGTGTGTGTGTGTGTGTGCGCGCGTGTGTGTGTGTGTGTGTGTGTGTGTGTGTGTGTGTGTGCGCGCGTGTGTGTGTGTGTGTGTGTGTGTGTGTGTGTGCGTGTGTGTGTTTTTTTTTTTTTTTTTTTTTTTTTTTTTTTTTTTTTTTTTTTTTAAAAAAAAAATGTCACCACGCCCAAATTTGCCATATACCTGCCTGCCTGCCTATGCCTGCTGGCTACGCAATATGCCTGCTCACATGGCTCTTGCCTTGCTGCCATACTCACTTGCGTCATTGCCTGCCTGCTGGGCTCAAGGGTTGCCAAGGAAGGGTACACGGCCTGCCCTGCCTGCTCTTCAAAGATACAATTACAAATTATCATACTTTCTCAATATTACTTTAATTTAAATAAAGTATTAATAAAAGATCAAATTACATTTGAAATATCATTAAAGTGAATCATTTTGAATTAAGGATCATTGATAGAAAGATAAAATATATAAAATGGATATTTCTGAAGTTCAAGCAGTTCAAATTGTGTGCCTAATTAATCAAGGGACAAGTGGCAAGTACACTTGCAATATGCAATAATTTCAATAATTTATGGAAACTTGTAAAAAAATTTAAATTGATTTTAAATTTAAATGATTTACTATGTAATAAAATGTTTATTAGTGAATCGTTTTTTGCACTTCAATGTAGTTTATGAGCTATATTAAACAAATTCTTCCACAACTTAAGTGACTTGATTTAAATTTTCTTATTAAATTGAAGGGTTGTTTTTGTCACAAATATAATAAAACAAAAATTTCAATAACTATTTGATTTATTTAACTGATAAACTATACACTTTCGGTCACCACTGGTTGACCATCTTCAGTGGTTGTCTCGTTCAAGAACCGGAATTTGTCATTTCACATGAAACATTCATTCCCAAATCTTCAATAGAGATACATCACACAATTCATTATAATCACATGTATATAGCAACAATTTATAAAAACATTTATCACTGAACCAGAATCTATTTTGAACTCAATGTTTCATGTGAAATGTCGAATTCCGGTTCTTGAACGAGATAACTACTGAGGATGGTCAACCAGTGGTGACCGAAACTGTATAATTTGTTAATTAAATAAATCAAATAGCTATTGAAATTATTGTTTTATTATATTTGTGACAAAAACAACCCTTTAATTTAATAAGAAAATATTAAACAAACTAAATAAAATTGTGTAGATAAATTGTTAGTTTCTTTTAAATAAATAAACAATATTGCAATCTATATAATAAAACTGAATTTCTTTTTCTCTGTAAGCGCAGATCTCTCAAATGCCTGGACCGATTTGGCTAATTTTTTTTTAAATGTTCGTAATAGTCCAATTCAGGTTAATATGTAAAAAAATTGGAAAAGTTTCCCGGAAAATTGGAAAATTCAGAAAAAAATTCAGTTTAACCAACATAGCTTGCCAAACAATAAAAGAACTAGACTAGTAGACTAAACATGTGCTGGCGGCCCTGTTTGTCAGGTTTTTGAATGTCATTCATTCTTAATAGCATAGATAATAGAGTTCTAACCACACTATCGTTGGTTGAAGAAGAATTTAATAATGCAACAAAGATTTAAAAAACTATCTATTTTTTAAAGTACATTTAAAAACAAAAATTAAAAAAATAAACTGCAACGGATCGTTGCTAAACTTTATCCAAATTGATTTGAAATATTAATATGTTTATTTCTTTATTATTAATCAGATATCACTTGCAATTTGCAGTTCATGTTGACTTTAATTCAAAAATAATGATCGATTCTCATTTAACAGTCGAGGAATAACGATGCTACATTCGATTTTTGACGTTTCGGTTATTATTGGTAGCCATTGCTGAAAGCATGAGGAGGAGGAATCGACTTAAAATCAAAATAGCCATCGATTCTCATCTAATACTTGAGGTATAAGAATTCTACATTAGATTTTTGACCCTTCGATTATTATTGGTAACCATTGCTGAAGACATGGAGGAATCGACTTAAAATAAAAAATAACGATCGATTCTTATCTAATACTAGAAGAATAACCTTATTGCATTCCATTTTTGATGTTTTGACTATTAATGGCAACCTCTACTGAAAACTATTTGTTATGAGTGTATATTACAGTTAAATAGAATCTCAAATTATATATATTTAAGACTTTATAATAAAACAATTATATTTATTCTCTGTTACTATTAAAACATCAATAATGCAGCCCGTGGGGGTCTAGGGGCGAAGCCTCCTGGCTATAAAAAGGCCCGCCGAAGGCGGAGCATTGAAGCTAGTAATCAATAATTTTTATGAAATTATCTTCGAATGTTAATTAATAATTAGCTATTTTTTTTTAGGTAATGGGATTTATTTAAAATCTAATCAGCCCCTAAAGATTTCAATTTTCCTTTAATTTATATATTATCAACATGACCAATTCGAATAATTTTAAATTATTTTGTTTATTTTAAAATCATCTAATAGTTCATTACCTGTTATTACCTGAATTTAAAATTAAAATATTAATATATTGTTTTTACTTAAAGCATAAAAGTTACGGACCAACGCTCAGTCCTCCAGTTACTTTATACCGAGGGGTGATCCGCGATTGGAAGTAGGTGTACACATATTTGGAAGTATTTTGGAAGTACTTGGAAATATTTGGAAGTACTCGGAAATATTTGGAATTACTTGTAAATATTTGGAAGTACTTGGACATATTTGGAAGTACAAGTGGAAGTAGGTGTACAGCATATTAGGTCGCGGTTCACCCCTCGCTTTATACTTTATGCTCTTTCTACTAAGATATTAGGCGGATAGCCAAGAGGCTTCACCCCTAGACCTCCCCGCCGCTTGAACACTCTCCACCCCACTGACCCTCTCCTCAACCCCGGAACTTCTGATCACCCTCGGCCCCAGTAAATTTACCCTGACCCTTCATATCACTCTTTAACCCAACATCCCTCTCCTCACCCTTTGGTCCTCCAGGCAAACAAATAATTCAAGCAGTAGCACTGCCATCTATTGGCAAATGATTCAAGCTTGACGTACGGACGGAACATTCTATTTTATTAATATAGATTTATTGTTATATATAAATTAATAGAAACGTGATATATTTTTTCTTCTATTTTTTTTTCGATTATATATTTTTCTTTGAAAATTCTATTCAATGAAAATCGAATTCATTTGTAATGCCGGGTGTATCTCATCCGGGTGTCGTGAGTCTGTCTGTCTATGCATCGGACGGGGCTTTTTTCACAATTCAAACACGATCTCTCTTGAGCTATTGACTAAAGAACGTTTATAGAAATAGGTATAGGTATATATATACCTATACCACCCCCTTTTTTTCATTCAAACCCAACCAATTCTTATGTTTACGTCATTACGTATTCCGAATGAGTCTATCTTTCTCAGTCTGTCAGTGTGTTTGTCTGAATAGACTACTGCTCAATGGAGAGACTCCGACTCGATGTCTTTCTTTCTTCTCTCACGACACCATAAAACAATCATCATCAAACCAAAAGCGACACTTTTTCTTGTTTCATTCTTCTAAATACAATTTCAAACAGTGTGTGCATTCTTAAATTCAAACAAAAAAATCGTGACTTTTCGAAATGTATTTTTTTTTCTTCTTTTGCCATTTAGAATAAAAATTAATGTGTAATTTATCTATATTTATTATTTTATTCAATAAAAGAGGGAAAAATACAAAGACGAAACAGGGTATGGCAAAGTATTGTAATCATGCTGGTTGTTACTTATGCCATAAATTTGTATTGACACAACCACCTGGGAATAATTTCTTTAATTAAAGAAAAAAATCAATCAAATTAAAGTTACCCGAAGATAAGTTTCTGATAGATCGAAGTATGCACTTAAAAAAACTCTAATCCGTGATTTTCATCGAAATCGTTAGAGCCGTTTTCGTGAAAGCAATTCTTTATAATATATACTAGCTGCAAGGCCCGCCTTCGGCGGCCTCTTGATGCGAGGTAGGGGTTTGCCCCCTGGACCCCCCCGAAACCCACCCAGCACCACCACCCACACCACCACCCCAATGAACAGACAAAACCTTAATTTTATATATATAGATAATTTCATTTAAATTGGTAACCATGGCGACTGTTTTTGTCGGGAAACGGACATAGATTAATATATACAAACATAGGCAGGCACAAATTCCCTTTAGTAGTATAGGCAAGGGCGGATCCAGGGGGGGGGGCGGAGGGGGCGACCGCCCCCCTCCCCCCATAGAGGCCCGTGCCTGGCGGGAGTGCAACACGTGCGTCGCACGCAGAGGCCAAAAAACGGCGGCCAAATCGACAGGGAATTTATAACAATTTTTTTTATATTTTAATGAACTGAAAATATGAGATATGAAATTTGTAAAAAAAAAAACATTTATTTTTTTAAAAAATTTTAAAATTGAAAATAAAGTTCTATGTGTGTGTGTGTGGGTGGGGGGGGGCGGTGTCTCTGCCCCCCCCCCCTTAAAAAATTCCTGGATCTGTCCTTGTTTAATAGTATATTATGATTCAATAATATAATCATTTTATTTAAATAATATTTTCAATTAGTTAATAATGAAAAGCTTATTAGATTCTAATTTCATATTTAGATATCTATAAATTAATGATATTTAATTACAGAGAAATAAAAATTGGTTGTATTTCCGAAAAGATGGTGACCATGTGAATTTAGGAATAATAATGATATTTACTTAACTTTCCATATGTTTTGAAATTGTTTATTAATTTGTTTCTTTATTAGTTTTAAGGTTATAATAATAATATTTTCAAGCAGAAGACAACTTGTCTTTCCTTCATAAAAAAATTGATTTTTAATTAATGGTATATTTACAAAAATTTAATAAATTATTGTTTTTATATTCATTCGTATGTGATTGAAATTTATATAATATATTGAATATAATATATTGAATCGGTTTCTCGAAAACGGCTCTAACGATTTGGATGAAATTCACAGATTAGGGTGTTTTTGGGTTGACAATTCGATCTGTCATAGTCTCATCTTCGGCTAAATTGACGGGTTTTTTGTTAATTGAAATAATTATTCACAGGTGGTTGTTTGAATAAAAATTTATAATTACATTTTTTCAATTTTATTTTTAATAAAATTAATTGTTTTTTTTTTAATTTTAAATTTCACTAATAAATCATTACAAATATTATTATATATTAAAATTAGGCAATTTAATTAATTAAAGATAGTTTTCTATTTTCTAGAAAATAATTTATTAGAATATCAATTTTATTCTCTTAAAAAATTTGACAATTCGAAGGATCGTGCCTACTTCTTCAGGATTTAAAATGGTCAACGGAACAACCTCCGTCTATATTAATATTATTATTAATATTGCAATTTCTCGAAAACGGCTATAACGATTTGGATGAAATTCCCAGATTAGGGTGTTTTTGGGTTGACAATTCGATCTGTCATAGTCTCATCTTCGGCTAAGTTCTTATTGACGGGTTTTTTGTTAATTGAAATAATTATTCACAGGTGGTTGTTTGAATAAAAATTTATAATTACATTTTTATTTTTAATAAAATTAATTGTATTTTTTTTTATTTTAAATTTCACTAATATATCATTACAAATATTATTATATATTAAAATATGCAAATTTAATTAATTAAAAACTGAGGGTACGAGAGATGAATATGGAATTTGAATAATTATCGGAAAAGAGGTTTTTTTATTTAATTAGTTTTTTCCTTTTATTAAAAACAAGGACTAAAAATGGTGGAGAAGCAATCTCCGGAGTCGAAGCTAAAATACATTAATTCATGTAAAATAATTGGTTTAATAAAATTTTGGATTTTTGGATTAATTAATTAAAGGTATTTTTCCTTTTATTAGAATATCAATTTCGTTCTTTTAAAAAATCCGACAATTCGAAGAATCGTGACTCCTTCTTCAGAATTTAAAATGGTCAAAGGAAGAAGCTCCGTGTATATTAATATTAATATTAATATTGCAATTACATTAAATTAAAAATATTATTAATATATTATATCGCTTTTAACTGAAGCAAAAAATTACCGAGTACTTAATTTTATGACCAGATGGAAGATTGGCTGGCTTGGAGTAAAAATTTCGGTTGTCTCTTTTGATGTCTGATGTCTGGCCTGGTCTGTTTATTGTTAAGAAAGTCTATCAGTTTGTCAGTCAGTGTGTCTGTCTGTCTGTCTGATTTGTTATATTTCAGAAAGAGTGTCTGGGAAAATCTCATTCACTTTTCCACGGTATACTTTTTCTCTCACTCTTATATATGAGTAGATAGATAACCCTCCCACACACACACACACACACACTCACACATACAAGCTAATATCTAAAGTGTGGTCTATTTCAAAACGCACATTCAAGTCCACTCTGGTTGGCTCGCTCTATACCCACCAATTCAATTTCCACTTAAAATTCTCACTCATTTATTTATTTATTTATTTCGTCATTAGTCAAATTATCTCTCTCTTTTCGCTCTTTACTCAATAGATAAAAGAACAAGCAACACCGCTTTTATTTATTATAGGCTAATTTCTGAATTTTACTAGGTATATGGTAAAAATAATATATTATGGATATAATATACTTAGTACCTGGAGCCACCGAGCGATGCTCGGCAACTTTTTGCTTCAGTTAAAACAGGGGTTCCCAACCGGTGGTACGCGGGAACGTTTCAGGTGGTACGCGTGAGTGATGTGAACAACATGCTATTAATATCTCCAAAACCAGATGTGGTTGCAGATATCATTGTTCACTTGGAAGGCCTTCAAAAAAGCTTTAAGAAGTATTTCTCTGAAAATTATTCAAAAGTGGACTTGATCAGAAATCCTTTTTCGGGAACCTCACCAAACTAAAAGAAAGTTTTATCGATCTTACAGAATATACTTCCATGAAAGATTATTTTAAAGAGAAATCTTTAATTAACTTCTGGATCGGATGTAAAACCGAGTACCCTTTGATCTTCCGGCAACCTCTGCTATTTTTTACGCCATTTGTTACGAGTTACTTGTTTGAGAGTGGATTTTCTGAACTCTTGTACATAAAAAATAAACATAGAAGCAGAATAAGTGTTGAAGACGACTTAAGAATGAAGATAAGTTCCATTACTCCTAATGTTGATATTTTAATCACAGGCTAACAACAACAAGTTTCGCACTAAAGACTATAAAAGTATATTTTGTATGATGATTAATTTTTTGCTGAGTTTATATAAATATCTAACTATTAAATATGAAGTTTTCTCAGGAATTTAATTCAAAAAGCCTTTGAACACTTTTAGAAGAGTAAATATTATACGTTTATTAAAATATTTAGGTCTGGTGGTACGCCAAAAATTTCTCAAAAAGTCAAGTGGTACGCAGGTGCAAAAAGGTTGGGAACCCCTGAGTTATAAGCTATATATTAATATTAGTTTTAATTTAAAATTCTGATAAAAACCACACTGTCACTGCACCCCACCCCCGCTAACCCCTAGACCCCTGCCCCGTACCACCCCCGCACACCATATCCCCGCCACGCCTCATCGACCACAACTCCACCAACCCCGCACCCAGTTTTTGTATTTCTAGTTTTCTGGGGGCTCACATATTATGTATATAAGTATATAAATAAATTCCGTATAATTATTTTTTTTAATAAAATAACAGTTTATCGAGTTTTATAATAATAAATTAAAATGACAAATTCTAATATATAGGTATATATATTTGTTATTAACTCTTTGTGGGATTTAAAACTCGAATTTATAATCAATTAAATTGGTTAATTTTAATATATATTAATATTTGCTATAAAGTATTCGTGGGTTTTAAAATTAAAAAATCAATTAATAAATAAAAGATAATTGAAAGAAATGTAAACAAACTTTTTTATTGACATTTTCATCTATAAATAATTACTTTAATTAAGAAAAAGCGCATTAAAATGAATTTTGATGAGGTCCAGATCTAGCCAGTTCGTTTTCTGATCCTCAAAACTTGTTAATAGAGTTGGATTCATCAAAATCGGTAGAGCCGTTTTCAAAATAGAACAAAGATACAAATATATATATACAATTTTTGCTTGTTTAATATGAGTAGATAGATAGATAGATGGATAGTTATAACAGTTTGAGAACTTTACTTTTACAACGACCGATTTTTTTTTATTCTGATTTTCTGAAGATTGTCATTTTGGAAATAAAAAAACATGTTGACAGAACTGAGTAGATGTTGGGCTTTCTAGATTCAGAACTTTTGAGAGAAAAATACGATAAATTAGAAACTATATTTGAGATATAGGTACTGTTTTCATATTCAAAATCATGGGAAATTTATATACCCATTGAATTCATAAATTAGTATTTTAATTCAGAAAAATTCTGCATTGATTGCTTCTAGGCTCAAGGGCGGATCCAGGAATTTTTTATGGGGGGGGGGGGAGAATGTATATAAGGTGCCCGGTGTATATAAGATTGAATTGTCCAAGAAATGTTTTGTTTTTTTTTAATTTTTTTACAAGTTTCATATCTCATATTTTAAGTTCATTAAAATAAAAAAAAATAAAAAAATTGTTATAAATTCCCTGTCGATTTGGCCGCCGTTTTTGGCCTCTATGGGGAGCGGTCGCCCCCTCCGCCCCCCACCCCCCTGGATCCGCCCCTTGTCTAGGCTGAGGGAGAAATATTAATTTTCGGCTAAATTGTTGGGATCCCAACTACCTTTGGTTAAAAAATTGAATATCTATTCAATTATCCCGGGGAGTAATCTATTTACTTATTTTATTCAAGTATAATAGAATTAGAATACCAAATGAAAGTCATTTTGAATTTAAATTCATAAAAAAAAGCGCAGTCCCTATAAAATATATAAAAAGTAGCAACTTTTCTTTGCTGCGCGATCTTTATCTAAAATGGCGGACGAACTTAACCTCCCAGCCTACCAGTTGCCATTTATATGGATATAGAGATATATACCTAGCCATTCAAACGGAAAATAAAAGAAATAATTTATTATTTACCAAGATTGGGCATGTGTGATAAGATAAGAAGTGTTTAAATGTATATTTATCAAATTAGACACGAAGATAAATAATCGTGAAGTGAGCAACCGAACCAACTACTACACACTCATGTTTACCATTTAAAGAAAGAGTTGTTTATTTTTATTTTTGTCTTCATTATTGATTAAGATATCAAGCAAAAAGTAGGGTTTTATTTATTTATTTTGATATTAACCTTAGACCATGAAATATATAGACACGCCCTCTGCTACTCTCCACACAGAGTGAAGTGAGGCCAACATCGCCTACAGATGACGTCACGTTCTCGCATAAATATTTTGGTTATATTAATTTAATATTAATTTGCGATTATTGGAATCCAAAATAAATAATCTAAACTACGATAAATTTATCTCAATGTATAATAATTCCTATAGTAGCCATGCTATTTCTGGGTGTTCCTACCTACAGATGACGTCAAGTTCTATAGGAGATGTTGGCCTCACCAAATCGACACCAGGGCGTGTCATATATATTTCATGGTCTAAGATATTAACTAAAAATAAGACCATTTGATCATTTCTTTTAATGAATTATTAGTCCAGTCAAATTATGCTCAAATGGACCCCTATGGGGAAAGTTTTGGGGTAGTTCTGATTTTTGGCATATATATCTTTTTTGGAGCGCTAAATCCAAATATAAGGTTTCCCATCAAAATTTTCGTAACGCAACATTGTAGAAAATGCAAAAAAAAGGTGAACATTTTCATTTTTTTGGCGGTTTTTTGATTATAACTCGAAAACTATCAACTTTTCATAAATAACCTTCCTATTCAAAATGAATGGTCATAACATTTCCTACAAATTTCAAAATTTAGAGTTTTTTCTCAGACCAACCGTTCGAGCTTAAGCGCAAAATCTAAATTTTCGACCTCGGCAGCCCTCCCGGATCGCCCAAAAACTCGCATATTTTCCCATTTTGACCATGAAGGAGCACGTTTTCGCAAAGACCATTCTATACATTTTTAAACTAGATTAAATTTTCTATAATTAAAACAAAGTTTCATCTTAATTGGATAACTGGTAATCCTTGTCGCAATAAGGTTGAAGTTTTAAAAAAAAAATCACAGTTTTTTCTTCATAAAATGAAAACCACTAATCTTAGAAACTTGATTCTTATCTTATTCTATAGGAAATTTTGTTAAATTGAATGTTTATTTGGAGCACTTTTTTGTTAGAACTCTTAGATTTATAGATATCTATCATTTTCCATGACAGAAAATGATCCATTTTTTCAAAAAATCGGAGTTTTTCCTTCATAAAACAAAAACCACTAATCCTAGGAACTTCATTTATATCTCATTCTCTAAAAAATTTTATTACCTTGAACGTTTACTTGAAACTTCTTTTTGATAAAACTCTTAGATTTATAGATATCCAGCATTATCCATGACACTTTTGAGAATTCGAATCATATTGCAGTTTTTCAAAACTTCAGCCTCATTGCGGCACGGATTACCATTAGTTATTCAAGATGAAACTTTGTTTTAATTATATCAAATTTAATCTAGTTTAAAAATGTATAGAGCGGTCTTTGTCAAAAACATACTACTTCATGGTCAAAAGGGGAATATATCGAAAAAAAGTGCGAGTTTTTGGGACTCCCGATGTCGAAAACTTAGATTTTGCGCTTGAGCCCGGACGGCTGGTAGGAGAAAAAACCTTAATGATGAAATTTGTAGGAAATTTTATGAACTTTCATTTTGAACAGGAAGGTTATTTACGAAAAGTTGATAGTTTTCGAGTTATAAGGGAAAAACCATCTACAATGTTGCGTCAAGAAATTTTGGTGGGAGAATTCCGATTTGGATTCAGCGCCCGTAAAAACATATATATGCCAAAAATCAGAACTATCCCAAAACTTTCCTGATAAAAATACAATTTGACTGGACTATATAGGTACCATCGAGGAGTGAACCGGGATTGGAATTAGGTGTACACCGTCTTTGGAATTATTTGGAATTACTTTGGAATTCATTAGATAATCTATTGTCTTCTACTTGGAAATGAAAGTGGAAGTGGAAGTAGGTGTGCACAATTTTAGGTCGCGGTTCACCTCTCGGGTACAATATATCGAATTGCGTGGAATAACAGATACTGTCTATTAATTTCTAATAGTATCCAAAATAGCAAAACTTTAGAAAGTTTTTTTTCATTCTAATCGAAACGTTTCTTTTTTCAAAACGTGGTAAATTATTAATATTAGAATTTCATAGAATCTAAGTAAATTTAGGTGTAGATGACTAGGTAGGTAGCAGGTAGGTATATTGTAAGTGACGAAAGAGTAGAAATAGAATCCCTGGAATGAATATCATTGAAGAATGGAAATTGAATCCGATTGTGATTTATAGACAAAGGCTTTTTCTCTTAAATAGAACAAACAAAGAGAACGTGCACAACACAATAGAAAAGAAAAATATACTATATATACACTTATATGTGTATATTTGAAAATGCCATTCTTTGAATAATGATTCATTAAATACGCTTTAAACCAAAAGGAGAAAATGATACATTTTAGAAAAATTCCATCTTAAATGAATACATGAAATAAAGAAAAAATTAATATACACTACGGTGCAAAAAAATCCATCCACCAATAAAAAACTTTATTAAATAGTAAATCATTTTTAAATTTTTTACAATTAACCATACATTTACTAAAAACGGCTTATTGCAAGTGTACTTGCCACTTGTCGTTGACTTAGCCCTTGATTAATTAGGCACACAATTTGAACTGCTTGAACTTCATAAATATCCATTTTGTATATTTTTATCTTTCTATCAATGATGTTTAATTCAAAATTATTCATTTTATTGATATTTCAAATGGAATTTGATCTTTTATTAAAACTTTATTTAAATGTAAAATGATATTAAGAAAATAGGATAATTTGTAATTGTATCTTTTAATTTAATTTTACTATGAAATTCAAAAATTATCACTCATATTTATTGAATATTTTAGGTTAAGAGTTAATAGAACAAATTATATGGTTATTTGTAGCAATTTTAAAAATAATTTCTTATTTAATAAAGTTTTTATTGGTGGCTTGATTTTTTTGCACCATAGTGTATAATATTATTAAAATAAACCAATTTATTACATTGAAAAGTTTTTGTTTTGCCGAGAGTAGCAGAGTTGTTTCTCTTTGTCAATTTATTACACACGCAATACTAAATTTTAGTATTTAAAAGTCCTAGCTTCGCCTGGTATTTTTTATTATTTATTATTTAATTATTTATTTTTAAGAATTAATAGAGATTGTGGTGTTAGTGCAAGGTGAACCATCTTTAATAAGTTGAGTGGATATCGATGAGGCAGTCCACAAAAAGAAGAAGATAATTTATACTATCTTTTTATTCATAAACCGACGTTTCGGAGGCTATTCCCACCTTCTTCAGGGGTTTGAAAAGTCAGTGAAGGAAATCCAATGCGACATTTCACTGACTTTTCAAAACCCTGAAGAAGGAGGGAATAGCTTCCGAAATGTCGGTTTAAGAATAAAAAGATAGTATAAATTATCTTCTTCTTTTTGTGGACTGTCTCATCAATATCCACTCAATTTCACTTATCAGTCCGTCTCCAAAACTTACTTCAATCTTATCTTTAATTAAGTTAATAGAAAATAAATATTTTATGAAATATTAATTTACTATGAGTTAGGTTTTCTAGGTCACTTGTTTCACGTTAAAAATTAAATAAATAAAAGGGGTAAATTGTTTCAAGATATATACGAGCTTTTCGTGTGCGCCTTCGGCACGCCCTCGAAGCTCGGCCCTCCGGGACTGTGAAACTGAGTCCCAACTGACAAATTAATTTTTGTTTCAGTTTTGCAAATTTATAAATTTTTCAAGCATTATCGCAGTTGGCCGTTCCAGTTATTGATGGGTGAGTATAACTCGGTTCCCATTTGTCTTTCCTTTCAGTGATAGAAACAATATTACAATACGAGCTTTTCGTGCGTGCCTTCGGCACGCCCTCGAAGCTCGGCACTCCGGGCTGGTGCCCTGGCGGGCAGCGTCTCGGTCCAAAAATTTTATTTCTCTTAAAAAACCACACTCCAAATGTATACCGGTAAACTACCGAAAATACATCGTCTCTTAAAAGTTTGGCCTCTTTAACTTTTGAATGGCGAGGGGGGGGGGGGAATAACGATCAATATATTTAGTGTTTCTTAATTTAAAATGAATTGGAGTCTTTCATTTCAAAATTCGAGTGCAAATTAAAATTATATTTCAAATTTGCCTGGTTAATGAAAATCAATTGGAGCTGTCAGTTTAAAATCCGAAATGACAATTATATTTCAAATTTACCTCGTTAATTAATATATATTTAATGTTTTTTAATTTAAAATCAATTGGTGTTTTTTAATTTTCATTCGAGTTCAAATGAATACAATATTATTTCGACACAAAGTCTTAATCAAAAATTTATAGTTTTAGTAACTGAAATCATGGTATAAATAATAATGTCAGATTGGTCTAGTGGTTAAACCTAATGACCTTAGTTCAAGAGTTCGTAGGTTCGATTCTAGGCAAGAGGGAGATTTTTTTAGAGAAATTTCTCTTAGCGTTGTTACAAATTAATCTAGACATACATATATAGTACTAGCTGACGACCGGGCCTGGCGGGGAGCGTCTCGTTCATACCAATTTAATAATTGAAATTTAAAATCTTACTGTAAGTATCGAAAGAATGTGCTGAATGAAATTGATTCAAAAATAAGGAAGAATAAGGAAAGATTTATTTAACACATTGCCTAAGCACGATCACTATCTGACCAATCAGAATCGTTCTAATAATTTAACGCTTTGGCATTGGCTATGCACTGGCCAATCAGATCGTTTCCACATACATATATATCCACATACTTTTCTATTTTATATATATTAGATAGATAGATAGATAGATAGATAGATAGATAGATAGATAGATATATATATATTTCGGGCTATCAACCAATCTTCAGGAATTACAGAATATTATTGAAAAAAAGTTACCTCTTTTTATTTTTTAATTCATAGTAAATTAATATATCATAAAATATTTATTTACTTTTACCTTTTATTTATTTTTAATACTATACCTAATATTTATACTGCTACTACTACGTACAACGGATATTGAAATTTCAGAATCTTGTTATGTTTTTAAATATCAATTGTTGTAAACAATTGTTTGTTTATAAGTAAATTAAATAATTATACTTAATATCAATAATTATTTATTCTTTATGTTTAATTAAAAAGTATCTACGAGACCGAGTTTTGCTCGCTAATTATTTAGTTTTTAATTATTGTTTATTTTGCTCTTTAAGTAATATGTGTTTAAATTAGTAAATGCGACTAAACTAAATAAATAGTTTTATAAAATCAACAATTAAAATGAGTAATTAATGACCAAAAAACTTTAATGCAAAAGGAGAAAATGATACATTTTAGAAAAATTTAATCTAATGTGAATAAAAAAATTTAATCTATCTACTCTTTTAAATGAGCAAAAATTGTATAATATATATATTTATATATTTGTATCTTAGTTCTATTTTGAAAACGGCTCTACCGATTTTGATGAAACCAACTCTATTAACAAGTTTTGAGGACGAGAAAACGATCTGGCTAGGTCTGGACCTCGACAAATTTCTTATTAATTGATCTTTTCTTAATTAAAGTAATTATTTATAAATAAAAATCTCAATAAAAAAGTTTGTTTACATTTTTTCTAGCTTGCGATTATATTTTCAGTCCGTGTTATTTAATCAAAGGAATTTTAATCAAAATAAATTGGCGAATTCTAATATATAACAATATTTGCTATAACCTATTAGTGGGTTTTAAAATTAAAAAATCAATTAATAAATAAACGATAATTGATGGGGGCGAGGTTTCGGGGGAGGTGGTCCAGGGGCCGTGTATTATATATATTTGTATTTCTTTTAATTTGGCTACCGTAAATCGTTCGGTGGCTCCAGGTACTAATATTTAATTGAGAATTCTGAAATACAAGCGAAGGTTTTTGAAATACAAATGTGATTATTTCCTCAAGTATAATTGAAATTTTTTGAAATTCAAGTGACAATTTGGAAAATCTAATATTGGTATTTTCTGAAAAACAAGTGAGATTGTCGAAAATACCCTTGAAAATGTCTATAGATGGTGAATAAACATTAAATTTTAATAAGTTAATGGAGACTCGTGGAAGGATCCAGCGTGATCAGCCAAAGTTTCCGTTTATGTATATTATTCGTTGTTATAGAATGTTGAGGTATTTCGAAAAAAATAAACTGCAACGAATCGTTGCTAAACTTTATCCAAATTCATTTGAAATATTAATATGTTCTTGAGTAAAGTACTTTAAAATATAATTTTACTAAAAACTTTATTTAATCTTTTTTGTGGTCCCCAAGGTACTTAATTAGGATATTAAATTTCATCAAAATTGGTTAAGTCATTTTCAAGATATTTAGAAAAAACTAAAAAAGTACTGAAATAAAGTACTAATGTTTGTGAACCGATATGTACCAAAACTAATCAGCGCTTCATTTTGTTAAACTAATGGTAGGTTTTCAATTTCATTTCAATCAGCGCAAAGGTGTGGAAAAAATCGTGGACGAAAAAACGATAACACACATACCATCCATCCATCCATCCCCACGCACTTCCAAAAAAATGGCACTTTTTGGCCTCTCGACGAGATTCCAGGTAATTTTTGGCAAAACCGTCACGTGCTAAAATTCAATCTCATTGAATACTTCAATTTGTGACCTTAATTGAGTCCATGGGTTCCGTAGTCTTTACCTGAGGACCCTTTGAAGTCGCGCTTGCCACGAGAGCGATTCCAATACTTTCTCCATGCTTCGCATTGGATAAAGTGAAAAATTAAATTTAGTCATCGGCTAAATACTGGTGTATGGTTAATTAATTTTTGCTTAACTCTTGATCACGTGAGTAAATTCTTATCTTTTGGTAAATTCCGTGGGTGGTATTCAAAAGAGAGAGAGATAGGTGTATATGTTCCCTCGGAGGGGGGTATCCGGGTTCGATGGATCATCTTTTGGTTGCGTTTTTTTTATCCATTCGGACTTCAATTCTACCTTGAAGTGAATCCCTATCATTAACTGAAAAGAGAGAGAGAGAGTTCTTCTTCTCTTCTACCCCCAAGTCCACCTACACGATTACGCTTATTTCGTGTGTTCAGGGAGGCAACAACAACAACAACAACAACAACAACAACACCATCCACCCAAAAACAAAAAACAAATCACCAATTGATTATAATTATATATTACGTAATGAAGTAATCATGAACTCCTCTCAACGCACAATCGATCATTTATCACGGCACTAGAATAGAAAAAAAGAAAAAAAAGGGAAAAGAAAATTCGAACTGGATATACTATAGTAGGTACTAGATATTGAAGAAGACACCTATCAGCCTTCTAGTCAATAGAAATGCTTGAAGTATTGTTAGAAAAAAATCAACAAATTTTTCAATTATTAACTATTTAGATATATCTTATCTTATCTTATTATACGAGCTTTTCGTGCGTGCCTTCGGCACGCCCTCGAAGCTCGAGCCCTGGCGGGCAGCGTCTCGGTCCAAAATTTTTGATTCCTCTTAAAACCGCACTTCAAATGTATACCCGTAAACTACCGAAAATACATCGTCTCTTAAAAGGATGATAACCAATCGACTTGATTGGGGAATAATGGAATTGAAATAATTATCGGAAAAGAGGTTTTTTTTATCTAATTAGATTTTTCTCTTATTAAAAACAAGGACTAAAGATGAATAGGACACTCGATGGTGAGAAGTAATCTCCGGAATCGAAACAAAAAATACAATGTATCATTAATTAATGTAAAATAATTGGTTTAATAAAATTTATGAAAAAAATAAAAATAAATAAAAAATCGGCTCTTAAAAGTTTCCTCTTTAATTTTTGAGTGGCGGGGGGGGGGGGGGGAGGAATAATTATGAATATATTTAAATTTAAAATTTAAATTTCATTTTTTCCTTTTCAAAACAAAAATAATGAAATGATTTATGAACTGCAAAAAATTCGCAGGCTGAATCATGGAAATTATTCAAATTTACGCGGTTCAATTAATTTAATTAATTACAAAAATTATATTTAATGTTTCTTAATTTAAAGTGAATTGGAGTCTTTCATTTCAAAAATTCGAGTGCAAATTAAAATTATATTTCAAATTTGCCTGGTTAATGAAAATCAATTGGAGCTGTCAGTTTAAAATCCTAGCTGACAATTATATTTCAAATTTGCCTCGTTAATTAATATATATTTAATGTTTTTAATTTAAAATCTATTGGTGTTTTTTCATTTTCATTCGAGTTCAAATGAATACAATATTATCTAGACACACAGTCTAAATCAAAAATTTATAGTTTTAGTAACTGAAATCATGGTATAAATATTAATGTCAGATTGGTCTAGTGGTTAAAACTAATGACCTTAGTTCAAGAGTTCGTAGGTTCGATTCTAGGCAAGAGGGAGATTTTTTAGATAAATTTCTCTCAGCGTTGTTACAAATTAATCTAGACAAACATATATAGTATATCATCTTATATATAAGATGACGTAATAGGACGGATGAAGGAAGAAGAAGACAGGATAGAAAAGAGAAGAAAGAAGGGAGAAGAACAAAACCATTAAATAAAATCAAAAATTATCTGTTTTAAACATAGTAAAAGAAAATACTGAAGCTCCGTTCGGGCAACAACTATAAATGTGAATTTTTTAATAAATATGTATGTGATTTGAGAATTTTTGAAAAAAATTATGATTTTAATACTTTGTAAAATGTTCTAATTTTGTGAATCTAAATTTAATTGAATATTGGAATATAAAATTGTAGAAAATTATTATATAAAATTGAATTGAATATTTAAAATTGCATGGATGATAAAGCTGTTGATACTTAAACTTTTGTAAAAGCAAGGAGTTTTACTAAAGTGAGTGCTATAAAACATTTCAAAAACGTCTTTTTATAAAACTTTTTCTTTTTCTACATTTTGTAATATATATATATATGTTGCTTGTAAGATATAAGACAAGTTTATTAATTAAGTTAAATAGTAAAACTGCAAATTATGTATGTTACATGTTATTAAATGACAATAATAATAATAATAATAATATAGTATATTAAAGCTCATAGTAGACTGGGCGCAAACCCAACTCACTCGACTCCTGGCTCACCGAAGAACCGTTTCTGCCCTTTCCTGTACTACAGATACTATCACGGTGTCTGTTCAGTCGAGCTGAAATCAATTATCCCCCCTAAAGCCCTCTTTGCGAGAAACACGCGGTTTTCAAACGCTCAGCACCCTTCGCTGTCAAATTGGATAAAAGTCGAACAAGCGCTTTCGCCAACTCTTTTATCCCTATGACCTCCAGAGACTGGAACCGCTCCCTGCCACCATCTTTCCCGCGACTTATAACCTTCAGCTATTTAAGACCCGTATCCACAGATACTCTTCTGACCCCCGCCCAACCCATAAAATTCTTTCTTCTTCTTTTCACGATGGAGGGGCCAACCCAGGCCTTTAGAGATTGCACCTTTTTGGTGTAACTCCTTCTCTCATCATTATCATAAAAAACGAGCAATGTTTATATATATATATATCCGGTCGGGTTCTCGAAAACGGCTCTAACGATTTGGATGAAATTCACGGGTTAGGAGGGTTATTAGTGTTAGACATTGATCTGTCACGGTCTCATCTTCGGCTAAGTTGTTTTTGATGGGTTTTTTGTTAATTGAAACAATTATTCACAGGTGGTTGTTGGAATAAAAATGTATAATTACATTTTTATTCAATTTCCGTTTAATAAATAATTGGTATTTTAATTTTATATCCCACAATAAGATCATTATAATTATTATTATATTATTAAAGTTGGGCAATTTAATTGATTAAAAATCGAGTTTTAAATCCCACAAATATTAATTTGACAATTTAATTGATGAACTCAAAAATTGTTATTTAATTAAAATAAGCCGATGTGTTCTGATATGGCCATCCACTTGACTTTACCATACAGCCTGGCCCTCCCTTATATTTAATATTTAATACAATTATTTATAATCATGTAGGGGGTAGTTTTTGCATTGTTAGACTCCTGGGGTCCCACTGATTATGTATACAAAATTTGGTTGAGTTTGTTCAAATGGCCTAGATTTTTAATTTTTAACCCCCCTCCACCCCTCTTAATTTTGGTGTCAATATGCACCAAAATCTAATCAGCTCTTAATCTCAATGGACAAAACTACGTGTGAAATTTGGTTTCGATATTCCCACTAGTTTTTGAGCTAGCTCGTCCACAAAAATTTGGTAACGCACAGACTAACTAACTGACATTTTGACAAAACAATTATTATCTCGAAAAATATAATTTTTTCTATGTTCACTTATTAAGAGCTTTTTTGTAGAGCGAAATGCCATGGTTTCGCTCAATTTTTTTAATCAAAATAGTTTTAGGCATTTTTGAGATATTTCGAAAAAAAGAAGGAAAAAACCCACTTTTTCATGCACGATTACAATACTTAACCATACCCTGTATGGTAAAGTAAAAAAAAATTATACCGTATTTATTTATATAACCTATATATACATAACCTGTGGGCCACTGAAGGCTAGAAATGTAAAAACTGTGTGAGTGGGCGGAGGTGGGGGTCCTGATGATGGACTAATAATCCGAAATATATTGAGTTTGTATAAACCTCTTTGAGTTTTTTCATTCATTGTGAAACTACACACCCTTTACTTTATTTATTTATATTCATTTAAGATGGAATTTTTCTAAAATGTATCATTTTCTCCTTTAGGCTTAAAGCTCATTTAATAAATCATTATTCAAAGAATGGGATTTTCAAATATACACATATAAGTGTACTTATATATATATATGTTTATTTTTTGAAATAAAACTGAGATTTTCTAAAATATAACTGTGATAATGGTCTTCAAAATTTTTTCCAAAATACCTAATGAACTACCACTCTTTTAATTTCAATCTCAATAAAATATATATTATTTAAAAACATATAATACTCATTAAATACTATCATTTGGAAAACATCACCGAGTAAAAATTTTTATTTTCCGAGCTATCTAGCGATAAGTCTTTAATTAGTGCTAGATCGTTGAGATAATCTCAATGACAATACAGAGATTATAGATTTTTGATAATGTTACAGGTGTGTAGAAAAATTGCGTAATTTGGTGTAGAAGTATCTCTCCAGGTGCGCTTTAAAATCTCTATGTGCTGCCATCTATCAAATAAATCATTAACTAAAAACCGCCTGCTATTTATGCAACCATATCGACAGACTTGGCTACCTAATATCTACCCTGAGATTTCACAGGCGAAGGCTAAATTATGATTAATTAGTCCTTTCGATATATAGTCTTGAAAAATGGATTAACATTGTTTTCTAATCAGGGTTGAATTAATCAAAATATTTTATTTTTTTATAATTTCCAGTGAATATAAAAAATAAAAATTAACAATGTAAATAAATAAAACTTAAGAATTCTTTAATTAATGGAAAGCACGCGGATGTTTATATCATTGTTTAATGAGTAAAATTGTAAACAATCTATGAATTCAAAATACCCATAGAATTTTGTTTTCCTATTTTAAAATAGAATAGATTTTTTGATATTCTGTTTAATCTGACTTGTTTGGTTCTGATTGAAATTAATTTTCGTAATAATAGAATAAAAAAATTACCAGAACCCATATTAATTATGAGGTACCTGGCGGAATTGTTTTCTTTAAATTTAGATAAAAACATAGTTTTTTATTTGAAGTAGGAATTACTAGAAATAAAATGTATTTATTTATTTATTTTGTCAACGTTTTGATCCGCGCTCCGGCATTTCTGTGCACAAAGTTTTGAACGTAATTGCAATTAAAAATAATATTAATATACACTTAGGTTCCTGCATTGACCATTTTTAACCATGTAGAAGGATGGACCCCTATTCTCCGATACGCTGAGTTTTTTTAGAGAATTATAAAATATTATTTTATTTTGGATTTGTGATTTTCATCGGTGGTTTGCGTCAATTCAGCAATGAGTTCTACCACCCCGTCTCCAATAGAAAATACCACTAATTAATTATTTTATTTTTTTTATAAATTTTATTAAACCAATTATTTTACATTAATTAATGTATACATAGTATTTTTTGCTTCGATTCCGGAGATTACTTCTCCACCATCGAGTGTCCTTGATCATCTTTAGTCCTTGTTTTAATAAGAGGAAAAATCTAATTAGATAAAAAAAACCTCTTTTCCGATAATTATTTTAATTCCATTATTCCCCAATCAAGTCGATTGGTTCTGCAATCCCCTATCACCTCCCATCAATTAATTAAATTCCCTAATTTTAATATATAATAATATATATTTGTAATAAACTATTAGTGGGTTCTAAAATTAAAAAAAAACAATTAGTTAATAAAAGGAAATTAAAAAAAATATATTATAAATTTTTATTGACACAAACACCTGTTAATAATGCTTTAATTAAGAAACAAAAATAAATAAAATTATAGTTATCAAAAGATGAGATAATGAAAGGTCGAATTATAGACCCAAAAACGCCCTGGTCCGTGATTTTTATCATAAACTATTAGTGAGATTTAAAATTAAAAATATCACGGCGTCGTCGTGCAAGCCGATTATTATTAAGTATCTATTTAGATATAGATATATACGAATTGCTCATTTAATATAATAAGATTTATTATATTATATTAGCGAGTCCGGAAAGTAATGTCGTTATTTTTTAGATTAAATTTAAACAATTTTTTTTGGCTTTTCAGCCTTTCTAGCCATAAATCAATTTATGATACTAATTATTTATTTATTTTAAATTTGTTCTCTCCCCCCCCCCACACCTCCGGGGGGGGGGGTCAGATTTTAGTCGGATGCCTCGAGCGCGGATTCGAATCCAGGTCCACTTGGTTAGCAGGCTGACATGCTAACCCCTAGCCCACTCGACCCCCCAAATAAATAAATTTTTAGCAGGTTTTTATTTTTAATCAATGATGTAATCACCCTCATTATCAACAACTTTTGCCCATCTAGTGTGCAAATTTACAACTACTAAACAAATTAATAATAATAATTGATTCAAATAAAACAATTACTGTGTATGCTACACGATTTTCACTTACACATTTCTCCCAACAATTTTGAAAAACATGCACAGATCAAACCCCCTTACCCCAAATGTTGTCCAGCCATCTGCTGCCCTTTTACTTTATCCAATGCGAAGCATGGGAGAAATATTGTAATAGGTCTCGCGGCAAGCGCGACTTCAAAGGATCCTCAGGTGAACTACGGACCCCATAGACTCAATTAAGGTCACAAATTGAAGTATTCAATGAAGATTGAATTTTAGCACGTGACGGTTTTGCCAAAAATTACCTGGAATCTCGTCGAGAGGCCAAAAGTGTCATTTTTTGGAAGTGCGTGCGGATGGATGGATGGATGGATGGATGTTATCGTTTTTTTCGTCCACGAATTTTTCCACACCGTTGCACCGATTGAATTGAAATTGAAAACCTACCAGTATTTTAACAAAATGAAGCGCTGATTAGTTTTTGGTACATATCGGTCCACAAACATTAGTACTTTATTTCAGTACTTTTTTAGTTTTTTCTAAATATCTTGAAAATAACTTTACCAATTTTGGATGAAATTTAATATCCTAATTAAGTACCTTGGGGACCACAAAAAAGGTTAAATAAAGTTTTTAGTAAAATTATATTTTAAAGTATTTTACTCTAGAACATATTAATATTTCAAATGAATTTGGATAAAGTTTAGCAACGATCCGTTGCAGTTTATTTCAATATTTCAATTAACGTTTGTCAATTAGCCATTTTTCTCCCTGAGTTAATCGCCTGTAATTATTTCAACTTGCCTTTTTCCTGACCATTTAACCCCCTTTTGAAGCCCACCTACACCCTACACCCTACACCCCTGCAGCTGCTTCAAATAAATACCGCCCTTCCTTTTCCGATCTATTAAGTCCATTCGCAATTGCCTCTCATATATTTTATATGAAAGCAACTTCCGCTTATTAGCATAGAAAACCCCAAGTGTTATTATTGGTGGTCAATCGATTAGAAATTATCAAGCTTATTGCGCTTACCTCAGGCTGTTGTTTGCTGGTCCAGATGCCAGAGGGTCAAAATGAACAACACAATAACGACGACAACACCGAGGCCAAACATTATTGTAGATTGTAGAACCTGAAAAAGAAAAATTTGTTAAAAAGAACAACTATAACAATAGGATTGTTCGATTTTGTTCTATGTAGAACGTACATTAGATTAACAACATCGAAACATATTATACATGTTTATTAATTTGTTTATTTCTCTTTTATTTTAAAAGACTAAATAAATAAGAACTAGAACTATTTTTACTTTATCCAATGCGAAGCATGGGTAAAGTATTGTATCGGTCTGGCGGCAAGCGCGACTTCAAAGGGTCCTCAGGTAAAGACTACGGAACCCATAGACTCAATTAAGGTCACAAATTGAAGTATTCAATTAGATTGAATTTTAGCACGTGACGATTTTAACAAAAATTACCTGGGGTCTCGTCGAGAGGCCAAAAAGTGCCATTTTTTTGGAAGTGCGTGCGGATGGATGGATGTATGTTATCGTTTTTTTCGTCCACGATTTTTTCCACACCGTTGCACCAATTGAAATGAAAATTAAAACCCAACATTATTTTAACAAAATGAAGCACTGATTAGTTTTTGGTACATATCGGCCCACAAACATTAGTACTTTATTTCGGTACTTTTTTATTTATCTTGAAAATGACTTAACCAATTTTGATGAAATTTAATATTGTAAATGAGTACCTTGAGGACCACAAAAATGGCCATGTAAAATTTTTTGTAAAATTATATTTTAAAGTACTTTACCTTAGACTACGATAGTTCACTGGATAAAGTTTAGCAACGATTGTTGTGTTTCTTGATTGAATTGTTGCCTTGTAAAGAATCTATCAGTGTATTGTTGTCCAATAATGTCAAATTCAAAATTATAATGCTATTAATCAATTTAAATATTTAATATTTTTTGTCATTTTGAACTCGTATTGTTGTGTTTCTTGATTTAATTGTTGCCTTGTAAAGAATCCATCAGAGTATTGTTGTCCAATAATGTCAAATTCAAAATTATAATGCTATTAATCAATTCAAATATTTAATATTTTTTGTCATTTTGAACTCGTATTGTTGTGTTTCTTGATTTAATTGTTGCCTTGTAAAGAATCTATCAGTGTATTGTTGTCCAATAATGTCAAATTCAAAATTATAATGCTATTAATGAATTTAAATATTTAATATTTTTTCTCATTTTGAACTCGTATTGTTGTGTTTCTTGATTTAATTGTTGCCTTGTAAAGAATCTATCCGTGTATTGTTGTCCAATAATGTCAAATTCAAAATTATAATGCTATTAATCAATTCAAATATTTAATATTTTTTGTCATTTTGAACTCGTATTGTTGTGTTCCTTGATTTAATTGTTGCCTTGTAAAGAATCTATCAGTCTATTGTTGTCCAATAATGTCAAATTCAAAATGCTAATTCCATTAATGTAAAGAATATAGTCGCTATGGTTTGGTGGCTTCTTGGGAGAGGCGTGAACTTCACCTGGGGCACTTCCTGCCCACCCTCGTGGGAACTTCACTCAGGAGAATCTTAAGAGACACTTGTTCCTTTCAAGAACACAGTGGTATTTTAGTCAGTGAACTAGACGGAGCTTTACTCACTGTTGTTGTTATTGTTGTTGTAGTTAAAGTGTTAGTGTTGTAGTTACAGTGTTCCTTTAAGTGATATAAAATGGCAGGCGGCGTCGTTCTTATACCAGAGGTCGGTTCAACTTTTAAATAAATCAATCTGTTGAAACAATAATAATATAAATAAACATGCGGGCGCTTTCCTTTAGTCAAACAATTCTTTCCGAGTTTTGTTTATTTTGTTATTAAAAGTATATTGTTTAGGAAAATATGAAAAAAATACCTCGATTATTTTTAAAATAATGTACGTGAAATGCGCCTATAATTATCTGGATTAGAATTTAATGATTAAGACTTTAGTGACATTAACTTAAACTATTATGGCCTCTAATACTATTAGCCGAGGATTATCAACAGATTGATTTATTTAAAGTATATATAATGATTTATTTTAGTATATTAAAGTGTTAATCATTAAATTTTAATCCAGATAATTCTAGGCTCTTATCACTTACATTATTTTAAAAATTAATCAAGATATTTCTTTCACATTTTCCTAAACAATAAGTATATCTTTAATTACAAAATAAACAAAACTCGGAAAGAATTGTTTTACTAAAGGAAAGCGCCCGATTGTTTATTTATATTATTGTTTATTAAGTTTAATTCTAAACAAATTAATTATTTTAGGTTAAAAAATAAAATGAGAGATGGAGTCTTCTGTTTTTAAATAAAATAATTTTTAATGATTTCTAGAGACTTTAGTTTCGAAGGCATTGCCTTCATCATCAGTCTATCACAAATATTTCAGTATTTAGTTACATTCAAATTAAGATTTATACATTGAAAATTTTAAAAAATATAATGTTTGTTTCATGTTTCCTCTTGGAAGATTAGAATATAAATAGAGCAATATCAGGGTTACTCGTCTTCTTTTTGTTTAGGCTTTTTGTAAAGAGTTTTACCTGAATGAATGAAAGGCTTTCAGTAATAGGTCATTGACAATTTCTAGTTTTTCATTTAAAGATTCAAGTGGGCTTTTTTGTAATTATTATATTAAATAAATATTTTAAATTTATATTTCTTTATTAATAAATAAACCTTTGAAGATCTGTTCCTTATTATCATAAAATTGAGTAGCTTTTGTTGATATTATGCTTAACAAGATTTGATTTTCAAATCAATCAGCCACATTCTATTAAAAAGTTAATATCGTCCTATTCATCTACATATGATATTCGGGTTTTTTATCTAAATTGGAAAGAAATCTAATATTCAAAATTAAAAAAGCCATTTAATTCGTAATTTAATCTTGATTATGATTTTAAAAGTCATCAACAAATGCTTAATTACTAATCTCAATGACGCCATATTAATAAAAATCAGTTGTTTACTGAATGGCATTGTTAAAACGCAATAATTGAAAATTCAAATTCAAAAGGTTTAATCGAGTTTAAACAATTAATTGTCGATGAAACCAAGCTTAAGTCAAAATAACGGTATCAATGGCATTGATAACGCCAAAAGCAAGTCAATGAACGAACGAACTAACGTTGGGAATTAACGAAAACTTCTTCTGGTGGGAATCAATTGTCTTCAGATGGAGATATCATAGAGAGCAAACAGGTCACTTTAATGCCTGAACTGTTTAGCCTACCTGATTACTAGCATTTTATCTACTCTACTTTACTTTAAAAAAATAGAAATTCTATTTCTTTTACGAGAGCATTTTACTAATATAAATTTGTAAAGTAAATTCTCAGTTATTACTATATTTAGCTTTGATCTTGAATCTGAATTAATAAATATATATTTTATAAACTTTTAATAGAAAATAATAAGGCTTATAGGAAATTGGGAATGTTTGGTAGAATTTTGAAGGGTACATCTGAGAAGTTAAGTCAAAAGTTTATTTAACTTATGTAAGACCTAATTTAGAGTATTGTTCTGTGGTTTGGGACAAACATCCACAACGATTAGAGAGAAAATTGATATGGTACAAAGGAGGGCGGCTAGATTTGTTTTTGGTAAAATTGATAGGTTTAGTAGTGTCACTTCAATGATTAATGAATTAGGATGGTCTAGTTTATTGGAGAGAAGGGAATGGGCTAAATTGAAAGTGATTTTCAAAGCCTATAAGGGTTTTAGGAGTTGGGAGGAAATAACGAATAGATTTCAGGAACCAAATTATTTAGGTAGAGCTGATCATAGAAAAAAGATTCGTAAGCCAAGATTCTTGAAAAATATCGGTTTACATTCATTTGTAGGATCTGGCATTGATTTGTGGAACAGTCTGTCTGTTACTACTTGGGATTATAGTCCTCTGCCCCCTATGATTAAATCAATTATAAATTTTGTCAAGTCCTAATGTCCTAGAGTTGTGCAAAATTTTATTTAGTTCTCACAAGCAGAGATTAGGTGAGGTAGAGAGAGGTCATACCATCCTTGTTAAGGTTTTGACCAGGTTTCCTTAACAGCTTATGGCAAATGTCGGGATGGCTAATGCGTCGCTTGCTCCTGGTATCGGGTTTTTGCGCGGAATTTTTAAATTACTTTTTGTCTTTTGATAGAAATCTATGGTCATGTTATTTGTTAATGAGCATACATTTCTATTTTTTTTTTTTCTTCTTTTTTTTTTTACTTGTTTATTATTTGTTAAATTGTTGTAATTAATTTGTATTGATGTTTATTAATGTATTGTAGCTAGATTGTATTGATGTTTGGAGGACCTAGCCACCGAGGACTTGTGCCTCTAAGCAGGTCGAGAAATAAAGATTTATTTATTTATTTATTTATTTATTTATTTAAAATAAATAATTGTAGTTCGTATGTAAAATCTGAAATTATTTCGGAAATATATATAACAGATGTTAGGTGTAGTTAGAAGAAAACTAGTTGGTGTGGTTTTTTTATGTGTTTTATTTGGTGGACGATTTGCGTCGCAAAAGTTTTCGGACGGAAAATAAATAAATAAATAATATATTATATTATTTAATTTAATTAAAACAATAGAAACTGGCAGTACAAGAATCAATACATAAAAACTAGAATTATAATTTTTTTCTAATTATTAGATAGGTATAATTAATTTAATTTCAATTAATTAGAAATATATTTTGATATTGTTGATAAATAATATGATTATTACAATAATTAGAAAAAATAATTAATTCTAGTTTAATCTTTTAGTACCTGGAGGCACCGAGCGATGCTCGGTAACTTTTTCCTTCAGTTAAAAACTTTATTTTAATATTATTTTTAATTTAAAATTCTGATAAAAATGTCGATTTTTATTTGAGAGCCGTTTTCAAATTAAAAAAATACAAATATATATATATATATATATATATATATATATATATATATATATATGTATATAGTATTCGCCCACTGTACCGCCCCCCACCCCGCTCGATCTCACCCCCGAAACCTCGCCCTACCCCCGGATCCCCCACCACTGCACCCCACCTCCTGCACCTGTTTTGATTCAACCACATGATTCATTTTTATTCATTCAATTGTTAATAAATAAAACCTATCAAAATATGTTATTTTTTCAGAAAATTGAGATCTGGTTATGCAAAAGATATTTTTAAATAAATTCTTGATTATTTTTTATTCTATTAAATAAATAAGGTTTTTTATAAAAACAATTATAAAACGTTTATTAATAATTCTAACGTTTAGGTAGAACAAAATATGTTAAAAACCACAATCACAATAGTTCTTCAAGGCCTTTGAGAACAATGAATTAACCAAACCCATTGTCTGCCCGGGTACAAAAGTAAAAGAGTAACATTTTTTAAAAGTCCAAGATTGCCATTTTTCTACCTGAGAATAATTAATTTGATTACAAAAAACCCATCACAAACAATTTTGCCGAAGATGAGACCGTGATAGATCAAATTGTCAACCCAAAAACCCCATAACCCGTAAATTTCATCAAAATCGTTAGAGCCGTTTTCAAAATAGAACAAAGATACAAACAAATATATAAAAACACAATTTTTGCTCGTTTAATAAGAGTAGATTAGAGAAAATATTGTTTTAATATAATAATTAGACTTTGGAGAGAGAGCAATGGTTATTCTTTATAGCGTCAGTTTTCAAATTTAAATGAAATAATATAAAACTTATTTATCTACTCTTATTAAACAAGCAAAAATTGTATATATATGTACATATATTTCTTTGTATTTTTTGGTACATTTGTACATTTTGTACATTTTGGGAAGAGGGGAAAATTTTTTGTAATCTACTCTTATTAAACGAGCAAAAATTGTTTGTTTATATATATGTCTATATATTTGTTTGTATGTTAGTTCTATTTTGAAAACGGCTCTAACGATTTTGATGAAGCAAACTCTATTAACAAGTTTTGAGGATGAGAAAGCGATCTGGCTAGGTCTGGACCTCGACAAAATTCATCTTAATTGGTGGCGTGTACTATATATATTTATATTTTTATTAGAATTTTAAATTAAAAATAATATTAATATATAGCTTTCAACTGAAGCAACAAGTTACCAAGTATCGCTCCAGGTACTTTATTTTTAATAGAAATAGAAATAAATTATCCCTAATATATCATTTTTTTCTTTACTGATATTATCAATGTCAATTTTAAAATTATCAATATCTATTGAAATTTAGGATTTTTAAAATGGTAAATTAAACTAAAAAAAAAGCTTCTTATTTAGTATTTTTAGACCCCTGGTGTATGTATGCTTGAATTATTTTTTTATTTATTTAATATTTTTTAAAAATAAAAAACAAACCAGAAATAGAAAAATAAGAAAAAATAATATATTTGGGATAGTTTAGAAATATAATATGATCCCTAACATATTATTTTTTTCTTTTTATGTAGAGAGACTGTTCTGATATTATCAACGATAATTTCTAAAATGATCCAAAACTATTGAAATTTAGAATTGTTAAAATGACAAATTACACTAAAAAAAGGCTTCTAATTAGTAGTTTTATACCCTGGTGTAAACCAGAAATAAAAAATAAGAAAAAATAATATATTTGGGATAGTTTAGAAATATAATATGATCCCTATATATTTTTTCTTTTATGTAGAGAGACTGTTCTGATATTATCAACGATAATTTCTAAAATGATCCAAAACTATTGAAATTTAGGATTGTTAAAATGACAAATTACACTAAAAAAAAGGCTTCTAATTAGTAGTTTTATACCCTGGTGTAAACCAGAAATAGGAAAAATAAGAAAAAATAATATATTTGGGATAGTTTAGAAATATAATATGATCCCTAATATATTATTTTTTTCTTTTTTTATGTAGAGAACTCTTCTGATATTATCAACGATAATTTTTAAAATTATTCAAACCTATTGAAATTTAGGATTGTTAAAATGAAAAATTACATTTAAAAAAATAGTATAGCTTCTTATTAATTTTTTATACCCATGTATGCTTGAATCTACCATTTTTAAAAAAAATATTATTTGAATGAGTGTTGAATTAATAGACATACTAAAAATATAAAAAAATATAAAAATATAGAAAATCACAGGAATTATCCTTACGCTTATTAACTTTACACTTTTTTTATCTTCTCACGAATAGAAATAAAATAAATAAAAATATTTCCACTTGTCATCAAGATGTGAAGATGGTCGGGGCCATCTGTCGGGAATTATTTGAACACCCATTTGTAAACAACAACAACAACGGTACAAATCAACAACCCAGCAAAATTAACTACTTTTATGCAACAAATTAATAGTCACGGAAATGAACTAGGTATAATAATAAAAAATAAGGGAATTATTTTATAAATAAATTCTTGATGCTCTTTAATTTCGCGAGTTCATATCACTATAATGTGGATTTTATAGTTGGAGAAACCAACGGGTTCTCTTATCTAGGACTGTGCTCGATAAATGTCCAGTTAAATAAATGATACAACGAAAAATAAAACAACAGCTGGATGGACACACTACTATTTAGAAAAAAAATATATAAAGTTTTAAAATCAAAGCCGACAAGTGCACAAATTTTAGATTCAGTAGTTTGGAAATTCCATTAGGTACAAAAATCATTTAAAAAATGGAAACTTTAACGTCATCCTACTAGAATTTCAGATTAAAAGTACTCTCTCATTAAAGAACTTTTGCATATAAGAAGAACAAAAATTATCAATTACACATTTTCCTTAAAGTTCAAATATGTATTGAATCAAAATTTAATAAAAATAAAATATTATTTATTAAAAGAGACAATAAAAGAGTGTGTCTTCTGCTGGAATTATACATTTTATTTATTTATAACGAAACTATAGTTTCGAGGGCTTTGTCCTCTTCATCAGTCTATTACAATTTAAAATATTTTATATATATATGTTTATACAGGATGCATAGGAAAGTCCCTTTAACCTGAAAATACTTGCGAACGGAGAGTGCTACAGCCACGCAAGTGAGGTAACGGTATAGTAAAGCGACTATGCCCGACCTAATGCAAACGACACCAGCGCCCCTAGTGGCGAAATGTGGAAGTTAGCCATTGCAAATCGAAAACGAAAAGAGATAGAGCAAAATTTCCAATTAGAAAATTTTAGAGCATCAATTAATTAGTACGAAACGATATTTGGTTTACACGGAAAGGATAAATTACTGCCTGTATCCAAAAATGTCCGTAATCTATGCGCGACTGTTCTACTTCTACATATTTACATTTCGGAAATGTAGCAGTGTGCAAATGCAGTTTGTGACTTTGTACTGTACTGTAATGTCTGAAAACTTTAATTTCCAATGCATTTAAAATTTTAGTTTAAAAGGTGTTGGCGCTCGCTTGATACAAACAACATAATCTCATAGCATAAAATTATTGATGGCGCCAATTTATCTTATCCGTGTAAACCAAATATCGTTTCGTACTAATTAATTGATGCTCTAAAACTTTCTAATTGGAAATTTTGCTCTCTTTTCGTTTTCGATTTGCAATGGTCAACTTCCACATTTCGCCACTAGGGGCGCTGGTGTCGCTTGCATTAGGTCGGGCATAGTCGCTCCACTATACCGTCACCTCACTTGCGTGGCTGTAGCACTCTCCGTTCGCAAGTATTTTCAGGTTAAAGGGACTTTCCTATGCACCCTGTATATATATCCTTAATATATTTTTTTTAAATACCAGTTGAAAATTTATTTATTTATATATATTTATATAACAATTAAGAACCTAAAAATTTACAATCTTTTAAATAAATTACGAAGTACCTACTCAATGAGATCTTTACAAAAATATAGGTTCAGTAATTTTGAAATTCCATTAGACAAAAATTAAATAATATAAAAATGGGTACAGTGACACCCTTCTATTACTAGAATTTCAGAAAAAAGTGCTTAATCAGTCAAACAATAATAATCCGGCCAAGTGCGAGTCGGACTTGCATACCAACTTATATATTTTTCAAAATACTTGGAATATCAAACTCGTTTCTATTTGGTGTTGATAAGGAGAGGATGAGTAAATTTCTGGTGGTTGCCATAGCAACATAACAATGATAGGTAAAATGGACTGGTAAGCGAAATAAGTAGGTTTTAATGAAAGAGTCTTCTGTTTTTTAAATAAAATAATTTTTAATTATTTATAATTATTTAAAAAACAGAAGACTCTCTCATTTTATTTTTAACCTAAAATAAAAACAATTCTGTTACCATCGACAGTGAAATCTTTTATTCAACTAATAAGATTGTATATACTTTTGTGTCTAGCAAAATGAATAATAATTGTAATTTTTAAGTCTTCTTATCTATAATAATACCTACATATAATATAACTTTTTTTTTATTTTCCCCTTAATGATAACAAGTGGATTTTTAATACATTTTAAATATTTATTTCATCTTATTTGTTATGAGTGTATATTGCAGTTAAATAGAATCTCAAATTATATCTATTTAAGACTTTATAATAAAATAATTATATTTATTCTCTGTTACTAATAAAACATCAATAAAGCAGCCACGTGGGGGTCCAGGGGGCGAAGGCCCCTGGTAGAAAAAGACCCGCCGAAGGCGGGCCATGAAGCTAGTCTAGAATAAAGATGAAGTCTATTTGCTATGAGAGTTTATTTTTGGATGGTAAACTCGGCCAATAGACATCACGGCTTAATTGATGGCAAAGAACGAGTTGAGCAGAAATGTATGGTCTCTTTTGCTCTTGTAGGGGCAAATGGCTCAGGATGCAGAGATGCAGAGATGCATAGATCACAACGGTAGAGCAGCTGCTGCCGTTGAGTTAGTTCCCTTCCTAGCATAGGGTCCCGTTAGAGACCAGGTTGCTTGTCTTCGCGATGGTCGATTCATCCACTCCCCTCTTCCTCTTCCTCTTCTTCTTCTTCTTCGATTAATTCTTAAATAAACTCGCATTCGATTCACATAGAGCAAAAAATAATCTATTAGAGATCATTGATTTCTATTTCTATCTATATCCACAATATATTATTTTTAGCTTGAAATTATGAAAAATAATACAACTCTACAATTTTTTTTCCTTGTCCTAAAGTTTATTTCATTATTACTTTACCATACAGGGTATGGTCAAGTATTGTAATCGTGCATGAAAAAAGTGTTTTTTCGAAAAAATTGAGCAAAACCATGGCATTTCGCTCTACAAAAAATTAAAAATATTACATTATTACATCGAAAATATTATATTTTTCGAGATAATAATTGTTTTGTCAAAATGTCTGTTAGTCTCAAAAACTAGTGTGAATATCGAAACCAAATTTCACAAGTAGTTTTGGTCCATTGAGATTAAGAGCTGATTAGATTTTGCTGCATATCAACCCAAAATTAAGGGGTGTGTGGGGGGGGGGGGTTAAAAATTAAAAATCTAGGCCATTTGAGCAAACACAACCAAGTTTTGTATACATAATCAGTGGAACCCCAGAAGTCTAAAAATGCAAAAACTAACCCCCCCCTACATGATTATAAATAATTTTATTAAATATTAAATATAAGTGAGGGGCCAGGTTGTATGGTAAAGTCAAGTGGATTGGCCACATCAGAACACGTCAGCTTATTTGTCTATTCATTGTGCACCAAAATAAAGGAAAAGTATCTATATTCCGTATAAAGTTTGCTTTTGTAGTGGTTATAATAATAATAAACGATAAAAAAAGCCATTTGACCTATTTTCGAGTCCCATTAAATATTAAACTGCAATATTTGGACTAAAAATATTTTTTTGACATAATAGAAAACAGCTTCTTCTTTGATTTTCAAATTACCACTTGTTTGTAATTCAATTAGAACTCGAATTATAACTAATAAACTAAGGCGATATGTTTTTATATATGTTTATTATCCTTTATAATCACGTAGTTTTAGTTTTTTTAGTTATAACTCGAGTTCTGATTGAGCTAAAAACAAGGCGTAATTTGAAAATCAAAGAGGAAGCTGTTTTCTATTACTTCAACAAAATATTCTGGTTTTGATAATCTTTTATAATAAAACAATTGAAATTCGTAGATTTTAATTTATAAATCGCTTTAATAAATTTTATTTATTTTCTTAGAAAGACGGACTGGTAATCGAAATAAGTAGGTTATAATGAAAGGAAGTTCATAAATAATTTACTTTTATTCAATTTCCGACGTTTCGGAGACTTTTTCTCTCCTTCAGGGTATTTAATAGTTATTGATGAGTGAGTATAATAGGTCATTCAATAAGTCCGTAGGATAAGTAAGAAAAAAACAAAATTTTGACAAAACTCGATTTTATTATTCAACATAGTTGCCTTCGAGGGCGATACAACGAGTAGAGCGATTTTCCAACTTTTCGATGCCACTTTTATAGTACGATTTCTCTTTCTCGTCAAAATAGGCCTCAGTTTCAGCGATTACTTCATCATTGGACTTCTTTTGGATTCTGGTGTGTAATAGTGAAGCCATGTCTCATCCATTGTCACATATCGACCATAGAATTCCATTTTATTGCGGTTTAACAGCGCCGAACACTCCCCTGAAGCATCGATTCGTTGTTTTTGGTCGACTGTGATCTCACGCGGCACCCACTTTGCACAGAGCTTTCGCATGCCCAAATGTCCTTGTAAAATGGTAAAAACACTACCATCTGATATCTTTACAATGTCAGCTAGCTCGTACACCTTCAATTTGCGATAGTTCATAACCAATTTGTGGATTTTTTTATGATTTCTGGAATAACAGCCTCTTTTGGACGTCCACTGCGCTCTGCATCATTTGTGCTGGTACGACCACGTTTAAATTCAGCAATCCACTTCTCTACCATTTGTCTCGATGGAGCAGTTTGGATAATGTTTATCAAGCCATTGTTTGGTTTCCACTGTATTTTTTTCATCAAAAAGCAATGCTTTATTAAAACCAATAACAAAAGTTGCTTCACACAAAATGCTATAACTCACGAATCAATAGTCAGATTGCTGTCAAATTTATTTGTTTTCGTTTGAAGGTTAGTACTAAATAAAAATCATATGGAAAAAATTCTAGTAGCTCCATCATTGTGTCATCCTAGGGACTTATTGAATGACCTAATAACTATTCAATACCCTGAAGAAGGAGAGAAAAAGTCTCCGAAACGTCAGAAATTGAATAAAAGTAAATTATTTATGGACTTACTTTCATTATAACCTACTTGCCTTAATAATTTTTTTTCTTAATGTGAAACCTACCAAGTATTTTTTATTCAATAATTTTAATGCTTTAATAAAGTTATTTTCTATAAATTCATTTATTCCCAATCAAAATAAATTCATTATAACGAAACAAAAAAACCAAAATCTGATAAAAATTTTAAATTTTTATCAGGAATTAAAAATATATTTTTTTTATGATTAATTAATAATTAAAATAATATTAATTAAAAATTAAATAAAACTAATTGTTTTTACAGTGAAAGCAAAGATTTAAGTATCTTTTTAGGTGTCTTTTTTTGAAAAAAGATGGAAATCATTTCAAAAATCAACCCAGATCTAAAATATTAATAAATGAATTTATCTTTAAGGACCAATCATAGATTTTAGAGAAAATATTTTTACATTGCATTTCAGAGAGGTTCGTCCCCTTAGGAATTGAACCCAAGCGCTAACTAAGCTTGCCGGGCCGTTAGCCAAACCCTTAAGACGAATCTCTCTCCGACATGCAAAATATATATAAGAATTATAGCTAAAGATTTTTCACTCCCTTCAACTCGAAAGGAATAGTAAAAAATCAGGCTAAACTGAAAAAAGTTTTCAGTGAGGGGCCCTTTAATTTTACAGTGAAAGCAAAGATTTAAGTATCTTTTTAAGGTGTCTTTTTTTGAAAAAAGATGGAAATCATTTCAAAAATCAACCTAGATCTAAAATATCGAGAGAGATTCATCTTAAGGGTTTGGCTAACGGCAAGCTTAGTTAGCGCTTGGGTTCGATTCCTATGGGACGAACCTCTCTGATATGCAATGTAAAAATATTTTCTCTAAAATCTATGATTGGTCCTTAAAGATAAATGCATTTATTAATTGTTTTTAATTTGATAAATAAATAACAAATGAAATTTAATAATTATTACCAGATTTAATTCTTAATTGAAAATATATTTAATCATTTTTTTCTATTTTTGTTTCAGGTAAGCTTATATAAAAGCAACGTCAACTAAAAACTAAATCTACTAGGCATTTTTGTAAGTAAGAAATTAAATTAATTATTATTTTACAGCAAGTGTTTCGGTTACATGAAGAAAGTATTTTCTACTCATTCTATTCCTTATTATTTTTTGAGATTATTTCACAAGGAATTCTCAAGATAGTATAGATCCGAAAAGAAACGGATTATTTTTAATTATATGTCATAAGGGTGGTTTTCAACCACTCGGAAATCGAACCCGGGTGTCAAATTTAGCAATCCGGGCAAATTGACTGACACAGAACCGTATTTAGGATCTGGATCTGTAGGACCAAAGGCTCGCTAAATTAACCTATAAAATTCGCATTTTCAGAAATTATCCAAAAATAAACCAAATTATCCAAAAGTAAACTCCTTAATAAAGTACTTGAGAAAGACAAAATATATTGTCGAAACTTTGTATGATGGTTAATTAATGCATTTTATTTGCTTTTTCCACAATTCTAAGAACTTCTCCTACTAATTAAAAATAAACATTTAAAAATTACTATTACCAAAGTTTTATACTATTTATTTAGTAAAATAGAAAACCTGATTGTTACATGACGTAGATTTTTGGCCCATTTTTGAGCTCTGGAGACAACAATATATGCTTGTATATTTTCTAAATCCGGTTACAAACTATTAAAGGCATCAATTCCTTCCACCTAGAAGTCGTAAAGTGAAATTTAATTATTTCACCTTGGAGATAGAAGCCCTCAAAGTGACAGGACCACGGCAGGCGATCGCAATACTTTACATTAGTATATCCTATATCATAAAATGTGTAAGATACCATATATTGCTTAGTTTTTTTGTTTTTTTTAATAGAACTGTTCGTGTTATAGTCCAGGCAAATTACGATTTTAACACGAAATAATTCCCGGTAAAGATTTTATTGCTGGAATACCTTTATTGGTACTCCAATATTAGTTTTGACCCAAATCTGTTTTGTGGAAATTTTTCTACGCGCCTCAAAATGAGAAAGAAAATTTCGGAGGTTTTTCAGTTTTCTTGAATAACTCTAAAACGGCTTATCAAATCAAAAAGATATCTATAAGATAAATTAAAGCTCTTTATATTATGCGTAAAATGATAACAATTTCATCTATTTGGGTTAAGTAGAACCGGTACTAGCGCCTGTCAAAAAATAGCCCCCGGGATCACTATTGAATATCCCTAAAACTCGGACTTTTTTCGATTTTTCCCCATTTTGACCATGAAGGAGCACGTTTCTGACAAAGACTGATCTATACATTTTTGAACCAGATTAAATTTGCTACAATTTAAACAAAGTTTTATCTTAATTGGATAATGGTAACCCATGCCACAATTAGGTTGAAGTTTGCAATATTTTGCGAAAAATCGCAGTTTTCCTTCTTAAAATGAAAACCACTCAACCTAGAAACTTGATTTCTATCTCATTCTCTAGGAAGTTTTATTTATTTGAACGTTTACTTGGACCGCTTTTTTGATAAAACTCTTATATTTGTAGATATTCAGCATTTTCCATGACGATTTTTGAGGAATCGGATCATATCCTGTCCGGAAAATTTAGGATATCTAATAATTCTAAGAGTTTTATCAAAAAAGTGGTCCAAGTGAACGCTTAAGTAAATAGAACTTCCTAGAGAATGAGATAGAAATCAGGTTTCTGGGATGAGTGGTTTTTATTTTAAGAAGGGAAAACTGCGATTTTTTGAAACAATAGATCATTTCTTGTCTTGGAAAATGCTGGATAGGTATCTATAAATCTAAGAATTTTAACAAAAAAGTGATCCAAGTAAACGTGCCGCAATGTGGTTGAAATTTGCAGTTTTGAGTTTTTCCTTCATAAAATGAAAACCACTCATCCTAAAGACTTAATTTTTATCTCATTCTCTAGTAAATTTTGTTGACTTGAACGTTTACTTGGACCACTTTTTTGATAAAACTTTTAATATATATGGTATTTTATATTTTATAAGTAAAAAATCGAATAAATTTTATATTTTTAAAAATTAAATAATTTTATGATATGTGATTTTCAAAATTGGATAAATTTCAACATACGTGGCTTTTTATATCAGCAGAGCTCACTCTCAAAGATGAAATATGCCTATTTAATAATTAAATTTTATATTTTAATTTTTCAATTAAATTAAAGAAATACTTTATTTGATTAATTATATTATTTGTTGACAATTAATTATTTTGTAATAATTAAGTACTTATATATAAATAAAAAACAATTATAATTTATAAACACTTAAGAATAAGACTATTGTAGAAAAACAATTTTCCTGTTAAGGCTATAGTAATTTATTTATTAGATTAAATAAATAAATAAATAATAAAAAGTCAAAATAATAAAAGCAAATTTTAATCTTCAAAAAAAAGGATGATTAATATGTTTTAAAAATAAATTTATATCACACGATGGAGTTAAAAAAATAATTCACATTTTCTAGAAATAAAAAAAAAAATTAAACGACGCCGGGGCTTGAACCTGAGCCGTCAGCGTCACCTACGCAATTAATTAATTAGGCAGCGACCTCTACGCCCTCGGACAAACTCCCTTGATGAAAAATCGTAAAAAAATTGGCTTTAAGAATGCCTCCCACCCAAATGGCAATATAAGTAATTTAATTGAAATTTTTTATTTAAAATTCAGTTGAAATATAATAAAATTGAATTCAAACATGTCCATTGTTGCAATTTAACCTTTCAAATTCACATTTTATTGTTTAATTGATTTGAATATTATTAATAATTAGTTGATGATTTCCGAGCGATTTTTTTCAAAAAAATTTTTCTCTGTTATTTTAGAATCAATTCCGATTCTATTTTACTTAAAATTTGCTAAAAATTCTTTTGTTTATAAATCTTATTAGGATTTTCATGTAATTCCTGAATAAATTTTTACGAACTGATTAAAAATTGCTTAAGAAGTGCAGTTTGCATCCAATGCCTGAATGGAATATATATATGAGTTCCAAATTTTTATTATTAAGAAGTCAAAGAACTTACTTAGGGAGAGGGGACTCCCAATAGAAACCAGGCGGTTTTGCTACTCTCAGATCCAGCGTAACGTGGTTATATGTATACTGGCTGCGAAGCGGCCTGCATACATATAATATCCAAGACTCTTATATGTGAATCTTCTCATTGAAGAATAGTCATTCTTTTTTTTCTTTAGAATCTTAATATATTATTTTTGTTTAATCTACCATAGGTGTCTTATTTAATATTCTTCTCCCTGTTGAATGGAAGCAAATTGCTTCCGTAACAAGGAAGTTTTTTTACGGGGTGAGCTTGTTAACCTCACGTCCAACCCCTTTTAGTCGCCTTTTACGACAAGCAGGGGATACTATGGACCTATTCTACCCCCGGTCCATAGGGGTCTCAGTGTGGAGTACATTTTTTTTATAATTTGCAGTTAATGGTAGAAAGTCGGAAAATAAAAAAAAATTAAAACTGTGATAACTCTAAAACTAATGATTTATTACGGTTGGTTCATAGGGTCAAATTTATTAGAAATTAGCTATAGTATAAGCCCTTTCAAGGAATCTATCAAATTACCAATAACCCTGTATATTAGGGTGATTTAAAAAAACGAATATTTATTATTAAGAAGTCAAAGAACTTACTTAGGGAGAGCCAACTCCCAATGACATACAGGTTGCTGAAAATTCATAGACTTTAATTTTTTTTTTAATAATCTAGAGTTTTTTTTTTAATAATGTATCGTAATCCAAGTCTTTTTTATTCTTTATTTTCTAGATTATTTTTATTTAGTATCAAATTATTAATTTCGTCTTACTTTGTTTCCAGGCTTTGCTAATAGATGTCGTGTATATCTCTCTATAGGTTTATTATATTATATCTCATCAAAACAAAACAAAATCTTTTCAATGTTTATTGTTTATTATCTCTATATAATAAAAATGAATTTCTGTTTCTTTGTAAGCGCAGATCTCTCAAATGCCTGGACCGATATGGCTATTTTTTTTTTAATGTTCGTAATAGTCCAATTCAGGTTAATACGTAAAAAAAATTGGAAAAGTTACCCGGAAAATTGGAAAATTCAGGAAAAACTAAAAAAAATTCAGGTTAGCCAACATAGCTTGCCAAACAATAAAAGAACTAAACTAGCAAAAAAAATATATAAAATAAAAATTATGACATCGATTTTGGTACCAAACAGAACTTCACACGAAGTTTCATTTTCGAGTTATCTAAGTTTTTTTCACTATATGATATAAATATATTTGTTCCACACTAATTTTGATCTATAGAATTAAAAAAAATAAAATAAATATACAATTAAATAGGGCATTTTTAATTTTTTACTTTACCATAGAGGGTATGGTCAAGTATATTGTAATCGTGAATGAAAAAAGTGGTTTTTTCCTTCTTTTTTCGAAATATCTCAATAACGGCTAAAAAATTTTGATTAAAAAAATTGAGCGAAACCATAACATTTCCTTCTACAAAAAAGCTCTGATAAGTGAACATAGAAAAATTTATATTTTTTGAGATAATAATTGTTTTGAAGTTAGTCTGTACGTTACCAAATTTTTGTGGACGAGCTAGCTCGCTTGAGCTCGTTTGAGCAAACTCGACCAAATTTTGTATACATAATCAGAGAACCCCTAGAAGTCTAAAAATGCAAAAACTAACCGCCCAAATGGGGGGGGGGTCAAGTGTCAAAAAAATCAAAATTTTGGCCATTTACCAAACTCAACCAAATTTTATATACATAATCAGTAGGACACCAGAAGTATAAAAATGCAAAAACTAACCCCCCTACATGATTATAAATAATTTTAGGTGCCAGGTTGTATGGTAAAGCCAAGTGGATTGCCACATCAGAACACGTCAGCTTATTTTATTTTAAGTTACTTCTTTAGTATTTAACAAATTTTTGCTGTTTTTGTTTATTTATTTATTAATTTTTATTGTTTATTAATTGATATAGAATAAAAATGCATATAAAGGTTTATATCCGCTAAACTTCCCATAAGAACTTTCATTTTCGGGAAAATCTAAGTTTTTTTTCACGATTGGCTATAAATATACATATTTGTTCTACACTAGTTTTGATTTAAATAATTAAAAATAAATAAATATAACAAATGTATAACAAATATTCATATACACAAATCTTTAAAAACAATCAAAAACACGTTTATTCGAAATCAAACGTTTCGGAGAATTTCTCCTTTTTCAATGGTAAATTTTTGTAAAAAAAAAAAGAAAAAAAGTTTCTTTTCCTTTAAAATTTAGATACCAACACTATTTAGAGGAAGAAACTTTTTTTATTTTTTACAAAAATTTACCATTAAAAAAGGAGAAATTCTCCCGAAACGTTTGATTTCGAATAAAAGTGTTTTTTAAAGATTTGTGTTTATTAATATTTGTTATACAATCAATAATTAAAAGATTTTTATTTATTTATTTTAAATTACTTCTTTAGAACTTAACAATTTTTCATTGTTTTTTGTTTATTTATTTTTTCTTCCTTTGGCCCAAGGGCGGATCCAGGGGGGCGGAGGGCGACCGCCCGCCCCCCATAGAGGCCCGTGCCTGCAAAAAATTTGTAAAAAATTTATTTAATTTTTTTAAATTTTAAAATTGAAAATAAAGTTCTATATGTGCGAGTGTGTGTGTGTGGGGGCGGCGTCTCCCCCCCCCCCCCGCTTGGACAATTCGATCGCGACACACTTCCGAGATAAAAAGTATATCTTATATACTCGGGCACCTTAATACATTCTCCCCCCCCCCCATAAAAAATTCCTGGATCCGCCATTGCTTTGGTCTCCGTGGACACCATTTGGCCATCATTTGTACTTAATATAGGAGTCACTCATAAAATTTATTCATTCAAAATGTTCAATTATTTATATAAATAATTTAAGTAAAATTAAGAATTTTACTATTTATTTAGTCATTTCATTTTCATTATTGAACCAATTATTTTACATAAATTAATGTATACATATTTGACCTTCGACTCCGGAGATTCCTTCTCCACCATCGACTGTCCTTTTAATCCTTCTTTTTAATAAGAGGAAAAACTAATTAAATAAAAAAACCTCTTTTCCGATAATTATTTCAATTCCATATTTTCCAATCCTCATTTCATTTTCATTGAATAAGAGATTTAAAATGGCTACTAATTTTTTAACCGACTTCAAAAAAAGGAGGTTCTCAATTCGACTGAATTTTTTTTTTTGTGTCTATGTTACCTGATATCTTCGCCAATTGTGAACCGATTTTGATGATTTTTTTTGCATTGGGTTCAGTCTAGTTTCCGATTGGTAACTTTTTTGCTATGTTTCTTTAGGCATAACTTCTTTGTTTATGAACCGATTTCGATGATTCTTTTTATATTGGAAAGAGGCTACCTTAGGGGTGGTCGCATATTAATTTGCTCATGTTCTGATGATATGATCAATGATGAATTAACGTAAATTTCCAATTCTTATGAGCAAATAATCGAAATTATAATAAATAAAATCTTTTATAAAAAATCAATCTTAAAACGTTCATTTAAAACCCACAAACGTTTCTAGAGAATTTCTATATTTATGAATTTATATTTTATTATCATTTTCTGATTCATTCGCCTGACGCTTTCTCTTACGAGATGCATCCAAGGTATTATATTAAGTCACTATTAATAACATCACTAAAAAGAGAAAAATATAAATAATTTTTATAAAAAAATAAAACCGACTTCAAAAAATTAAATGCAACAAATAAAATAATAAGAACTCAAAAATAAAATAAAATGCACTAAAAGGTATAAAATAATTATCTAATTTAGTTACAACTAAACGATGAAATATTTACATGAAATCACTTTTTGAAGTCGGTGCTAAACAAACTATATAAGCGATCGTACCCACCAATCGTACTAAGTAAAATTCATCGAGTTTGATTCATAAAATGTATATGTTTGGCACCGACTTCAAAAAGTGATTTCATGTAAATATTTCATCGTTTAGTTGTAACTAAATTAGATAATTATTTTATATCTTTTAGTGAATTTTTATTTTATTTTTGAGTTCTTATTATTTTATTTGTTGCATTTGATTTTTTTGAAGTCGGTTTTTTTGTTTTTGTTTTTAGTGTTTATTAATTGATACATATATATTTTCGAATCTATTTCTTGGTGGTGTATAATGTATAACCGACTAGGTAGGTATTATCCACGCTGTCTGACGTCGTTACTGATGACGTCATTGCTTGCAACTGTATGCGCCGCCTCCCTCTTTCATTCTCTGTCTCTGTTTCTCCTTCACTCTGGTGCGCACCAGGTGCAGTCAGTTGTCGCGCGACTCTTTCACCGATTACAACTAATACTGCTACTAATAATAGTACCTAACTCTATTTCAATCGGTTTTCAGTTCATTTTACAAGTGTTTTCAACAATTTAAAAATATTATTGTTGGTTTGTTACTGTGCCATTGTGTCTGTGCATCAGTGTCTGTGTGGGTGGATGTGTCTTATTAACAACACATTTGGATAATATACACTCTATCTGTGAGATTTTTTCTTTTTATTCACGGTAATACAATATTTTCTTTAATTTTTTATCTTGATTTTCTATTTTTTCAATTTATTTTTAAGAGACTTTAACGCAAGTAGGGAAATATTTCATAAATTTATCATATGTTTTTTTTTATTTAGTTATTAATTTAAATATATTTAAATATTATTTTTTAAATGAATAACAATATTTTTTCTTATGATTTCCTTTACATTTGCTACAAATTTCGAGTTTGGCAAGACAATAAAGTGCGCATGCGCGTGGGCAATTTTATCACACACTCAGTTCTCTCTCTGGGGGCGATTTTATTGCTTTTTACCTTTTCTAATTTTTATATCCACCTCCCCCTCTCCCTCTCCTTCTTCTATTTCTATCTCTTTCCCACTTGTTGGTTGTAATTCCCTTCACTGAGAAAAAAATTTGAAAAAAAAAACTAAATTCCCCGATGACAATCTCCTTTATAGGTCCCTAATTGCAATTCATACCCTATTTCCCCCGGCACTCTTTCCTCCCTGAATCCCGATTTAGAGAGAACTCCTTAGATAGTCAAAACTCCTTTAATTTAAAATTCATTAAAAATAAAAGGATATAGTTTAAGGAAAGTCAAGCTACAAAAGGGGATCCGTTTGGGATCGAAAACTTTTTTCCAATGAAGTGGAGGAATTACAACCAAAAAATTTGTATTTATATAAAAACAATCTATATAAATAAAAATAAATGCTAATAATAGTTAAATATTAATTAGATTTTTAAATCAACAATAAAAATAAATTATTGTCAATTGTTTATTAATAATTAATCAATGTTTGACTTATTGTTATCAAAATATTTTATTAAATTCAAAATGGCTTTTTGATTTTTAGATAAATGATGATTTAAAAAATATATATATATATGTCACAGATAAATAAAATGTTATATTATATATTATAACAATTTATTTATCTGTGACGTATATTTTTTTTAAATCATCATTTATCTAAAAATCAAAAAGGAATTTTGAATTTAATAAAATATTTTGATAACAATAAGTCAAACATTAATTGTTGATTGATTATTAATAAATAATTGACAATAATTTATTTTTATTGTTGATTTAAAAATCTAATTAATATTTAATTTATATAGATTTTTTTAAAAATAATTACAAATTCTTTTGGTTGTAATTCCCTTCATTGGAAAAATAATCTCAGATGACAATCTCTTTTATAGGTTCCTACTTGCAATTCATACTCTATTTTCCCCCTGAATCCCGAATTAGAGAACTCCTTACACAGTCAAAACTCATTTAATTTAAAATTCATTAAAAATAAAAAGGATATAGTTTGAGGAAAGTCAAGTTACAAAAGGGGATCCGTTTGGGATCGAAAACTGAGTTAATGTAGATTATAACATTGGAATTTTCAAAACCCTGAAGAAGGAGGGAATAGCCTGTGAAACGTCGGTTTATGAATAAAAAGATAGTATAAATTATCTTCTTTTTTTGGACTGCCTCATCAATATCCACTCTATAATATAACAATTTATATATTGAAGGAGACAATAAAAGAGTGTGTCTTCTGTGAATTATAAATTTTATTTATTTATAACGAGACTATAGTTTCGAGGGCTTTGCCGAAACTATAGTCTCGGTATAAATAAATAAAATTTATAATTCCAGCAGAAAGACACACTCTTTTATTGTCTCCTTCAATATATAAAAATTCTGCTACTCTCGGCAAAAAAACTTTCAATTTATTTATCTCTGACGTGTATATTTTTTTTAAAATCATTATTTATCAAAAAATCAAAAAAGCATTTTGAATTTAATAATAATTCAAATTTTAATTGTTGATTAATTATTAATAAATAATTGACAATAATATATTTTTAATTGTTGATTTAAAAATCTATTTAAAATTTAATTTTATTAAGGAATATTTTACCTTAAAAATCCATCTATTTTATTCTTTTTTAAGTTTTTCTTAACCCAAAAATTGTGTCTTAAACTATAATCCTTTAATATTCTGTAGATTGTAAAGTATTAAAGATTTAAACTTGAAAATTAATATATATATATATGTATATAAAATGTGATAAACCACATATAGTCCATCCGACTGTCAAAAGTCGTAGAAAAAATTATTTAATACGCCCCCCAAACAAAAAATGTGGTATTTGCTCAACTTAACATCTGTGGGTACCGTCGAAAAGTACTTTTAATATTCTATAATGATAATATTTAGCTATTTGATTATATTTTAATTTATTCCATATTTTTCACACTCTACAGTTCATTCAGGAAATTAAACAAAAAAATACTAATAATAATAATAATAATTATCTTATATAAATATTTGTATGTAATTTAAATATAATAAACTCGTTTTTTCAATTGGATATCCGTCCGTTGTACTAAAAAAAGAGTAGGAAATATGCCTAAAAACTCGAAAGTACTAGCAAATGTAATATCTCAAGATAAAAATATTGTTATTGTTCTTGTTCTTCTCTGGTCGTTTTCATGAATGAATGGATGGCTGGAGCCAAGGTAGATTATTCTACAATCGAAAATCCGTTTCTTTTGAAAGACGGGACTCGATCCGTTATACTTTTGTCCCTAAAACTATCGCCAAATAGGGCGTATATACCAAAATAATTGAACGAGTCGAATCATCAGCAAAGCAGAAAAAAATAACAAATAAACAAACAAATAAATAAATAAAACAAGAATATTGTAGAGTAGTAGAGTATTGTTAATAATAAATGAAACATTAATTGTTGATTAATTATTACTAAATAATTGACAATAATTTGTTTATATTGTTGATTTAAAAGCCCAATTAAAATTTAATTTTAATGATGAAAATTTGATAACAAATTATTATTATCATTTATTTTAACTTAAAAATACATTTATTTTATTCTTTTTGAGTTTTTCTGGCAAAGGAGCACCCCGGGCGGCACTTTGCTAGTAACGTCAATTGATGAATTAATTTTTACTGGGTTCGGGACTGTTTATCATTTTTATAAGAAAATTCTCAAATTTTTACCATCGAATCATTGATGTATTAAATATTTGTTCCCGAAATTTGAAGTTGATCGACTTTCCCATTACCGAGAAATAAATTATTGAAAATTGTTCTTTTAACATGAAAGTAAATGGACCACTATACAAATTATACTATTTTCAACAAATTTATAAAGATCAATAATTCAACTTTTATAAATCGAATGATACATTTTCCAATAGATTTCGCAATCTAGTTAATTAGTTATTCATAAATGTAAAAATAAAAAGTTATTTGCAGCCAACATAATATGACAAATTCACTAGTAACTCTATTTGTTGAAATCGTTTTTGTGTAAAATAAATGTTTTTATAATGAGAAAAAATTTATCTCAATATTTTTTTTATTAATATTATCAAAACAAAGATTTTTATTCCAAATTAACCTTATTATTATTAACACTTTTTTTAAAAAAAATTTAGTATCCAGACGTTGTCACTCTGAAGAAATACAAAAGATTTTTTCTAACATCAACCAGATAGATAAGCGGTTTTGGCGCAGTGGCGTAGCGTACTGTTAATAATAAATCAAACATTAATTGTTGAATAATTATTCCTAAATAAATGACAATAATTTGTTTATATTGTCGATTTAAAAGCCCAATTAAAATTTTATTTTAATAATGAAAATTTATTAACAAACTATTATTATTATTTATTTTAACTTATAAATACATTTATTTTATTCTTTTTGAGTTTTTCTGAAAAGGGGCCCGCCCGCACCGGGCGCCACTTTGTAAAGGGCGTCGAAATCCCTATCGTTGAATTAATTTTATATTAAGAAGACTAGAGAAATTCCAACTCTGAGAAAATAAATTTTCTTAAAGTAATAATAATTCTATTATTATATTCAAAGCATGTTTTCATATTTAAATTTTGTTTTCGAGTTTGTAAGAATTCTTCCAATTTCGAGAATAAACATATTTACAGCTTAATATTTTCCTCGTTCTTCTAATAATATCATATTTTCTAGTGACGTAGAAGGAAAATATGACGTTTTTAAACTGTTTGTATTTTATTTTTTTTGCTTCTACTGGTAAAATCATTAATTAGATAGGATTTCTTACGTTCGAAAACAAATTGAATTTTTCCGTATGTTTTTTGAGTATTTAAATATAGAGTTTTCAAATTTCATCAATATCCCCTAAAAATATATTTTAAATTCCCATTCTTGTTAAATGGTCTAGTAAAACGAATCCAAATTTTTATAGTTGCTTTAACAAAATAAATATAATATTTTTGGACATTTTGTCTACTGTTTGATTGATAATAATCATCCAGAATATCCTTAAAATGGCTTTACCCATCGCACCTAAATAATTAAAATTACATTAAAGTCAAATTAGATGTAACAAATCGGAGGAAAAAAAAGGAAACAATTAAACACCATGTTAAATCATACGACCAATTGTCTGATTGGATATAATCTACACAAAAATATATGAAACAGCGACTATTTACAATAAAAATATTTTATTTTTTTAATAGAAGCTTCACTTATTCATTGCTTATTTCTAACTGAATCAGAACTTAATTTATAGCAACAAATAATCAGCTCTTAATCTCAATGAACCAAAACTACGTGTGAAATTTGGTTTTGATATTCTCACTAGTTTTTGAGCTAGTACGTCCACAAAATTTGAAACGCACGTACTAACTAACTAACAGACATTTTGACAAAACACTTATTATCTCGAAAAATATAATTTTTTCGATGGTCACTTATTTGAGCTTTTTTGTAGACCGAAATGCCATAGTTTCGCCCATTTTTTTTAATCAAAATAGTTTCAACCGTTTTTGAGATATTTCGAAAAAAAAGAAGGAAAAAAACACTTTATTCATGCACGATTATAATACTTCACCATATGGTAAGGTAACAAACTATATGTTTTTGTCTATGTTTATTATTATATTATAACGAAAACATTGTTAAGATATTGTTAAATATAAATATAATTTTTAAGAAAAAAATAAAAGCCGACTTCAAAAAATTAAATGCAACAAATAAAATACACTAAAAGGTATAAAATAATTATTATCTTATTTAGTTACAACTAAACGACGAAATATTAACAGGAAATTACTTTTTGAAGTCGGTGCCAAACAAACTATACCTATAAGCGAGCATACCCTCCAAACGAACTAAGTAAGTTCCGTCGAGTGCGATTCATAAAAGGTATATGTTTGGCACCAACTTCAAAAGTAATTTCATGTTAATATTTCGTCGTTTAGTTGTAACTAAATAAGATAATAATTATTTTATACCTTTTAGTGTATTTTATATGTTGCATTTAATTTTTTGAAGTCGGTTTTTATTTTTTTCTTAAAAATTATTTTTATTTTTCTCTTTTTAGTGATGTTATTAATAGTGATCATATCATCAGAACTTGACCAAATTAATATGACACCATCCCTAAGACACCCCTTTCGGATAAAAAAAGAACCATCGAAATCGGTTCATAAACAAAGAGGTTAGGTCTAAACAAACCTAATAAAAAAGGTCTAATACCTATGAAAAAAAAACGAAAAAAATGGGACCAATCGGAAGCTAGACTGGACCCAATGCAAAAAAAAATTCAAAATCGGTTGACAATTGGCGGAGATATGAGGTAACATAGGCACAAAAAAAAAAAAAAAAAAAATCAGTCGAATAGAGAACCTCCTCCTTTTTTTGAAGTCGGTTAAAAATTAGAAACATATGTACTCACCCTATTTCTCCCTAGATGGGGTGGAAAATCAGGTATAGATTCTCTAAACAAGAGAATCGAACTTGCACCCAGGAAGGCTCACTTGCATCTGAAAATAAAAAAAATAATAATAAATTAGACGACGTTTTTATCTTTATCGAATTCCAAAGAAATTGATTGCAATGCTTTTTAATAAAAAGAAAGGAAAATGAAAAACATTTATTAACATATCAATACAGGGTTGATACAATTTGATGGCTGTATATATGTATATAATTAAGTAATGGAGAGGGATTCAGCCATGGGTAGCTCTGCTGAATAAAAACTCCCAATTATAGAAAACGTTTCGGCTTTAATTAAATAATGCCATCATCAGTTCCTAAGAACTTTCTATAATTGGGAGTTTTTTATTCAGCAGAGGCTACCCATTGGCTGAATCCCTCTCCATTACTTAATTATATCAATACAGGGTGTTTACGACTATGGTCTCTTATAGGTTGTCTAAAAAGATTTAATTCATTTTAAAGAAAATCATTTTTTTTTAATTTTTTATTAATAATATTAATACACGCTGGATAACAAGTCAGTTATAGGGAATTTTCTAAGTTTTTTTTTTAATGATATTGATGTGAGAAGGAGATACACCAGAAGGTCCATCCCCTAAAGGCCTGTATGGGCTGGCCCCTCCATCGTGAAAAGAACAGAGTAGAAGGAAAAGAAGCCGGGATCACGAGCCAATCTCAGAAACTTAGATACAATTCAATATCCAATTTACTAAGGTTTTAGGGGCTTCGAGCAGTGGTAAATTCTCCGCGATTCGGTTAAATTTATCTCCCACTTAATTTTTAATTCCAGACCCTATACTTACAGAAAAAATGTCTGGGTATAGCCGGGAATCGAACCCGAGACCTCCGGGTTGCCAGTCAGTTACTCTGACCATTACACCACGGAGGCGGACAAGTTTCCATCACTTTTGGAGAAATATTGATAATTTTGTTTTTATGATTAATATTATTAGGTAATTTAACAAATCAAGGGAAAAAAGGAAACAATTAAACACCGTGTTAAATCATACGACAGTTTCGTTAATTTATTGTAGCTTCATCAGGCTCTTGTTCAAATTATTTTCAAACACTTTGTTATTCAATTATTTTCAATAATTTGATCAAGAACCTGATGAAACTTCAATAAATTAGTGAAACGTGTTTAATTGTTTCCTTTTTTCTTCTGATTTGTTAGTTCTAATACTGATTATGGAACTGAATAATAATAATGATTAATGTCAAAATTTTAAATAAGTAGTTTTTTCCCTGAGGGTATATGAATAAAATTTCTTCCTAATTAGTGAAAGAATGTGTCTGTTGGTTTGTTTGTCAACCCACGTGGTTCTTATTTATATTAGAGTAATTTAATTATCGCCACTGAATAATTATAATTACTATTAAAGTAAAAATTCTCCTCTTGAGTTACTTATAATGTTTCACCTAGAACTGACACCTAAATCCTTAAAAAATTATTAAAAATTTTAAATACTATTTTTTTTTAATATTTTCGAAATTTTTATTTTTTATTTAAATTTTCATAATTTCTAATATTTAGATTAGATTTTGAATTTAAATTTCATCAATATCCCACAAGAATACATGTTTAAAATCTACGAACTTTAAATTATCATAATTATTAAATGGTGTTTTAAATTGAATTTATGGTGAATTGAAAATACTAAAAATAATATTTTGTCAAATTTCCAAAAGACTTGTCTTCTGTTTGATGATATATCTCCAATGAGATCAAAAAAATAACAAATCGTAGTGCATTGAAGTCTCTCAGGCGAAGAACTTCAACAGATCTATATATCTATCTATTCTCGTATTATTTAAAATAACAAAATTGTTCTTATGGGCATTGAACATACTAAAAATAATATTTTGTCAAATTTCCAAAAGATTATCTACTGTTTGATGATATATACCTCCAATGAGATCAAAAAAATAACAAATCGTCGTGCATTGAAGTCTCTCACGCGAAGAACTTCAACAGATCTATATATCTATCTATTCTCGTATTATTTAAAATAACAAAATTGTTCTTATGGGCATTGAACATACTAAAAATAATATTTTGTCAAATTTCCAAAAGATTGTCTTCTGTTTGATGATATCTCCAATGAGATCAAAAAAATAACAAATCGTCGTGCATTGAAGTCTCTCACGCGAAGAACTTCAACAGATCTATATATCTATCTATTCTCGTATTATTTAAAATAACAAAATTGTTCTTATGGGCATTGAACATACTAAAAATAATATTTTGTCAAATTTCCAAAAGATTATCTACTGTTTGATGATATATACCTCCAATGAGATCAAAAAAATAACAAATCATCGTGCATTGAAGTCTCTCAGGCGAAGAACTTCAACAGATCTATAAATCTATCTATTCTCGTATGATTTAAAATAACAAAATCGTTCTTATGGGCATTGAACATACTAAAAATAATATTTTGTCAAATTTCCAAAAGTTTGTCTACTGTTTGATGATATACCTCCAATGAGATCAAAAAATAACAAATCGTTTTGCATTGAAGTCTCTCACGCGAAGAACTTCAACAGATCTATATATCTATCTATTCTCGTATTATTTAAAATAACAAAATCGTTCTTAATGGAATTGAACATACTAAAAATAATAGTTCGTCAAATTTCCAAAAGTTTGTCTACTGTTTGATGATATACCTCCAATGAGATCAAACAAATAACAAAAGGTCGTGCATTGAAGTCTCTCACGCGAAGAAGAACTCTTCACCAGATCTACCATATCTACTCGTATCTCTTCTCAAGTACTATTTAAAATAACAAAAGCGTTCTTATGGGCGTCTTCGCCTTGCCCAGAGAGTTCTCTCTTTCTTCTTTCATAACGATCATAAATAATCCATTCCGATGGATTCTAAGAAGCTTTCTATATTCCCGAGAAGACAGATAATTCTCTTTCCACCTCTTCATTTTGCTTTCGATCGTTTTTTTTTATATCGAAAGAGAAGAGGAGGAATCAAATTCAACAATAGTCTTATTTTTAAGAGTTTATAAATTATAATTCTTTATTTATTTATTTATTTATTTATGCTTAATTATTACAAAATAATTATTGCCAACAAATAATATCAATAATCAAAAAAAACAACGGCTATCCCTCAAGCATAATAAAAAATATCCTCCGAAAACTAACATTTAGAAAAACCCTGGCCCTAATTGAACCACCTCCCCTCAAACAGACAAAATTTATAGAAAACTTCCCTTCATCTCTGATCAATTTAATAGACCAATAGTCACTTTTTTACACAAACAGGGTATCACCCCAGCATTATATAACAACTTTAACCTGTCATCTATATTAGTTAATAATAAACTTGATAAAATTGACCCAAAGGAGAAATCTGGTGTTTATAAACTTGAATGTCAAGACTGCGACTCGTTTTATATTGGTCAGACGGGCAGAACTTTCAAAACCCGGTATAAAGAACATTTGAGTTCGTTAAGAAAGTTGCAATCAGACACCATACAGAGTGATCCAACCTCCGCCTTCGCAGACCACCTTATTGAAAACAATCACTCACCTTCACCCCAAAATCCTATACCACTACACTTTGCCTCTAAAAGCCGAAAACTAGACCTGTTAGAATCAACCGAAATTAAGAAAGCTATAATTGAAAAAGATAAAATTCTCAATAACCAACAGGACATTAGAAATTCCACAATAATAGATCTACTAATTAACAAAAATTAAAAAACTTAACCTCAGTCTCTCTCAAATATATACTATTTCCCAAATTACAATCAAAATTAAATTCAAATCACGCGCCTTCAGTCTTTAAAATAAATGACAGTTTGATATATGAGATAACCACAAAAATTGTTGTATATTGTAATTTATCTCATCTAATTTATCCCTATTATATTTTATCTTAATTCTTCATCTCTATATGTTATTTAGGCTTATTTGTAAACTGATATTTATAATTAATTTTGTGTCTATGACTTAAATTTGTAATTTTACTTTCTAATTCAATTCTAAAAAGACTTTATATTTATACTTGTAATTTTTATTTATATTAATATTCATATTTACTTAGATTTCTTATATTTACATTTATATATTTTATAATTAAAAAAGAAAAATCTTTGTAAAACAATTTTTTTAAATTTTTAAATTTTAAATTTTCATTGGTGTTTTTCTTGTGTAAGATTTGAATGTTATATTTTGTTATATTGGGAACCATGATTTGAATGTCAAGAATGGCGACCACTCGTTCAATTATTATTAGTATTGTCTTGTAAACTCCTGATGATGGACTAATAATCCGAAATATATTGAGTTTGTATAAACCTCTTTGAGTTTTATTTCATTCACTGTGAAACTACACACCCTTTACTCTATTAACTAACATCATGTTTCACCTAAAACCTACACCACTTTCCATAAGTAAAATCAATAATCAAATTAATTATTTCTTTAATTTAATTGAAAATATATTGTTTTGTCTAGAGTTGTTGTTAATTCATAAAAAATAATCAATGATGTTGTCTTCTGCTTGATGCAAATAATCATATACTACTGAATCGGTGATTGTTAAAAGAAACTAAGTCCATATTTTGATATTTCGCATTTTAAGATGGTTATTATTATTACAAAATAGTCCACGCATTCCGCCCGGCGTCACCTAGCCCCTGGCGGGGAGCGTCTTGTTCATACCAATTTAATAATTGAAATTTAAAATGATACTGTAAGTATTGAAAGAATGTGTTGAATGAAATTGATTCAACAATAAGGAACAATAAGGATAGATTTATTTAACACATTGGCTAAGCACGATCACTTTCTGACCAATCAGAATCGTTTTAATAATTTAACGCTTTGCCATTGGCTAAGCACTGGCCAATCAGATCGTTTCGATCTTACAAACATATATACATACTTTTCCATTTTATATATATAGACATTTTTTTAATTTGTAATTTGAACCAGCAAAAAATAATAATTGTTACAAAATAATCCATGTTTTTACATTATTAACTAATAATATAAATAACCTAATAATTAATTAATTATTACTTTGTTAGTAATTTGTGATTGCATAAAAAAAATTGATAATGAAAGTTTTATATATTCTATTGATTCTACCGTATTCTACCGAAAAAAAATTTATAAGACTAAAAACGTCTTTTTTTTAATTTTCCAAAAATTATAAACATGGGAAAACACGAAAATCATCTTAAAATTCGTTTGTATCAAGCGAGCGCCAACACCTTTTAAACTAAAATTTTAAATGCATTGGAAATTAAAGTTTTCAGACATTACAGTACAGTACAAAGTCACAAACTTCATTTGCACACTGCTACATTTCCGAAATGTAAATATGTAGAGTAGAACAGTCGCGCATAGATTACGGACATTTTTGGATACGGAGCAGTAATTTATCCTTTCCGTTTAAACCGAATATCGTTTAGTACTAATTGATTGAGTGCTCTAAAACTTTCTAATTGGAAATTTTGCTCTATCTCTTTTCGTTTTCGATTTGCAATGGCTAACTTCCACATTTGCCACTAGGGGCGCTGGTGTCGTTTGCATTAGGTCGGGCATAGTCGCTTTACTATACCGTTACCTCACTTGCGTGGCTGTAGCACTCTCCGTTCGCAAGTATTTTCAGGTTAAAGGGACTTTCCTATGCACCCTGTATATTTTACTCATATTTTATTTAGTTCAAAAAGGCATAGATTATGTTTTACTTAACAAACAACGTAGTACAGGGATGAATTGTATTAAATTGATAAATTATATATATCCACAAGAATTCAATGGTATATAATTATATTCGAGAGCAACAAGGTCGATGATAAATATACCTATTTATATATTTTTTTTAATTTGTAATTTGAACCAACAAAAAATAATAATTGTTACTTGATTATTACAAAACAATCCATGTTTTTACATTAATAACTAATAATATAAATAACCTAGTAATTAATGAATTATTTCTTTGTTGATAATTTTGTTGATTGATAATTAATGGTTTTGTCGAGGGGTGAACCGCGACCTAGTATGCTGTACACCTACTTCCACTTGTACTTACAAATATTTTCAGGTACTTCCAAATACACTCAGCGGCAAAAAAACGCAACACCTATTTTTTTTTTCAATTTTTAATGTTTTACTTTTATAATATCAATTTTTTAACAACGTTAAAACATTTATATCATTTTTAAAGTCATTTCAAATAACTTTAAACAGTTTTAAATTTAATTACAAATCTTTAACTTTGTTTCAAAATATCAAATTTTCTTAAATTAGATTAATCAATACAATTTTTCTTAAAATTAAATTTTGTGATTTCAGTTGAGAAAAATCATTAAAAGATGATCCGCTTGGTGATTATTTGTGATAATTAAGTGTGACAATTTAAACTTAGATTAGAACTTTTTTGAAAAAATAAACTTAAAGATACATTTTTAAACTTAAATTAAAAATTTTTAAATTTAAAATTGTCTTAGAAATTATATTAGCGAATTTCATTTGTTCAAAGATAAATATTATAAAATTAAAATACACAAAATAAAAAAATTAGGTGATGCGTTTTTTTTTGCCGGTGATTGTATTTCCAAGTCCTTGCAAATATTTCCAAGTACTTCCAAGTATTTCCAAGTACTTCCAATATTTCCAAGTACTTCCAAGTATTTCCAAGTACTTCCAAATATTTCCAAGTACTTCCAAAATACTTCCAAAGAGGTGTACACCTACTTCCAATCGCGGATCACCCCTCGGGTTTTATATATCACTTGCTTATTTTATTGATTCGAAATCAAGTGAGAATGATAACGAATCGATAAATCACGTTTCTTCAAGTCTAATCAGTAATTCTGTTATCATAGAAGCAATGTTCAGCGTGCAGTCCACTACTATCTCACTTTCTCTTGTCTTTTTTATCCTTTGATTCGTGTTGGAATTGCATTCGAAATAGTTAAACGTTGTAGTTTCCGATCCACGCTATCACATTACCAACAACCACGTGTTGACTCCAAAAAAACGCGCGTATATTTTCTCAATCGATTATTTATTTATCTTATCAGCTTTGCTTTCATTTCTAGCAGTTTAACGGCCATTCATTTCTTCAGGTCAAAGGAAGGAAACGGTGTAAAAAAAATTCTTCCAATCTATTCCGTATACTTATTTATTAAACTAAAAAAACCGGCTTCGGATGTTATCTAATTTCCAAAGAGAGATTTTTTCCTTTTCTTATTATAAAAATGATTAATTATTAGTTTAAATTTAATAATTAATCATTATTGATATATTTAAATAATGATTTATTTGAATTGTATCAAATATCCGCCATGCTTTTACATTATTAACTAATAATATAAATAAAATAATATTTTAGTTCTTTGTTAGGTAATTAGAAAATTAGTATAAAAATTGATAATAATTTATCATTATTGATAAATTAATAACGATTTATTTGAATTGTAAATCAAATATCCTCCTTTTTTGGAATATCTACTCTTATTAAATGAGCAAAAATTGTATGTTTATTTATATATTTGTATCTTGGTTATATTTTGAAAACGACTCTACCGATTTTGATGAAATTCACGGGTTAGGGGGTTTTTGGGGTGACAATTCGATCTGTCACGGTCTCATCTTCGACAAAATTGTTTTTGATGGGTTTTTTCGTAATCAAATTAATTATTCTCAGGTAAACAAATCCCATTCTTAGGGTTTTCAAAAGGTCTCCCTTTTCGTTTTGTACCCAGGCACACAATGGGTTGCCTTATTTCATTGTTCTAAAAGGCCTTGAAGAAGTATTGGGTTAGTGGTTTGTTGTTCTCCCTAAACGTTAGAATTATTAATAAACGTTTTATAATTGTTTTTATAAAGAACCTTATTTATTTAATAGAATAAAAAATAATCAAGAATTTATTTAAAAATATTTTTCGAATAAGCAGGTCTCAATTTTCTGAAAAAATAACACAGTGGTCGAATACATTATAACTGAAGGTTTTCTACATTTGGTTCGATCGCGACTCTAATGTAGGGAATTTTTGTCAAACATTGAGTGAAAATAATATTTGAACTTATATATTTCTAACTTGAAATAATGATATTAAATAAATTTTAATTTTCTCATTAATATATCAAAGAATAATTGATACGTCAACAAGAATTATTTTGACCGCGCTGATCCGCAGTAGTCTCATGAGATAAAAATATCTTTTTCAAATCAGCGCGGTCAAAATAATTCTGTTGACGTATCAATTATTCTTTGATATATTAATGAGAAAATTAAAATTTATTTAATATCATTATTTCAAGTTAGAAATATATAAGTTCAAATATTATTTTCACTCAATATTTGACAAAAATTCCCTACATTAGAGTCGCGATCGAATAAAATGTAGAAACCTTCAGTTAATTAATGGCGGGCATCTAACATACATGCTAATAGATCTAGCGCTCTGGACTGGGAGATCGAGTATATAACATCTGAGATTTCCAATTCACTCGGTGATCCATCCAAATGTCTAGCGGGCTATACGCGAAATGACGTTGGATTGTAGTTAGGTGGATTACATCTTTTCTCTCTCTTGGTCCAGACTTAATACTCCGCAGACTCCAATAGCGTAATCCGCAGTAGTCTCGCGAGATAAAAATATTTTTTTCAAATCAGCGCGGTCAAAATAATTCTTGTTGACGTATCAATTATTCTTTGATATATTAATGAGAAAATTAAAATTTATTGAATACATTATATATATTTGTATTTTTTTTAATTTGAAAACGGCTTTCAAATAAAAATCGACCTTTTTTATCAGAATTTTAAATTAAAAATAATATTAAAATAAAGCTTTTAACTGAAGGAAGAAGTTACCGAGCATCGCTCGGTGCCTCCAGGTACTAATTACCTATAAGGTGTAAAAGGATCATTAAAAATACCCTGAAACAATGCATAACTCTTGGTTTATTATAAAAACATTAAAAAAAAAAATAACACCAAAAAGAAATTTTTTTTCATCCCCCTTAACCTTTTGCCTTTTATAAAACAGCCTCCTATTTCCGTTTACAAAATTTCCATTTCATTTCATTCTCAATTTGTGTTAGATAAACAGTTTTAAAAAGATTTTACACTGGGAAAATCTACCCTATTTGTAAAAAAAAAAAATTGTCCTTTGATACGATTGAATTAATGATAGGTAGTACAATTATTTTAACAATCGGAGTTTTTTCAGTTTTTCTTGAATAACTCTAAAACGGCTTGTCAAATCAAAAATATATTTTTAGTTAAATTAATGATCTTTAAATTACACTTAAAATGATAACAATTTCATCTAAATAGGTTAAGTAGAACCGGTACTAGCGCCTGTCAAAAAACAGCCCCCGGGATCACATTTGAATATCCCTAAAACTCGTACTTTTTTTGATTTTTCCCCATTTTGACCATGAAGGAGCACGTATTAGACAAAGAACAAATTTCAATTATTATAAACGAGCTTTTCGTGCGTGCCTTCGGCACACCCTCGAAGCTTGACCCTCCGGGCTGGTGCCCTGGCGGGCAGCGTCTTGGTCAAAAAATGTTATTCCTCTTAAAAAACCACACTCCAAATGTATACCCATAAACTACCGAAAGTACATCGTTTCTTAAAAGTTTCGCCTCTTTAATTTTTGAGTGGCGAGGGGGGGGGGAGGCGGGGAGGAATAATTATCAATATATTTAATGTTTCTTAATTTAAAATGAATTGGAGTCTTTACATTCTCAAAATTCGACTCCAAATTAGAACGTTATATTTCTGAAGATTTGCCTCCTTAGTTAATATATATTTAGTGTTTCTTAATTTAGAATCTATTGGTGTTTTGCTCATTTTCATTGAGTTCAAATGAATACAATATTATCTCGACACAGTCTAAATCAAAAATATATAGTTTTAGTAACAGAAATCAAGATATAAATATTAATATAATGGCTAGAGCTGACGCCCTTAATTCAAGAGTTCTTCGGTTCGATTCTAGGCAAGAGGGTAATTTTTTTAAAGAAAATTCTCTCAGCGTTGTTACAAATTAATCTAGACTCTTATATATATAGTATTAATTAGTTAGAAAATTATTGCATAATAATATCTAATTATTAAATTTTTAATTCTATATTTATTGTATAATTATCAAGCTATATAAAACTTTCATCAGTATGTTTAAAATTTTTATTTCCCCCAAATAGAACTCTACGAGATGTAATTCTTTAAACTTTTTTTTCGATTAACAGAGAAAGATAGGGGACTAATTTAGAAGATTTTTATCTGTAAAATTTAATTATTTAATCAAAATCAATCAAAACTAGCTATATTTCACGAATGAAATTACAAATTAAATGTATGCATTGTTTGTTTCTGTGTATTTTTATTGTTCGCCTAGCACCTTTATAGCTTGATAATTAAATTGAGCTAAAAATTTAATAATTATTTAATTAAAATATTTATTTAAATTGATTCAAATATCCTCCTTTTTGGTATATAATTACCTATAAGGTGCAAAAGGATCAATAAAAATACCCTGAAACAATGCATAGCTTTCTGTTTATTATAAAACCATTAAAAAAAAAATTGTAATCCCAAAAATGAAAAAAGCTACTTTTTATCTTTTTATTTTTTCATCCCCCTTAACCTTTTGCATTTTACCATATAAAACAGCCGGCAATTTCCATTTGAAAGATTTCCACTTCATTTCATTCTCAATTCGTGTTAAATAAACAGTTAGTAACGATTTAACACGGGGAAAATCTACTCTATTTGTAAAAAATTCAAATCGTCCTTTGATAAGATAGAATTAATGGTCTGACAATTATTCCAGCAATTGAGTCAAATAAATAAAAAATGAATGTCTATTTCAATTATTTTTAATTAGATAATTATTGAATAATAATATCTAAGAATTAAAATTTTAATTCTATATTTATTGTATAATTAACAAGCTATAAGACGCCAGGCAATCAATAACAATGCATAGCTTTAAGTTTATATTGTAATAATAATATTAAGTTGGAGATAAATTTAAACTAATTTATCGCACGGAGAATTTACCAGTGCTCAAAGCCCTTAAAAAACTTAGTAAATTGGACTATATCTAACATTCTGAGATTTAGCCCGTGATCCCGGCTTCTTTCCTTCTACTCTGTTCTTTTCACGATGGAGGGGCCATCTCATACAGGCGCTTTAGGGGATGCACCTTCTGGTGTATCTCCCTTCTCACATCAATATCATTAAAAAAAATAATAATAATAATAATAATTTCTTTTTCGAATAAGAGACAAAGACCAATTTATGATATTATTATTTTTTTTGTGTAAAATTTAATTATAATCAAAAGTGTATTACTAGCTAAATTTCACAAATAAAACAAATAAAATAAAACATTAATTCTATGCATTGATTGTTTCTGTGTATTTTTATTGATCGCCTAGAACATTTATAGCTTGATAATAATTATTAAATTAAGCTAAAAATTTAATAATTAAACAATATAGAGTTAAAACTTTAATAATTAGATATTATTTTGCAATAATTATTTAATTAATTAATTTATATTAATTTTAATTAAATAATAGAAATATATTTTAATTTATTTAATTGAATAATTTATATAATAATAATTGTATTCACATTAATTCTAACGTAACAAAGAACGATTTTTTTTTTAAATAGGGTAGTTTTTTTAGTGGTAAAATCGTTATAAGCTGTTTATTTAAAACAAATTGAGAGTGAATTGAAGTGGAAATCTTTCAAATGGAAATAGCCGGGTGTTTTATAAAAGGTTAAGAGGGGGCCGATGGTAAAAAAAATTAAATGATCGGTTTTTTTCTTCTTTCTTTTTGCAAAATACTCGCCCCTTGATAGCGATTAAAGGGGGTGTTTAGCTTTAGGTGTGCGGTGATGTAGAAAAAATCGCCCCCCATGGGATGAGCTTTCTAGGGGTTGAATAGGGTCATTTCTATCCGATTACCCGCATTGAAACCCCCCTCCCCCTTTTGCGGGTACAAATGAAGTCAAGGGCTGTGGCTTTCTTTTGAGGTGACAACATCCGGATCGGCCAAAAGGGGTGTCTTAAATGGGAAAATAAAAAGGGTGTGTGTCGAGCATCCCTCATCCGTTTCTTTTACTGAGCAGGGAAGTCCATTTGAAAGCCATTTGCTTCTCTTTACCCTTTGAAAAAGTTCTTCTTTTTTTTAATAACACTTATTTTTTTTTATTTAGAAATAGGGTAGATTTTGCTTCTCTCTGCCTTTTGAAAAAGTTGATTTTTTTAATAATACTTATTTATTTATTTTTTTAGAAAAAGGGTAGATTTTGCTTCTCTCTGCCTTTTGAAAAAGTTTTTTTTTAAATAACACTTATTTATTTATTTTTTTTTAAATAGGGTAGATTTTGCTTCTCTCTGCCTTTTGAAAAAGTTGTTTTTTTAATAACACTTATTTATTTATTTTTTTAGAAAAAGGGTAGATTTTGTTTCTCTCTGCCTTTTGAAAAAGTTGTTTTTTTAATAATACTTATTTATTTATTATTTAGAAAAAGGGTAGATTTTGCTTCTCTCTGCCTTTTGAAAAAGTTATTTTTTTTAATAACACTTTATGTTCTATTATTTTTAAATTCGGATATTAAATAACAAATTTTCGCAAATAAATCTATTAACTTTTATATATTATTGATTGAAACTAATGGAAATAACAATAAATTAGGATTCACAAAGTATTTTTTAATTATTATGCAATAATTAAGATTTTCATATTGTTTAAAAATAATTTGTTTAGTAATTAATTAATTGGACAAATTGTATTATTATTATACCCTTATTCTTGAAGATTTAAAGCTTTGGTAATTGAGTTGTTTAACTGAAATGTTGTTTCGGCTGAAATCACTTAGATTACACGTTTTAATCAGATGATAAACTCTTCAGAATACATAAACTAGCCTTTTTTTTCATCAGCTGAAAAATTGAGTTATAAATTAGAAACATAGTACCTGGAGGCACCGAGCGATGCTCGGTAACTTCTTCCTTCAGTTAAAAGCTTTATTTTAATATTATTTTTAATTTAAAATTCTGATAAAAAGGTCGATTTTTATTTGAGAGCCGTTTTCAAATTAAAAAAAATACAAATATATATATATAGTATTCGCCCACTGTACCCCCCCTTCACCCTGCTCGACCTCACCCGCGAAACCTCGCCCTACCCCCCGGATCCCCCACCACTGCAGCCCACTTCCTGCACTTGTTTTGATTCAACCACATGATTCATTTTTATTCATCCAATTGTTAATAAATAAAACCTATCAAAATGTGTTGTTTTTTCACAAAATTGAGTTCTGCTTGTGTGAAATATATTTTAAAATAAATTCTTGATTATTTTTTTGTTTTATTAAATAAATAAAGTTCTTTATAAAAACAATTATAAAACCTTTATTAATATTTCTAACGCTTAGGGAGAACAAAATATGTTAAAATCCACAATCACAATACTTCTTCAAGGCCTTTGAGAATAAAGGATTAACCCAACCCATTGTCTGTCTGGGTACAAAAGTAAACCTAAGAGAAACCTTTTTTAAACTCCAAGGTAGGGATTTGTCTACCTGAGAATAATTAATTTGATTTCGAAAAAACCCATCAAAAACAATTTTGTCGAAGATGAGACCGTGACAGATCGAATTGCCAACCATAAAACCCCCTAACCCGTGAATTTCATCAAAATCGGTAGATTCGTTTTCAAAATAGAACCAAGATACAAACATATATATAAATAAATAAATATACAATTTTTGCTCGTTTAATTAGAAACATATTTAACAGTTTTTCCTTTATTCAATTGTACCATCATTTTTTCACTTTGAAATATAGAATCATTAATTGCGTGGCTGTATGGGCATAGTTCTCTAAAGCCAAAAAAAAAAAAAACTCTTTAGAATACACGACTTTTCGACTCCTATTTCTGGAGTCTTTTTTTAATTGCATCAAAATAAAGAAATCATTTTTTTTTTCAAAAAGGGCTGAATTAAAGAAAACATGACTTTAACGTCTACAATAAACCTCAAATTAAAAAGAAATTCACAAGAGGGAGTAGTCATCTATTAGATTCGAGATGGAATGCATTATTTTTAATTATTATTGAACTCAATCCTGCGTTCATATTATTTAATAAATGAAGTACAGGAGGTATTTGGACAAGAAACTAAAAAATCAAAGAATTCACATTGATTTGCGAAATCGAACCCAAGTGCCTTCACTAGAACAAGAAAATTAAGATTTAAATCTTTGAGAGAAATATTTTGCGTGATACATATTATGTCAAAAGGGTTCAACTCACAGGGTTGCCAATTGACCCAGAATGCTAATTTTTTCACTTTCTATCCCCGCGGGTGTGAAAACAACCCTTCTGACATTTTTTTTTATTTATTTATCCAGAAAAATACACAACATACAATATGTCATGTCCTATAGAGTTGACAAGTCAACTGTACATAGGACCGGATTAAAATCTTATATCTATCTTATATATAACAATTAATATAATTAAAAATAATTAATTCCATCTCGGGTCTAATAGAGAACAACATCTAATGACTTCTTCTGAAATCTATTCAATTCATTTATTTTGTTTAATCAAATTAAATTCCAATTATTTGGCCTATTGTTTAATTTATTTAATTAGTGTTTTGTTTATATTAATTGGTGAATAATTATTGATGGTTTTAATCATATTATTATTGTTTTAGCAGTTTATTTCATTTATTTTTCTGATTCTTTGAGAAAGCTCACCCTTATTTATGCTTATTGAGTATGCCAAGTAACTATAGTAAATTGTAAATCACTTTTTGTTTTAATTTTCGATAATGCATTTGTATTGTAATATTATCGGGTTGTGGTTTTGCTTATGGCTCGGTTAAAAGAACTCCTTCATGGTCAAAATGGGGAAAAATCGAAAAAAGTACGAGTTTTAGGGATATTCAAAAGTGATCTCGGGGGCTGTTTTTTGACAGGTGCTAGTACCGGTTCTTCTTAACCTAAATAGATGAAATTGTTATTATTTTACGCATAATTTTAATAGCTTTAATTTATCTAAAAGATATCTTTTTGATATGATAAGCCGTTTTAGAGTTATTTAAGAAAAACTGAAAAAACTACAAATTTTTCTCATTTTGAGGCGCGGAGAAAAATTTTAACAAACACAGATTTAGGGAAAAACTTAGGGTTATAATATTGGAGTACCAATATAGGTATTCCAGCAATAAAATCTTTGCCGATTATTATTTCATGTTAAAATCGTAATTTGCCTGGATAATGGATTTGTATTGTAATATATTATCGGATTGTGGTTTTGCTTGTGGTTCGTTTAAAAGAACGTCGTTTTCATTTCGCCATTGATGTTCAACTAAAGATAAGATTAAACCCAAGTGAGTTCCGATTATTTCCTTTTGAAGTGAATACGGATCATAGTAGATTGAGAACGAGAGAGCATGAATGTTTACGGAAGAGAAACAACAGACAACAGACATGAGAAAGAGAGAGAACTGGAGGATTTTCAATGGATTTCCAACAAGAAGGAAAGAGTTCTCTGTTTAATGAAGGTCGTTCATCGGACTGACCAGAGAGGCCAACAGTATGGTAGTTGGCACGGGAAAACATTAGATACCAACAATTGGTCTAACATTACTAACTCCTCCTTGTCCATGTGTACTATTTCAGAAAACCTTAATAGTATTTCAGAATTCTTAATTGAATATTAGAAAATCACAAGTGGATTTCAGAAATTATACATATATGGTATAATTGTAGTTATACATTATTACTTGAATTAAGAAAAACCTATCAATTTAAAGTTATCTGAAGACACTGACAGTTCTATTTCTGGACCAAAAAACTCTCTAATCTGTGATTTTCATCGAATTCAAATTCAAGAAACCGATAAAATTTTATAAGAACTAGCTGCGACGCCCGACTTCAGCAGTCCACTTGCTAGCCAGGAGGCTACAAAATTTGGTTGAGTTTGCTCCAAGGGCAAGAATTTTCATTTTTTGACCCCCCCCCCCATTTTGTTAGTTTTTGCATTTCTAGTCTTCTAGTGGATATATACTAGTATATATGATATATACATAATTTGGTTGATTTTGGTCCAAGGGCAATATAGATACGAATCCTTTTGTGTTTTAGACCACAAAACCAAAAATTCCCCACTTTTCAGTTCAGAAGTCTAATTTCAAAAGAATAAAAAATCTTTATGAAATTTAGCATTAATAAACCTATGCACCAAATTTGAATGCTAAAACTTAAAAATTCGAGGAGACAGAGCACTTTTAAAATTTCAAAAATTTACCCCAAAATGACTATATCTTCCTTTCGGGGACAAATAGAGCAAAATACTCAAATATGTTTTTGTATTTCAATGATTCAACTTTTTAAACTAAATCCATATCGATATCTTGTCTGGTTAAAGAGATCTGGAAAAACTTTTTGGGGCCTCCCCCCCCCCCTTTAGGGTTCTAATTTCAAAAAAATTCTCTCTTAGCACACTCATAAATCTTTGAAAGAATATACACTCCAAATTTCATCTTTCTAGGTCAAGGGGTTTAGGCTGTGCTTTGATAGATGAATGAATGAAACATCACCTTTTCTTTTTATATATATTAAGATTGCTCATTTAATAGTATAAGATAAAATAAAATACCATATAATATACGTGGATTAACTCTGAAAAAATAATATATTGTGGATATAGATATATTTAGGATTATCAACAAAGGAGGCAGTTCGATTGAGGGAATTAAGAGAATTAAGTAATGTTTGTTTATTTTCAGGGTATTGTTACTCGTAGTTAACCATTTATTATAGTGGTTCTTAACCTGTGTTTCAACTGTTTGCAAAATTATTTTTGGGTTAATGGAGCGGAGATGGTAAGGGGGGTTCTTATTTTTAGAAAACTAGATTTCTTTCCACCCAGATAAAATAATCATTTATGGAACTAGAAGAAAATTTAATTTTTAGATAGATTTAAAAAAAAAATCGTTTCGCTTTTGTTAATTTCACTCTCAATAGTTTCTAAACCATGATAGAGATAGAGAAAAACTATTCAGTAGAAAAAAATACAATTTTCTTGAATATAATTTTCTTTTTGAACTTTAATACTTTTCAAGTAATAGTAATGGGAATTAAAAGCTAATACAGCATTAGAATATCAAAAAAAATTATCAAATTATTAAAGTTGGTATCGGGAAATAAGGACTATATAATAGAATAAATAATTTATAATTTTTATTTTGTTGCCAACGTTTCATCAACTTTGTTGACTTCTTCAGGGCTTTGATTTGAGAATGTTATAATCTGTATTAATTGAGGCCTTATCACTTTTTAAAGAGTCGACAAAGTTGATGAAACATTGGCAACAAAATAAAAATAATTTGTATTATATAGTCCTTATTTCCCGATACCAACTTTAATAATTTAATCGATGGGCATAGGAAACTAATCAAAATAATAATAATCAAAATTAAGCATGATCTTTTAACCTATAGTCTTCCCAATCCCAATCGATTCTTACAATAACAATTTCTTTAAAATGTGTTTAATTCTAGTAGGTATATCCATATTTTTTTTCTCTAAATATCCTTATGCTATTAAAGTAGCAATTATATCAACACTATATAATAAAGCAGTATGTAGTCTCTTGGTTTGTCCGGTTTCGCCCACCTATGGTTCCTCCCCCTGTATACTCTATCTACCGTAGACTTTCCGGAAGCTTCTAGAAGCTTCGGGAAGGACAGCCGTTCACAAGAATTGTACTTTGTCTCGCCGAAGGCGGGGTTTGCAGCTGGTTTATATATATATATATCCACAATATTTTATTTTTTAAAGAGATTATAATAATATATAGAATCGTTTTCTCGAAAACGGCTCTAAAGATTTCGATGAAAATCACGGATTAGTGTGTTTTTGGGTCAAAAAATTGATATGTCAGGGTCTCATTTTCGGGTAACTTTAATTTAATAGATCTTTTCATAATTAAAGTATTTATTCATAGGTATGTCTATAATAATTTATATATTTATTATCTCAAAAGCGACTTTGATTAAACAAACTTTTTAACCATATTCGATGAGGAGGAATCTATTTAACAAGATTGCAACTTCGGAAAAAGCATTATGCTAGGTTTTTTAATTAATTTTCATCAAAGAAATGCTAGGTTTAGGTTCTTAAAAGAATTTTTCATTAAATAGTATAAAAAATTTACAAGGAAAAATAAAATATTATGGACACGGATAGATTCAGCTTTCTAGTATTTTTTTTTTGCAAAATCCACACCATACCAAATGATCCTAGAAAAAAAAATATTTTCCCGCTCTTAATGTAAGCTGAACCCCCCTGGGCTATTGCGGGGTTTTCTAACAAAATGTATAAATCGACCTGACATTTTTAAATTGCTATAACTCCAGACGATTTGAAGATAAAATGATAAATGAATATATCATTTTAAAGAAAATTGAATGGTCTACAACCTCTTTTCAGAGAACTTTTACTGTAAAACGAAAGGCTGAGGTCCTAGAGACAAAAGCTTGACGAAAAGCAAAAGAAATTTTTTTTTTCCATACATTAACTATATTCGCAGGCAAATATCTCAAAAACCAAGAGGAATAGAGAAAAATGTAAAATATGCAATCTTGTATAAAATTTCTTAAGCTTTAATTTTGATAAGAATATTTTTTCCCTATGAACCAGCGTTTTTGAGATATAAGAGAAAAATAAAAAAACGTGTCATTTCCACCTCTCTCCCACCCCTAAGCCTGGTAACTTGGACTGGGGACTTTTAGTATTTTTACCTCCTAACTACCCCAAACACATTCCATAAGAAAAAAAATTCTACCCTCTTCAATGTTTTCTATAACCCATTCGTTGACTGGAGTATGTTTGCTAGCAAAAATATAACCAAAATTTGATGAAAACATAACGAGTCTTGAAAAAGTATTCACATTTTTTAAAACTCATTATTTATTATATTTTCTTTTAATTAAAATTACCCTACTACGCAACAATTTAAAAGTTTTGTTATTGAAAAAACTCATTATTTCTATTTCACAGTCAATTAGATCTGATAAAAATATTGTTGGTTTTCTGGATTATGCATAATTCTTGTTTTTTGTTTGTTGTTGTCATTGGAATATTAGCCCAATATCATTTCTATTGCGATACACCTTGGATGTTGACGTTGTTAAATGGCCAATGGCAACAACCACAACAACAACAACATGGCTAAGCGTGGTCGTTTTCTTTTCTGGGTCACGGTTGAGTCCGAATTCAAAAAGTGTTAAATGTATAACAGAATTATCATATTCATGAATCGCAAGCAAGCAACGAGTTCTCTCTCTCTCTTTACAATATCTGGGTTAAACAACAATTTTTATTCCTCATTCAGGAGAGATGGTTCGATTTATAACGTATCTATTCCAGAGATTGAGGGGACGATCCCCCGCAACAGAACCTTCTCTTGTCATATGACCCCCCCATTATTTCCATTTGCGTAACGGTTTAAAAAAATATTCATTTTATGCCTATTTTCCAAGCTCAATTGAAGTTAATTTAGTCCTTGATCTCGTTAGATAAATTTCTTATAATATTTCTATCTGGTTGGATTGTGTATGTGTGTACCAACCAATCAAGGTTAAGTTAAAATCACGTGGTATTTTATTTTTTATGCAGTTACATTCCTTGTGCTCAACCAAATGAATATTATTGCAGTAGACTAGATGAACAATTCTTTTGCCTATTAATTAAATAGAAGGTCCTCAACAAAGGGCAAATTCTATTACAAAATTTACTTTGTGGACAATGTATAATTTAAAATATATAATGGAAATTTGTTATTTGTTAATAGTCTAGTCAAATTACGTGAAAAAAATGGCATAAACAGGAAATAATTCCCGGCAAAGACTTTATTGTTGAAATACCTTTAGTGGTACTCCAATATTACTACCCTAAGTTTTCTCCTAAATCTGTGTTGTGGAAAATTTTCTACGCGCCTCAAAATGAGAAAATTTCGGAGTTTTTTCCAGTTTTTCTTGAATAAATCTAAAACGACTTATCAAATCAAAATTATAATTATTAGATAAATTAAAGCTCTTTAAATTACGGGTAATATGGTAACAATTTTATCTATTTTGTTTCAGTACTAGCGCTTGTTAAAAAACAGCCCCCGGGATCACTTTTGAATATCCCTAAAACTCGTATTTTTTTCGATTTTTCCTCATTTTGACAATGAAGGAGCACGTCTTCGTTAAAGACCATTCTATACATTTTTAAACTAGTATAAATTTGCTACAATTTAAATAAAGTTGCATTCTAATTGTATAATGGTAACATGAGGTTGAAGTTTTGAAAAAATGCAATTTTTTGCAAAAAATCGCAGTTTTTCCTTCATAAAATGAAAAACACTCATCCTAGAAACTTGATTTTTATCTCATTCTCTAGTAAATTTTGTTGGCTTAAATGTTTACTTAGGCCACTTTTTTGATAAAACTCTTAGATTTATAGATATCCAGCATTTTCCATGACGCTTTTGAGGATTCGGAGCAATTTTCTATTACATTATTTAAAATGTTTCACCAAGAACCCACATACCCACACATTTTAACAAAATATTATATAGTTTTGTTTTAATAAATATTAGTTATGTAATAATTAAATATTTTAAATTATTATTATGTTTTGATTATTTGATGTATAAAAAAATAAAATTCTAATGAAAATTGTTCAATCTCTCAAGATAGAAAAACTCACCCCGTATACAAGAATTGTTCGCATTTAATAGGATAAGATTTTTATTATTATTATTAAAAAAATTGTCCTGTTAGGATCTGAATTCTTTTTTTTTTTTAGATTAAGATCGTGATTCAATGAATTGTAAAGTTCAAATTACTATCTTTTGAATATATATAGGGTTTTTTTGTTGTTGTATGTATTGGTTGTTGTTGATGATGTGAAAGAATGAAGTTCACGCATTCAAGTCTCCAATATGCCGTGCATTGAAATCACCAACAAGTAGAAGAAAAAAGAACAAGGATTACACCTTCGATTTTCATTCATTGATCGGACATAAAAAAAAAGAGAGAGAGCAATCTAATCAAAATTATAGCGGCTCACCGTTTTAGTTGGTTGTGGTCTTGTGGTACAGTTTCCTGGATGCTGGGCTGGCTGGCTTCCTGCCCCTCTATTTCACTGTTCACTCTTTCTAAACACGACATTTCCGCCTAATTGTCTCTCTCATTAGCTACGCCTTTAAAATATCCTTCGATTTATATATATAATTATAATCAATTGGTATTAGAACCGTTTAATCTAGATTAAGAGGAGAGAGTGAGGAGACAAATAAAAAAACAGTTAAATTGCAATATAATCTGAAAACGAGAAATTTTTACTCTTTTAACGTTTTTCAATGGAAAAATAAATAAATAAATAAAAGGAATGAATGAAAGGAAAACGTTTTTTTGATTTTTTTACTTATTTACTCCTTTCCTTGAAAGTGAATAATGGATTCGCGAGTAAAAATCGAAATTCGAATTTTTGTTAAATACTTTATTCATAAGAAGAAATCAAATGCGGTTGTCTTCTGCTTGATATAAATAAACATATACAGGCTGGGGCATAAAGATCTCCCACATTTTTAAAAATTTAACTAGAAAATAACTGAATATATTTTGAAAAAGAACATAATTTTTTTTTATGTGTTTTAAACATTATATCAGGCAAAAAAAGGGTGGAGGAGTGGTTCAAAAATGAAAATTCTAGCCCTTTCGACCAAACTATCCATACAAAATTTGGATGAGTTTGATCGATGAGGACTAGAATTTTTCATTTTTGACACTCCCCCTACTTAGGGTGGTTAGTTTTTGCATTTCTAGACTTCTAGGGCTTCACATGATAAATGTATACAAAATTTGGTTGAGTTTAGTCGAAAGGAGTAGAATTTTCAATTCTCCTCCCCCCCACCGTTTTTTTGTCTAATATAATGTTTAAAACACATTAAAAATAAATTATCTTATGTTTTTTTAAAAATTTATTCAGTTTTTTTCAATTTAATTTTTTCATTTTTTTATACCTCTTCAAAATATGGTATAAATATGGTCTAAAAGGGTAAAATTAAACACATACAAATATACCTATATATAATTTTGAGAATATGGTAGCATGTGTATTTTTTTGCGAGAGTCAACCCCACTCTCAACCCCTTTTAGTCGCCTCTTACGACAAGCAGGGGATACTGTGGACCAATTCTAACCCCGGTCCACAGGGGGGGATTACGATACTTAATACAACAAATCTCATATAAATATTCAATTTTCTCTGATTTCTTGAATTTTTTATCGGAAAGTTCTGAAGTTCTTTATTTTGGTGATGTTGACCTAAGAATGAACTTTCTACCCCTTGAGTTATAATGGTTATTAAGAACAGAGAAAAAATCCTTCTCGAAAATGACGTTTCTAAACAAAAAAGTAAAATTCCGTCCAAACATATTACCGAGTATAATTTATTATTTATTTTTTTAATTCACTAATAAATAATTCAATCAATTTAATCCTTCCGGATGTTAAACTTGTTTCTTTCTCTCTCTCTCTTGATTTAATAAACATGTATATAATAAATAGATATAATTCAGGAATTGATAAATTAAAAGAGCCGTTAAAAATTACCGGAAAGTCAAGCAATGATGATCCTTCATCCTGTCCAAACTCTTTTCACTCTATTCACAAGTCTAGTTATAGTTCAAGTTTTACTTACTACATAGTATTCTCCAGTCAGAAGCCTTTTAGAAATATTTATTTATATTGATATGTCAGATTCGAGGGTATAAATTGGTTATTATAATCCATATTCTCCGAGATGAATAAATGGTTAACTACGAATGATAATGCCCTGAAAATAAACATAAATATTACTTTTACTTCCCCTCTTTCTCCCCAATCGAACTGCCTCCTTTGTTGATAATTTTTTTTTTTTTGGCTTTTCGGCCTTTCTAGCCATAAGCCTAATTACGATACTAGTTATATTTTTTAAAATTTGTCTCTACCCCCGGGGTCAGATTTTAGCTGGATGCCTCGAGTCGGATTCGAACCCGGGTCCCCTTTGTTGATAATATACGTATAAATAAAAATATACTGTTACGGTTAAATGATACGTCGGATGGATCACCGAATGTCTAGCGGGCTATACGCGAAATGACGTTGGATTATAGCTAAGTGGATCACATCTTTTTCTCTCTTGGTCCAGACTTAATACTGCGCAGACTCTAATAGCGTAATCCGCCGTAGTCTCGCGAGATAAAAATATCTTTTTTTCAAATCAGCGCGGTCAAAATAATTCTCGTTGACGTATCAATTATTCTTTGATATATTAATGACGAACATTAAAATTTATTTAATATCATTATTTCAAGTTAGAAATATATAAGTTCAAATATTATTTTCACTCAATATTTGACAAAAAATCCCCTACATTAGATTCGCGATTGAATCAAATGTAGAAAACCTTCAGTTTATTATTTAAAGTTATTTTCTTTAGAAGACGGAGTGGTAGAATTGACTACAATTCAACCTTCATAATCTCCCACCCCTACTTTTTTCTTTTAAATAATTCAATTGAATCAAAATTTTAATTACTATTACTGATGCTGTCTATATTCTCTCTCTTGACGTGAGGTTCTCTCTCAATGTTTTTCGTATGTCTGTCATTCTGTAGACACGTGTCCCCTCTCTCTCTTTTATCCACCTCCAATCTTCAATAACATTTATTTATTTGTTTATTTATTTATTGATCCATCCAATATGGATTTGATAATTTATTTTTATTACTATGCCCAAGACATGAACATGCTTGTGTGTTGTGTAGCATTTAATCGGTGGGGCAACCAAGGTCAAAAATGCCCATGTCTCTCTCTCTCTCTCTCTCTCAAAAACAAAAGGGAATAAATATCATTCTCTTTAGTCTGTGTGTGTTTATTTATCATAGACGACCAGACAGACAGCACAAGGATCTTTTTAGTTCAGGGAAAAATATAAAAGAAGGTCTTTATTCTACACCTGTATTAAATTTTCAATTAAAAAAATCTTCAAAAACATTCAAATTCATGTTTTTAGACAACTAACGTTGATACTTAATCTGTTCAGTGAATAAATAATAATTAAAGATGAACCGATTAGATTAAAAGTGAAATACCTAAGTCCGCTTTTTACTTTCACCTATATACTAAGAGCCAGTGGCGTAGCCAGAAAATTTTCATGGGGTCAATCCACAAAGGAAAATATCTAGTGAAATTTTTTTGTTATTAAATCAAATAATCCAGTTAAATTGTGTTTTTACCCGGAAAGTTTTGGGGTAATTCAAATTTCTTAGACCCTTTATGTTTTGGGTGTGGTGAATCCAAATCTGAGGTTTGCTAACAAAATTTCTTGACGGAAAATGCTGGATATCTATAAATCTAAGAGTTTTACCAAAAAAGTAATCCAAGTAAACGTTCAAGTCAACAAAATTTCCTAGAGAATGAAATAGGAATCAAGTTTCTAGGATGAGTGGTTTTCATTTTATGAAGGAAAAACTGCGATAAAAAATTTCAGTTTTTCAAAAATTCAACCTCTTACGGGTTACCATTATCCAATTAAGATGCAACTTTGTTATAATTGTATCAAATTTAGTCTAGTTTAAAAAATGTATAGCGTGGTTTTTGTCAAAAACGTGCTCTTTTATGGTCAAAATGGAAAAAATCGAAAAAAGTGCGACTTTTTGGGATTTGCGGAAACAGAAAAAATACGCCAATTTTCAACTACTGAGCCCGAATGGTCGATAGAAAAAAAAAAAAATTATAATAGTTTTAGTAAATTTTATGAACTTTCATTTTGAATAAGAAGGTTATTTACGAAAAGTTGATAGTTTTTGAGTTATAAGCACATTGTGTGTGATTGTGGATTTTAACATATTTTGTTCTCCCTAAACGTTAGAAATATTAATAAAAGTTTTATACTTGTTTTTATAAAGAACTTTATTTATTTAATAGAATAAAAAATAATCAAGAATTTATTTAAAAATATCTTTTGCATAACCAGGTCTCAATTTTCTGAAAAAACAACACATTTTGATAGGTTTTATTTATTAACAATTGGATGAATAAAAATGAATCATATGGTTGAATCAAAACAAGTGCAGAAGGTGGGGCGCAGTGGTGGAGAATTCGGGGGTAGAGCGAGATTTTGGGGGTGGAGTCGAGGGGGAGGGGGGGGGTACAGTGGGCGAATATTATATATTTTTGTATTTTTTTTTTAATTTGAAATCGGCTCTCAAATAAAAATAGACCTTATTATCAGAATTTTAAATTAATTTAAAAATAATATTAAAATAAAGCTTTTAACTGAAGGAAGAAGTTACCGAGCATCGCTGGGTGTCTCCAGGTACTATATATTATACATACACGAATTGCTCATTTAATCATTTAAAAATCTATAATATATGTTATATTCAAATATTTCATATATAACTATTAAAAGGAGAAGTAATAGTAGTAATAGTAATTAAAATTTCGATTTAATTGATTGGTTTTAAAAGAATAAAAAAACGAATACAGCGAGGGGGTTATCAAGGTTGAATTGTCGTCATCTTTGGCGAATGTGGTAGGTAAATGGTAGGTAAGGGCCTTGAAAGGGGAGAAGTCGAGGTGGAAATCGCGACCAAGTAGGTATCTAAGTGGAAGTGGAAGTGGAAGTAGAAGGTCAAACACTCCACTCCACTCAGGGGGACCAGAAACAACGATCCCGGATAATCTGACCATGGTAAGATCATTGGTTAAATTAAAAATTATTATCCATCCTTAGGTATACAAGGTTTAAATATAATAGTAAGATGATATATTAATAAATGATGATGGATACTAAACGATTAATCATTATATCTGCAATCATCAGAATAAATTATTTTTAATTTGCCATTTTATAAAATGGGGAAGAGTATTGGAAATGGGTTTAAAAAAAAATTGGTATTTTTTTTTCTAAATATAAAACCTTACACACCTGGCAATTTTTATTTTATCATATATATTCTTTATATCATGTGACATATTGTGATCACCTGCCCGGTTCCTGACACTTTGAGAGCTCCTATCTCTGAGGTGATAAACGTTAATTTCACGTTGTACTTCTAGTTGGAAAAGGAATCGATTCTCTTAATAGTTTGAAACCGAATTTAGAACAAAAAACCGCCGGATATTGTGGTCTTCAGAGGCCAAAAATCCATTGATATGTGTACCGTACGTATGTACCGTGTCGCAAATTAAATATTTTAATCATTCGTATTTTTTTGTTTTTTTTTAATGATTTTTATTGATGTGAGAAGGAGATACACCAGAAGGTTGATCCCCTAAAGGCCTGTATGGGCTGGCCCCTCCATCGTGAAAAGAACAGAGTAGAAGGAAAAGAAGCCGGGATCACGAGCCAATCTCAGAAACATAGATACAATTCAATATCCAATTTACTAAGGTTTTAGGGGCTTCGAGCAGTGGTAAATTCTCCGCGCGATAAATTCGGTTAAATTTATCTCCCACTTAATTTTTATTACCAGACCCTATACTTACAGAAAAAATGTCTGAGTATAGCCGGGAATCGAACCCGGGACCTCCGGGTTGCCAGTCAGTTATTCTGACCATTACACCACGGAGGCGGACAAATCTCGTCTACGGTAAGTCCCAGAGCTTTGGATTTGGAATTTAAGCTATCTAGAGCATAATTAGTAGAGATTGTGGTGTTGGTGCAAGGTGAAACATCTATATAATAAAAATGAATTTCTTTTTCTTTGTAAGCGCAGATCTCTCAAATGCCTGGGCCGATTTGGCTAATTTTTTTTTTTTAAATGTTCGTAATAGTCCATTTCAGGTTAATTAATATGTAAAAAAATCCGAAAAGTTGCCCGGAAAATTAGGAAAATTCACGGAAAACTGAAACCAAATCTGAATTGCCAACATAGCTTGCCAAACAATAAAATAACTAAATAGCAAACTAACTTTGTGTTGGCAGCCCTATCTGTCACATTTTTGAGATGTCATTTATTCTTAAAAGAGATCTAACCACATTATCGTTGAAGAAGAATTTAATAATGCAACAAAGATTTCAAAAAACTATCTATTTTTTTTAAAGTACATTTAAAAACAAAAATAAAAAAAATAAACTGCAACAGATCGTTGCTAAACTTTATCCAATGTACTATCTTATTCTAAAATAAAGTACTTTAAAATATAATTCTACAAAAAACTATATTTGACCTTTTTTGTGGTCCTCAAGGTACATGGTACTTAATTACAATGAATTTTAAATCACAAAAATATTAATTTGACAATTTAATTGATGAACTCAAAAATTGTTATTTAATTAAATAAACTGCAACGGATCGTTGCTAAACTTTATCCAAATTCATTTGAAATATTAATATGTTTATTCCTTTATTATTAATCAGATATCACTTGCAATTTGCAGTTCATGTTGACCATGTGCGGATCCATGGGGGGCGATGGGGGCGACCGCCCTCCCCCTCAAAGCATTGTAGATGAACATTTTTTATGTTTATTTAATTATTTTTTTTATATAACATTAAATTATAAAATTGAAGAAAATAAAGTTCTATGTGGGGGGGGGGCGTCTTTGACCCCCCCCCACCCCGCTTGGACAATTCGACCGCGACACACTTCCGAGATCAAAAGTAGATCTTATATACCGGCGACCGCCCCCCCCCCCCCAAAAAAATCAGAAGTCTGGATGTTGACTTTATTTCAAAAATAATGATCGATTCTCATTTAACAGTCGAGGAATAACCATTCTATAATACTTTCGATTTTTGACGTTTCGGTTTTTATTGGTAGCCATTGCTGAAGACATGGAGGAATCGACTTAAAATCAAAAATAGCAATCGATTGTTATCTAATACTAGAGAATAACAATTCTACATTAGATTTTTGACCCTTCGATTATTATTAGTAACCATTGCTGAAGACATGGAGGAATCGACTTAAAATCAAAAATAGCAATCGATTGTTATCTAATACTAGAGGAATAACAATTCTACATTAGATTTTTGACCCTTCGATTATTATTAGTAACCATTGCGGAAGACATGGAGGAATCGACTTAAAATCAAAAATAACGATCGATTCTTATCTAATACTAGAGGAATAACCTTATTGCATTCCATTTTTGATGTTTTGACTATTAATGGCAACCTCTACTGAAAACGTGGAAGAATCGACTTAAAATCAAAAATAGCAATCGATTCTTATCTAATACTAGAGGAATAACCTTATTGCATTCCATTTTTGATGTTTTGACTATTAATGGCAACCTCTACTGAAAACGTGGAAGAATCGACTTAAAATCAATAAGACTAAATTCTTTTATGATAAACAACTCAAGCTTGAGAATAAGAGAATTTTTTCTAAACAGAAGATTTTTAATACATTTTAAATATTTGTTTCATCTTATTTGTTATGACTGTATATTACAGTTAAATAGAATCTCAAATTATATCTATTTAAGACTTTAAAATAAAACAATTATATTTATTCTCTGTTACTAATAAAACATCAATAAAGCAGCCACGTGGGGGTCCAGGGGGCGAAGCCCTCCCAGTAAAGAGCCCGCCGAAGGCGGGCCTTGAAGCTAGTCTTTAATAAAGATAAGCGTAAATAAATACTATATGAAATATTCATTTACTATGAGTTAAGGATTCTTGGACACTTGTTTCACATTAAAAATTAAAAAATTAAAAGATGTAAATTTTTTCAATATATAATGTTTCGAGCAGTAAGCTCATCTTCATCAGTTATAATTCTGTACTTTCCTGAAGATGAGCTTACTGCTCGAAATATATATATATTGAAATTTTTTTTTAATCTTTTAATTTTTAATTTTAATGTGAAATAAGTGACCAAGAATCCTTAACTCATAGTAAATGAATATTACATATAGTATTTATTTACTCTTATCTTTACTATCTAGAGCAGTGATTCTCAACCACTGTGCCGCGAGATTATTGAAGTGTGCCGCCACTGTTAGGCAGTGATTCATCCCGAATTGAAAATTCTTTCAACTTATTTCTGGTTTTTTTCAAAATTGCTTGGAATGGGGAACCCCAAATTGAAGTGATTTGAATGAAGAAAATTGGTATAATGATTTCAAATACGGGAGAAACTAATGTGAAAGTCGTGTGCTGACCACACCAGTTGATTAACTTTACTTAAAAGCGATATATTAATATTTTTTTTTTTTTTATTTCCAAATAAAATTTAATTTATTTTTTGGCCAACGTTTTGAAATTAATTGCAATAAAAAAAATAAAAAAAAAAAATATTAATTTATACGAAGGTTCCTTCGTAGAACTTTTTAAGCCCTGAATAAGGAAGGATGATCCACCGAATCATCGAGCTTTTTAAGAGGAAGAAAATGACGTTCTATTAAATTACTTTAGTCTGAATTTATAGTTTTCATAATCCTCGGGTTGTCTTAATTTGAATCAAACCAGCATTGAGTTCTACCACACTACGTCTTCAATAGAAAATACCTCTAATAAATGAAATTTCTTAATTCTAGTATATTTTTTTTTTTATTTTATTTTCGACGGCACGAGGCCTTTACAAATTGGTTACATTTGAACATAATATTATACATACATAATGTAGAAAGACGGAGAGATAGAATAGGTAATATGTTAAGTGAAGATAAATTCTTTTAAATAACAAGCAAATGAACTTTAAACTTCGAAAGCTTAATCATAACATAGCGTATTTTTTATTTCTTTAGTCACTCTATTAGGATGAGAAGCCAAATCTATTACACTAATTCTTGAGGAAAGAGCGCTATAGCAAACACAGAGTCTATAAATTGGATTTATTCTCAGCGTGACGCGTGATTGGTACTTTAAGGTAGAAAGGCTGGTTGTGTCTAAGTACATATGTGGGATTATTTAAAGTAAAAAGAGAATTTAGTTCTGGACAATGGATTCTGTTTGAGTATAATTTTGTAAGTTAATACATTGTCAGAAGCAACCATGGAAGATAGAATTGTTGGTAGACTAAAGGTTTCACTAGTTGCTGTATAATCGTGGTCGAATCTAGACATAGGGTTGCTAGATAGATACGCAAGATGTCTCAACGCCTTATGCTGAACTCTCTCAAGCCTTGCTATATTCATTTTCAAATTAGGTCTCCGAAATGGTTGATCCATGCATCAATATAGATTTAACCAAGCTTATGTACAAGTGTTTGATACTAGTCGTGTTTGTGAAGAATTTAGTGTTGCGAATGATGAATCCCCAGATTCGGTTTGCCTTACTAACCACTTTGGTTATATGTTCATTGAACGTTAGTTTAGTGTCAAATGTGACCCCGAGGTCTTTGATGGAAGTGACTCGGATACAGGATGAGTTGCTATTTAGCTGGTATTCAAAAGAAATAAAAATCGTCTTTTCTGGAGAATGTAATCGAGAAACATTTATCAAATTGAGAAAGAATAAGTTTTCCTTGCACCAGTCAATTAGTTTATTCAAATCATTTTGTACTTTTGTGCAATCTTGAACATCACTGATTTCAAAGAACAATTTAATATCATCAGCAAATAAAAGCATATTGCTATAAAGATTTACAAGGGCCAAGTCATTAATAAATAAGAGAAATAGTAAAGGGCCGAGATGACTACCCTGAGGGACCCCAGAAGGAGTATATAATAATATTTGTAATGAACTTTGTTGACAGAACGACACTTTGAGGAAGCTTAAACGTAAACATAAACACTAATAACTTAATTCCGAAAAGCCAAAAAAAAATAAATAATAATAATAATAACTTAATTATTTATTTCCACAGATCGAATTGAAACTATGCTGATTCATGGTCTATGGTATGCTCTATCAATTAAAAAAAAACTCATGACGATTTTGGTTCAGTGATTCCAGAGCCAATCCAATGCAAATTACCTTTTTTATTTTTTTATATATTATATAGATATGATTTAGGGGAATTTTCGGCGATGCCAGACTAAAAAATTTAAAAAAAATGGAAGAATATTTGTTTTTATTTTTACTAGCTAAGAGCCCGCCTTGGCGGGCTCTTTACTGTCAGGGGCTTTGCCCCCTGGACCCCACATGGCTGCTTTATTGATGTTTTATTAGTTACAGAGAATAAATATAATTGTTTTATTATAAAGTCTTAAATAGATATAATTTGAGATTCTATTTAACTGCAATATACACTCATAACAAATAGGATGAAACAAATATTTAAAATGTATTAAAAATTCACTTGTTATCATTAAGGGAAAATAAAAAAAAGTTATATTATATGTAGGTATTATTATAGATAAGAAGACTTGAAAATTACAATTATTATTCATTTTGCTAGACACAAAAGTATATACAATCTATTTATAAAAAATTCTCTTATTCTCAAGCTTGAGTTGTTTATCATAAAATAATTTAGTCTTTTTGATTTTAAGTCGATTCTTCCACGTTTTCAGTAGAGGTTGCCATTAATAGTCAAAACATCAAAAATGGAATGCAATAAGGTTATTCCTCTAGTATTAGATAAGAATCGATCGTTATTTTTGATTTTAAGTCGATTCCTCCATGTCTTCAGAAATGGCTACCAATAAAAACCGAAACGTCAAAAATCGAATGTAGAATGGTTATTCCTCGACTGTTAAATGAGAATCGATCATTATTTTTGAATTAAAGTCAACAATTGCAAATTGCAAGTGATATCTGATTAATAATTAAGAAATAAACATATCAATATTTCAAATGAATTTGGATAAAGTTTAGCAACGATCCGTTGCAGTTTATTTTTAAAATTTTTGTTTTTAAATATACTTTAAAAAATAGAGTTTTTTTTTTAAATCTATGTTGCATTATTCAATTCTTCTTCAACGATAATGTGGTTAGAACTATTGAGAATGAATGACACTCAAAAATCTTACAAACAGGGCCGCCAACACTTGTTTTTTTTTGCTCGTTTAGTTCTTTTATTGTCTGGCAAGCTATGTTGGGTAACCTGATTTTTTTTTTGTTTTTCCTGAATTTTCCAATTTTCCGGGCAACTTTTCCAATTTTTTTTTACGTATTAACCTGAATTGGACTATTACGAACATTTAAAAAAAAATTAGCCAAATCGGTCCAGGCATTTGAGAGATCTGCGCTTGCAAAGAGACAGAAATTCATTTTTATTATATAGATTATTTTCCGTAAGACTGAAATTTCGACTCAGGGGAATATTCCATTGCTTGTTTCATTTATATATTTAAATTAACATTTTTTTTTGAAATGAACGTAGGTATCTATTAGTAAAACAATGTATATTAATGATGATGATGTCAGATTTATATTGAATGATAAATAATTTCCCATTATATATTGTGTTGGATGAATGAAAAAACGATGAAAAAACAAATAATTAAATTTTAGTAATTTATTACTTAATTTCCATTTTTATTCTCTTTTATTTATTTAGTCACGTGAAGCGTACTGTATGGCGCCTACTTACCATACACATTCTCAATTTCGCACAGACATACATATATGGATATACAATTATACATAGACACGGAGCGAACATTAAATGTACTAAAGATATTTACATATTTTGTTTATTTCGATATTATTTAGATTTTTGAATTAGCCTGTTGAAAGCGCAATGAAATAATATACATATAAAAATAGATTGAAATAAAAATAATATATTGTGGATATATAATATATAGTACCTGGGGGCACCGAGCGATGCTCGGTAACTTCATTCCTTCAGTTAAAAGCTTTATTTTAATATTATTTTTAATTTAAAATTCTGATAAAAAGGTCGATTTTTATTTGAGATCCGCTTTCAAATTAAAAAAATACAAAAATATATAATATTCGCCCAATGTGCCCCCCCCCCACCTCCACCCCGCTCGACCCCACCCCGAAACCTCGCCCTACCCCCGGATTCCCCACCACTGCGCCCCACCTTCTGCACCTGTTTTGATTCAACCATATGATTCATTTTTATTCATCCAATTGTTAATAAATAAAACCTATCAAAATGTGTTGTTTTTTCAAAAAATTGATACCTGGTTATGCGAAAAGATATTTTTAAATAAATTCTTGATTATTTTTTTATTCTATTAAATAAATAAAGTTCTTTATAAAAACAATTATAAAACGTTTATTAATATTTCTAACGGTTAGGGAGAACAAAATATGTTAAAATCCACAATCACACTCACGCATTCACTGTGAAACTACACACCCTTTACTTTATTAATTCACAATACTTCTTCAAGGCTTTTGAGAATAAAGGATTAACCCGATCCATTGTCTGTCTGGGTACAAAAGAAAATGAGTAACCTTTTTTAAAACCCTAAGAATGGGATTTGTCTACCTGAGAATAATTAATTTGATTACGAAAAAACCCATCAAAAACAATTTTGTCGAAGATGAGACCGTGACAGATCGAATTGTCCCCCCCCCCCCCCCCCCGTGAATTTCATCAAAATCCGTAGAGTCGTTTTCAAAATAGAACCAAGATACAAATATATATATAAATAAATAAATTATATATATATATATATACAATTTTTAGCTCGTTTAAATAAGAGTAAATAAGGGAAAAACCGGGAACATTGATACGCTTTTTTTTTTTTTTTGGAAAGCTAAAAAATGATTTTACTAACAGTAATAATAAAAACTAATACCACTCCATTTTATACATTTGTTAACCTAATATAGGATTTGAGTCGAGTTTTGGTTATAAAACTTCACATATAAAATTCTTATCGTATTTTTTTTTCTTCTTAAATAGATTTATATCAATCTGCCCCATACTAGGGGAGAGAATGATGCACCCTTGGGCACCATGAATTTTCCCTCAAATAATAAAAAATAATGGCGATTATTAGGTTTAGGATAAAGTATTATAAGTTAAACAAAGTAAAATGAAAGAATATTACTTTAGATAATATTATATAAATAATAAAGTAAAACTCTATTCTAAGCACAGGACTAGAATTTATATTTTTAGCAAATTTTTTATCTTAACATAAATCTTTAGGGAAATAAAATGATAATAAAGTAAAAAATAACCATAATAGTAGTACAAAATAAACTGCAAAGTCAACTGAATCATTCATCCCCAATTACTTAAAACATGTTGTCACAACAAACCAACAGTAAATTAATTCAAAACTTAAATCAATTCTGGAAAATAAATGTTTTTTCTTATATGTGGTATAAATTCCCTGGCCAAAAGACCTAACTATTAAGATAAATCTAACAACAAAAACTTTGAAAAAAAAAAATCACTTAGACTAGAAGATTAGGGGTACACTTCGTTTATAAAAAAAAATAAGGGAAACATCGACTTTTATGGAGGGAGATGTTAACTTCCTGAGCACAATCGATCTTCAAAATTTACGAACTGTATCAATCTACCCCCCCTATAGGTATATATAATATATAATCTTTAAAGAATTTGGTGTCGGTTCTAGGTGAAACATTTTAATAGATAATAAGTAAAAATATATTTTTCTAGGTGGGTTTCACAAATAAAACAAATATATGTTTTGAGTTTTTATCTCGATATATATTTCGGGTTATGAGCCCATCATCAGGAGTTACAAAATAAAACTTTTTGTAACTCCTGATGATGGGCTCATAACCCGAAATAATATCGAGATAAAAACTCAAAACATATATTTGTTTTATTTGTAAATCCACCTAAGAAAAAATATATTTTTACTTATTATATATATATATATCCACAATATATTATTTTTATTTTAATCTATTTTTTGAGAATGAAAAATTATTTCTACTCAATTATATAAATATTATGAAACAATAGGTTTACAAGGAGCAAAGCCCGACCCCTAAATCTCCGGTATCTTTCAGAGAAGCAGCCTCGAAAATTTTCATCGTTTAGGCCACTATCACTAAACTAATTTGACTATTTAATAAATAGAGAAATGTAAGTACTATATAAAATTTTAAAAAATAATTAACTTCTATCAAATAAACTCCTATCTAATATTAACTAGAAAATTTGGATATTTGTCCATAAAAATAGCAGATTTCGAAAAATGATATTTGACCATCGAATTCTGATTATATTATAGTAATGATGTGATGATTACCACAACATTTACGTATACTATATTTTTAGAAGGTCTTGTATCTATAATATTTCATAATCGCATGGACTCATTTTTGAATATAGCCGTTTGTTTAAATATGAAGTTCGAAATTTGAAAAATGGCATTTTAATTTGGGAATTTCAATTGAAATTTATTCCATCAAGTGATCTACTTTTTAGAGTTCTGTACTTGATATCATTGAATAGATATTTTGAAATTCTAACATAAATAAACAAACTTCTCGTTTTCAATGCCTACTCTGTTGATCTAAAATATATCTATATCCCGAATATATTTTTTTTCTTATTTAGAATTGATCGAAAAATTTTAATAATAAAGTTAACAATTCAATAGTACCATATGTGCCTACAAAGTCTTTTTGCCCCTTCTAATTTTGTAACTCTTTGATTTAAAAATCCTTAAAACTTGTCGAATACAGTTTAATCTAAAATTCTTTCCAGTCAAGTTAATTTGTTGTTATAATAAATTAATTAGTTTGGATGATATGGATGAAAAAAAAATCAACTGTTTTTGCCTACCTCATCGAGTTTCGTAATTTTTAATTTTGCCGCATTATTCACGCGCTATGAGCCTATTAATTTGTCTGTAGGTGTGTCCGAATTACTATTTTACGAAACCCTATAGACATAATGAGAGCCAGCCAAGTTCTTGCATTTTATCGCATTTTCTGATTTTTACCCTCTTTAGTGTTGGGTTTAAATTTATTTAATCAATGTATATTCTTATAATAAATAAAAATAATAAATAAAAAGCAACAACCAAAAATAAACAATCTCGTATTCACTGCCTACTCTGTTGATCCAAAATTTATCTACCCTATATACAAAATATATTTTAAAAATATACCTTGATTAATTACATTTTTTGGCGAATTTAGTTCAAACTTTTTATCCAACAACAACATTTACAAATATATAAATGGGGCGTGATATAAATAAAATATGAAGTTTTTTAATGGCTGACTGAAAATACCTAGACAAATCCACGAAACGTGTATTATAAAAAAATCAAACGGTTTAAAAAAGAAAAATCGACAGTCAATAATAAATAAATAAACTTCTCGTTTTCACTGCCTACTCTGTTGACGTAAAATATAGCTATATCCAGAATATATATAAATTTTTTTATTATTAATAAATTGAAATATTTTAAATAATTAAGATTAATTACAATCAAGAATAGCAATAATTGAAGGATTATTATATTCAAATATTTTAAATAATAAATAGATATATTAAAAATTGTTTAATGGTCCAGGCAAATTACGATTTTAGCAGGAAATAATTCCCGGTAAAGGTTTTATTACTGTATACATTTAATGGTACTCCAATATTACTACCCTAAGTTTCCCCCCAAATCTGTGTTGTTAAAATTTTTCTACGCGCCTCAAAATGAGAAAATTTCGTAGTTTTTTCATCTTTTCTTGAATAACTCTAAAACGGATAATCTAAGCAAAAAGATATCTACTAGATAAATTAAAGCTCTTTAAATTAAGCGTAAAATGAAAACCACTCAGTCTAGAAATTTGATTCCTATCTTATTTTTAGGAAATTTTGTTGAGTTCAACGTTTACTTGGATCAGTTTTTTAATAAAACTTTTAGATTTATAGATATCCTACATTTTCCGGACAGGATATGAGTCCTAATCCTCAAAAGCTTCATGGAAAATGCTGGATATCTATAAATCTAAGAGTTTTATCAAAAAAGTGGTTGAAGTAAACGTTCAAGGGAACAAAATTTACTAGACAATGAGATAGGAATCAAGTTAGTAAGATGTGTCGTTTTCATTTTATGAAGGAAAAATTGCATTTTTTTCAACTTCCACTTCATGTTACCATTATCCAATTAAAATCATTTAAATTATAGCAAATTTAATCTAGTTTAAAAACGTATGGAGTTGTCTTTGTCGAAAACGTGCTCCTTCATGGTCAAAATAGGGAAAAATCGGAAAAAGTACGAGTTTTAGGGATATTCAAAAGTGATCTCGGGGCCTGTTTTTTGACAGCCTCTAGTACCGGTTTTACTGAATCTAAATATATGAAATTGTTATCAGAGTTGTTAAGAGCTTTAATGTATCTAGTAGATATCTTTTTGGTTTGATAACCCGTTTTAGAGTTATTCAAGAAAAACTAAAAAAAAAACTCCGAAATTTTCTCATTTTGGGGCGCGTAGAGGAATTTCCACAACACAGATTTGGGGGAACTTGTGTAGTAATATTGGAGTACCAATAAAGGTATTCCAGCAAATAAAATCTTTACCGGGAATTATTTCCTGTTTATATCATTTTTCACGTGCCTGGACTATAATAACTTCTTGTTAATTTATTTTTAAAATTTGAAATTTTGATCAGATTTTGGATTTGTCATTTGTTTGTTGGAGAGCAGGATCTTAGGTTCTTGTCGAATCGAACGAATACTTTCCCAATCGATGATGCAAATAGGTCGTATGTCTTACACATTCTCTCTCTACTTTGGGTGACTGTCTATGTGTGTGTGTGTGTGTCGATAATAGCGATCCTTTGTAAAAGGAATTTCGATTTCACTAGAAAAGTCAAGAGAGCAGGAACCTTCCAGAAACCTTCCGGCTGCCACTCCTCTATCCTATCCTATAGCTAACTATTTGCTTACCTATCTTATATATTTCTTAGTACTTAGCTCCCTAAAGGTAAAGGCTTGGCGTTTCTCAACTGAGCCACCTACCTAGAACACTATTATGCAACCAACTTAATAAAAATATAATAAAAAAGTTCATTTTATTTTGAAATGAACTAAATAATACGAAATATTTTTTTTTTTGATAGGGAAAATAAATACAAGCGTGGGCGTTTATTTTAATTAAATATTTCCATTTAAAAGTTTCCACGCTTTGATATCAATATAATAGATTTAACAGAATGTTTTCTACATTTGATTCAATCGCGAATCTAATGTAGGGAATTTTTGTCCAATATTGAGTGAAAATAATATTTGAACTTATATATTTCTAACTTGAAATAATGATGTTAAATAAATTTTAATGTTCCTCATTAATATATCAAAGAATAATTGATACGTCAACGAGAATTGTTTTGACCGCGCTGATTTAAAAAAAGATATTTTTATCTCCCGAGACTACTGCGGATTACGCTATTGGAGTCTGCGGAGTATTAAGTCTGGACCAAGAGAGAAAAAGATGTGATTCACTTAACTACAATCCAACGTCATTTTGCGTTTAGCCCGCTAGACATTCGGATGGATCACCAAGTGAATTTGAAATCTCAGATGTTATATATTCGATCTCAAAATAATATCTTTTTTCAAATCAGCTCGGTCAAAATAATTCTCGTTGACGTATTAATTATTCTTTGATATATTAATGAGAAAAAATTATAATTTATTTAATAGATTTAGGATTCTATATCTCTATGTTCACCGACCTCCAAGTTACACGACTTAACCGATTGACTTGAAATTTGAAACATAGACTCCTAATATGTAATTTTTGTTTTTCAGAGGATGAGGAACAAAAAAGTGTTTGTTTACGACTTATCAATTGCAACGTTTCGCCACTTTTATTGCAGCTTCTTCAGGCTCTACAAAGGAGCAAATACATATACCGGGTGGTGACTTGGCCGACGCAGCATAGCGATTACAATGTTAATTTTTAAATGTGCATTTATTTTCTCCCCTAATTATTTTAGAGTTAAAGTTCTTATAGGTTTTTTGTAGAGAAAAAAATCCTGAATCCGAACATATTTTTGTTTTCAAATTTTGAAATTTCAGAACCGTAATAATCAACATTATAAATAATTATATTTTTACAAAAATCACTGAGGCCATGGAATTATTAAAACAAACAAGGCATTTTCATTTGTTGTTTCTAAGTGACGTTTACAAATTTTTACAAATTTAAATTTTTTAAAATCTACAAACAGTTTAATATAATATAATTTATAAATAGACAATTTCTAGTTAGAACAAATAAAATATATATTATATTATATACATTCGCTATTAAATTGATATGTGCCCTGTGGGCATGGGCTAAAGCTTGTTTAATCATGTTTTTAAGAGAACATTTCAGGGAATTTCTTCTTGTAGATGTATTTTTTAATTAAAATCTAGTAATTGGTCAATCACTACCCATACACATATTGGTTTTTTAATTATTTAAAAAACGTAAATCACTGAATAAAGACCCAAATTCAAATATTTTAAATAATAAATACATATTGAAGGAGACAATAAAAGAGTGTGTCTTCTGCTGGAATTATAAATTTTATTTATTTATAATTTTATATATTTATAATTCCAGCAGAAGACACACTCTTTTATTGTCTCCTTCAATATATAAAAATTCTGCTACTCTCGGCAAAAACTTTCAATTTAATAAATACATATATTAAAAATTGTTTAATAGCTTGTTATTTTATTGGTGGTTGAATAAAAATGTTCCATGAGATTAAATCAAAACAAAACAAGTGGTTGATTAAATAAACACTAATTAAAAAACAAATAAATTCCCAACCGAAGCTCAGTTTTCCAGATACTTTTATAAAATTAAAAACTGCAAGGCCGCGCTTCGGCGGGTCCTTGCTCAACCAGGGGGCACGCCCCTGGACCCTCAACCCCCTCCCGAAACCCAGCGCAGCACCCCCTACCCCACATGCACCCGTGCCCAATCCCGCCCCCACACCTCCACCCTGGACCCCACATCGTGTCCTCCACCCCCTCGCACAACACCCCCATCTATCCCCTGACCCCCACCCCCGCTACGCCCCCTGGACTCCACCCCAAACCACCCCTAGGAGTTATTTGATAATTTTCATTCGTTCGCCCCCCCAAACCCCTTTTTGGGGTCAAAATATCAAAACGTTATATAGCTATAAACGTAAATTAGAAGACATCTGATCCAAATACGAAATTTCATAATAATCCCTTCAGCCGATTTTACGTGAATCGATAGTAAGAGCGGAAACGACGGAAACAGACAAACAGACACACAGACATGAATTTTGTTGAAGGTGTTTTCGTTTATAACTATGCTTGAAACGTGTGCAACCAAAATTTGGCGTGATTTGGACCAACGTACAGACAAAATATTAATTTTATATACATATATCGTATATATAGATATAAAGTTTTCCAGATATTTTTTATAAATTTATTGTTATAAAATGCAAAAATGAGGCAAATAACACTTTTTTGATACTCCTGCAATCTGTATATTTATACTAATTTATTTATTGCTAAAATTAAATTTGCTTATATTACTTTAATGATGGAATTGCTTATATTAATTGATGTTCATTCTAAACTAAACACCTTCTGCATTATCTTAGTAGAAGGAAAAAAAAAGTGTTGACAATTTTACAAATGACTTGAATGTCAAACAGGATTAAGTAAAAAAAAAAAAATAATCCAATGAAATGGATATTTAAATGAAATGCAAATTGGATATTTAAAAGAAATGACAGGTGAACAAAACAAAAAGGTATAGGCAAGTATATTAATAAAAAAGAAAATAGTAAAAAATAAAATAACAGCTAGTAATGAATATGTTAATCGAAAATTTAAACGGAAATATTTACTGAATAAAAAAATACTAGTTTATTAATACAATGCAGTAGATAAAAAAAATCAACCAGTGGCTAACTAATGAATAAATAATAATAGCTTTACTTTTTTTGAATTATACATAATTTGGTATTCTTTGCATGGTGAGATCAAACAAAGTGAATCAATAAACAATCATTCGTTATATATATATAAACTCATATATATCCAGAATATATTTTTTTACTTTGCACAGATATTTTTGCAAATTTTATTTTAAATAATTAAGTTTTACTCACTATAAATATAGTGAGTGGATATTTATCCCATGCTCTTTTTACTATAGTACCTGACAAACTGAGCATTTTCTGGTAATTTTTATTTTAGTTATTAAAGTTATTATATTATTTATTTATTATGCTATTTTTAATTTTAAATTCAAATAAAACGTTTATTTTTATTTGCAACCAATAACCCGTGCAGCAATGAGGTTGAAGTTTGCAGTTTTTTGCAAAAAATCGCAGTTTTTCCTTCATAAAATGAAAACCACTCATCCTAGAAACTTGATTCCTATCTCATTGTCTAGGAAATTTTGTTGACTTGAACGTTTACATTGGATCACTTTTTTGTTAAAATTCTAGATTTATAGATATCCAGCATTTTCCATGACAAGAAATGATCCATTGTTTCAAAAGATAGCAGTTTTCGTGCATAAAATGAAAACCACTCATCCTAGAAACTTGATTCCTATTTCATTGTCTAGACTTGAACGTTTACTTGGACTACTTTTTGATAAAACTCTTAGATTTATAGATGTCCAGCATTTTCAGGACATGATATAATCCGAATCCTCAAAAGCGTCATGAAAAATGCTGGATATCTATAAATATAAGATCTTTATCAAAAAAGTGGACCAAGTAAACGTTCAAGTCAACAAAATTTACTAGAGAATGAGATAAAAAGCAGAATTTCTAGGATGAGATTTTATCATTTTATGAAGGAAAAACTGCGAGTTTTTGCGAAAAATTAAACTTCAACCTCATAGTGGCACGGGTTACCATTATTCAATTAAGATCAACCTTTTTTTAAATTGTAGAAAATTTAATCTGGTTTAGAAATGTATAGAGTTGTCTTTGTCGAAAACGTGCTCCTTCATGGTCAAAATGGGAGAAAATCGAAAAAAGTACGAGTTTTAGAGATCCCTGGGGCTGTTTTTTGACAGGCGCTAGTACCGGATCTACCTAATCTGAATATATGAAATTGTTATTATTCTAAGCGTAATTTAAAGAGCTTTAATTTATCTAATTGATATCTTTTTGGTTTGATAAGCCGTTTTAGAGTTATTCAAGAAAAACTGAAAAAACTCCGAAATTTTCTCATTTTGAGGCGCGTAGAAAAATTTCCCCAACACAGATTTGGGGAGAAACTTAGGGTAGTAATATTGGAGTACGAATAAAGGTATTCCAGCAATAAAACCTTTACCGTGAATTATTTCATGTTAAAATCGTAATTTGCCTGGACTATAGGATAAAATATCTAAAATAGGAGAGGATAAATTAATTACCACTAAATTTCAAAAGAAAGTTTCAGATGAATGAATCTGCTTGGACTGTAAATCAATCAAATTTTCATTTCCAAGAAGTTTTGTTATTAATCATATTAGTGTGGTTTTTATTTCTTTAATTATTTATTAGAAGAAGTAGTGGGCTGAGAGAGGAAGAGAGAAATTGCTGACTCATTGGCTGGCTGGTTGCATCATCTGCATCTCAAGACATTAATCGATCCTGGATGGATGGGTGGATGGCCCCCTGACCCACTCCTCACTCTCTCTATAGAGAGCCTATTCAAATACAGAAAAAGATTAACCTCCAAACACCAAACATATACCATTATTATATCTTCTTAACTAATAAGCATTGTTTGTTTACTTTATATATATATATATATATATATATATCCATATATATATCCCAAATATTATTTTTTACTTTTGACCGCAGACACTAAATACGTTAAGTATGCTAAACTTCCAACTCATCTGCTTGACATTTTTAGATATTAGGGAAAATTTTGGAATATTAAAATATAATATCTATATAATAAAAATTAATTTCTGTTTCATTGTAAGCGCAGATCTCTTAAATGCCTGGACCGATTTGGCTAATTTTTTTTTTAAATGTTCGTAATAGTCGCATTTCAGGTTAATACGTAAAAAAAATTGGAAAAGTTGCCCGGAAAATTGGAAAATTCAGGGAAAACTAAAAAAAATTCAGGTTAGCCAACATAGCAAATAATGCCAAACAAATAAAAGAACTAAACTAGCAAAAAAACAAGTGTTGGCGGCCCTGTTTGTAAGATTTTTGAGTATCATTCATTCTCAATAGTTCTAACTACATTATCGTTGAAGAAGAATTTAATAATGCATTTTTACAAAAGTATTTATTTAGTAACATTTTTATTGTATAGATTATTTTATTTTCTCAAATTCTAAATATTTATTTTTTTCAAATAATAAATACAATCTGATAATTATTTTGTCAAAGTTTTTTATGAGAAAAAAAAAATTAAAAATGGTAATCATTGAGAAATTTTCGTTTTTTGGGAAAAAAATAATAGAAGATAGGTTTGAAAAATGTTTATCTATTTTTTTTAAAGTACATTTAAATTGCAGTTTAATAGAATCTTAAATTATATATATTTAAGACTTATAATAAAACAATTATATTTATTCTCTGTAACTAATAAAACATCAATAAAGCAGCCACGTTGGGGTCCAGGGGCGTAGCCCTTGGCTAGCAAAGCAGCTGCCGAAGGCGGGCCCTGAAGCTAGTAATTAATAATTATACTTGTTGGTAATATATTGAAGAAAGGCATACAGGAAATAATTTTGTTTGCAACGTTATTATTGTTTCAGACATTTCAAAATCTGATTAATTGAACATTTTTGGGAAGATATACTTATTGTCCAGTGAGCTGTGCTTCAACCTCAATTGATAGATAAATTTTAGATAATTATTGAATTAATAAACAAATATTTTAGTTTTTTGAATTTTTCATATATTTGGGATATACTGAGTGAGATTTTAATCTTGAGACAGACTTATAACTCAAAATCAGTGCATATATTAAAAAAAAGTTTCAAGTAAAAGTTTAGTTATATCAAGGGGGAACTAAAGTAAGCTATTGTTTTTTCGACCTAGAACGAGCTTTCAAGGGTATATTAAGATCAATAAAGATAAGAGTAAATAACATATTTTAATAGGATTTACTATGAGTTAAGGATACTAGGTCACCTGGTAACCACCCCCAAGATTTTTCATGATAGATTTAAAAATAAGTGACCTAGTATCCTTAACTCATAGTAAATCCTCATAAAATATAATATTTATTTACTCTATCTTTATTAAAGATGTTTCACCTTGCACCAACACCGACAATCTCTGCTAATTATTAGTAAGATCAAGTTTTGTTTTAAAATGGAAACCTATATGTTTCTGTACATATTCTGAATCTACAAAAAAAACTGATCTTTTATTAAAACTATTTTTTTATATGACATCAAATAATAAAAAATATTAAATCACTTACTTATATTTCAAATAAATCCTAATAATTATTCTTAACAATCATTCAACATAATTATCAAGTAATAATGATCGAACAATTAATTATTAAATAAATAATTTAATAATAATTAATAATTTTATAATTTTGCGACACTGTTCTGTGATATTCCAGAGTGTATTGCAAGACTTCTGGATGAATTTCAGTTTCAATTTAGTTTCCTATCAGGAAAACTCTAGGGTTCCATTTCAATGCCAGCCTTTGACACTCTTCAATATTCACCATAAATTAAGACCATTTCAATTCTGTTTTCAACAAAAAAATGGTACATCTACTGGATTTACAAGAAAAATAAACTTTTTTAAACTCAAGAATTTTCTAATAAGTAGAAAATAATTTCTTAATTCTTTGTACCTACATAAAATAAAGTTTTAAGATCATTATAAACACTTATTTCTATTATTGTGACTTTTCGATTTAATAAATATTTATTTAATAATTAATTATTTAATCATTATTATTTAATGATTAAGTTGAATGATTGTTAAAAATAATTAGTAATATTTTTTTGAGATTTAATTGATTTAATAATTTTTGTTTATTTGATGTCATATAAACAAATAGTTTTAATGAAAGTTGTTCAGTTTTTTTCCCTAGATTAAGAATATGTACAGAAACATATATATAGGATTCCATTTAAAAAACAGAACTTGATCTCGAAATACCCTTGAAATCTTGTTCTAGGTCGACAAACAATAGTATAGTTTAGTTTCCCCTTTGATATAAATAAACTTTTTTTCATATAATTCATTGTTTTTGAGTTATAAGACTGTCTCAAGATAAAAAACTCACCAGGTAGACAGTATATATTATATATATATATTATATATATATATATATATATATATTTGTGCAAATATCAAAAAGGTTAATAATAGGTGCTTGCAAAAGTTCGTGCGGAGTTTCAATAGATGGAGTTATGAGCGTCGTAACGTGTTGTCATTAATGCCTACTCCTACATATTATATATCCTTGGAAAGGTGACATCTTCAGCTTTCATTTAAAAAAAAAATCATTTGTTTTCATACAAACTGCTTCGATAAATATCACTTTAAAAATGATTATCGATAAAGTGCATTTACGGCATGTTATGCTTTTCGAGTTTCGGAAGGGAATAAACGTTGCCGCAGCCGTGAAAAACATTCAAGATGTTTATCAGGATCAAGCACCAGCTAAACGAACTGTGGAAAAATGGTTTGCTAAATTTCGGCGCGGAGAATTTAACCTTAAAGATGATGAAGGTGGGATTGCAAGGGCATAATCTATTTTGAGCTTCTCCCTGCTGGCGAAACGATTGATTCGGACAAGTACTGTCGCCAATTAACCAATTTGAATCGAGAAATCAAAGAGAAACGTCCGATTTTGTCAAATCACAAGGGAGTCAACTTTCATCAAGACAACGCCAGACCACACGTTTCGAAAAAGACGCTGTGCAAGCTGAAGAGCCTGAAATGGGATGTCCTAACGTATCCACCGTATTCTCCTGTTATCGCACCATCTGACTATCACTTGTTCCGGTAATTGCAAAATTATTTAAATGGAAAAAACTTTGACTCTTTGGAGGACTTAAAAAACGGCGTGTTTTCGTTCTTCGAATCTAAACCGCGCAGTTTTTAAGATCGAGGCATCCGTCTGCTTCCAGAACGTTGGACAAAGATTATAGAAAACAATGGAGAATATATCATTGATTGAATAAAGATTTTTGTTTGCCTAATCGCTGTGTGACTTTTACTCACAAACTCCGCACGAACTTTCGCACGCACCCAATAAAAAATCATAATTAAGCCTGAATTTCTCATGTTGGGATTTTGGGTGCCACCATACTATAGTGGTATGTTTTATCTGCATGTAGGTATGCCTGTTTTGTATTTGTTGTAAGTTGTAAGGCAGGCAACCAGGGAGGCAGCCTGTCTTCTACAAGGCCCCTGAGCGTTTACTCTTGTTCACTGCCACTGATTCTGATTTCCAATCTAGAAGACCACACCTTTCTTATTACTTAACCTCTCTCTCACTACGATAACGTTCCAAAAGAAATCACTCGAAGAAAGAGAGAGAATAGGATAATCGAATTTCTTATCAACTATTTTAATTAATATGTGATGTTGGGGAGATAGTTTTTTTTTCTTTAGACCGACCACACACCACACAATATAATCAATCTATAACATCATGAAAAAACAACAACAACAACAAACAATTAGTTTTTATTAAATAAAATTTAAATTGAAAAATATTCATTACAACAACAAGGTAAAATATTTAGACTTGCATTTAGACTCCAGACTCAATTGGACAAATCATACATATATATATTGAAAAAAAAATTTACATCTTTTAATTTTTTAATTTTAATGTTAACAAGTGACCAAGAATCCTTAACTCATAGTAAATGAAAACAAGTGACCAAGAATCCTTAACTCATAGTAAATGAATATTAAATATAACATTTATTTACTCTTATCTTTATTAAAGATGTTTTACCTTGCACTAACACCACAATCTCTACTAATTATTGTTTTTTGAAGTGTAACTTCTTTAGCGACGTATCTGTTTGAGATTTTTTTGTTACAATAAAGGGGAAATGACTCAATAGAGGGGAAATAATTTTTTTAAAACCCACTAATGTTTCATGACTAATAAAACTTATTAAAATTAGGAGATTTAAATTATTTCAATAACATCTACGGCTAGAGAAATTTCACTTCCCCCATGAGCTTATATGTGGATGAGGCTCACGCATATTTTTTTTAAAATTCTCTACTTATAATAGTTCATGACAAATAAAAAAATTCGGAAATTTAATTTTTTGTTTTAAACCATATTTACATAAAAAATTTCGAGCCACTTTTGAAACACGTGCAGCTCAGAAGCCATTTCAGATACAGAGCTTAAATTATACATACCTTATATAAATATGTAATCGATCTTGTAGAGAGTACCAAATTTCAATAATATAAACTGCTGGACAAAAGTTTTGAATAAAATTTAAAAATATTATAATTTTCCGTTAAAAAGCATAAAGTATTTAATAAATATTTCTAATTATCGTCGCTCAAGCCGATTATAATAAGTATAGATAGATAGATAGATATTATATTACGAGCTTTTCGTGTGCCTTCGGCACGCCCTCGAAGCTCGGACCTCCGGGCTGAAGCCCTGGCGGGCGGCGTCTCGGTCCAAAAATTTTTATTACTCTTAAAAAACCACACTCCAAATGTATACCTGTAAATTCCCGAAAAAAAATAGTCTCTTAAAAGTTTCGCCTCATTTTCGTCCTGAAACAGCTACAGAAATGAGGCTATAGATATGAATCTGGAAGTATTTTTTTTTCTATAATCTACAGCATTGTGATATTTTTTGTGTGGAAATAGATTTATTTAAAAAAGTGGTATCGTGTGAGGAGGAGAATTATATTATATCATTTTTTTAAAATTTGGGATCGATAATCGTATAAGGCTCCAAATATTTAAAAGAGATCAGGTGTTGTTTGTATAACAGGCTGCTCTTCATCCAGTATTGCAATGAGAAACTCATATGGGCATGCGTGTCTTAAGACGTTTAATTTTGTAAAAATCAAAAAATAAGAATAACAAAATTTAGATTTTTAAAAAATTATAAAAAAGTGGCAAAGTATTAAAAAATAACCAAATAATATATAAATCAAATAAGATGTGATTGATTTTTTCTGTGCGCAAAGAAAAGCGAATTGAATATTTAATTTTTGAGTGGTGAAGGGGGGTAATAATTATCAATATATTTAATGTTTCTTAATTTAAAATCAATTGGAGTCTTTCATTTCGAAATTTGAGCCCAAATTATGATTATATTTCAAATTTGCCGCAAATATACCGATGGCGCTCTCTCGGCAGCATTACGTCAGCGTTGCGGCAAATTGATCTAGACAAATATATATAGGATATTCTGTGTGAAAACCGAGTGAGAGAGAAATTAATTTTTAATGGATTATTCATTCAGTTGGTTGTTTCGGAGTGATAATTCCGATTAAGCATCCAGTCAAGAGGTTTCTTTTCTTTTTATAAAGCGTTCCACTCTTATAAACAACGAGAAGACAAGTCAGACAGACAGACAGACAGACACAGTGTCAGAAAAACTGAGTGGTAAGGCACAGGCCAGAAAAAGAGAATCAATTAAAAATTATTAGAAAATATGAAAAAATAAAAAAGAAAGTAAGCCAGACGTTGTCCTTTATTTTTTATTTATTATTTTTAATTTTCTGTCCTCTCATGTGAATAAGAATAAAACATATCAACTATTCCTCTGATGGAATTAATTTCACTGTCTTTTAAACATTCACCTCGAAAAAAAACAAACAAACAATATTGTGGCAACGATGATTACTAGTCATTTGAAATATTAATTCTCTGAAAGAAAAAAAAATAATATATTCTGGATATAGATATAAATTAGATCACCCGAGTAGGCAGTGCTTGTGTTTATTTTTTATTGATTGTTGATTTTCATTTACTTTCTTGTTTATAATAAAAAGTACCTGGAGCCACCGAGAGATGCACGGTAACTTTTTACTTCAGTTAAAATCTATATATTAATATTATTTTTAATTTAAAATTTTGATAAAAGTACAAATAAATATATAGTATCCCCCGAACCCCCCCCCCCCTCCCCCTAAAACCACACTTCGCCCCCGCCTCCTCCCACTGCACCCCCACCACCACTTCCACCTCCACCCCGCCCCAACTCAGCACCTGGCCCCCCACCACTGCATCACACCTCCTGCACCTTCTTTTGGATTCTGGTGTGTAATAGTGAAGCCATGTCTCATCCTTTGTCACATATCGACGATAGAATTCCATTTTATTGCGGTTTAACAGCGCCAAACACTCCTCTGAAGCACAAAGAGAAACAAAGAGGTTGTCCTCTGCTCGATGCAAATAAACATACACACATATATATCGAAATGATATATCTGTATATATATTATTTATTTGTTTGAGACTATAGTTTCGAAGACTTGGTCTTCATCATCAGTCTTTCTTCAATTATAAATGTTTTTCATGGAGTCAATATCCATATGATTCTATACAATAAATTTCGAACAAAGCCATCCTATTTGAAATGTACCTGACTCGGACCAGACAATTTGTTCAATACCCAGTCTCTCCCTTCCACATACCTTTAAATCTAACCACTCAATTCTTTCTAACATCGATACTATGTAAAAATTTTATATTCAGTTTTCTGTTAAACCTCCTGATGAAGGGTTTCATAGCCCGAAATATGTATAGAGATAAATAAAAAATCTCCAAAATAATTTAAAGATTTTTTTAATTTTATTTCTTCTTGTGAAACAATCATAACAGCTAGCTCGTGCACCTTCAATTTGCGATCGTTCATAACCAATTTGTGGATTTTTTTATGTTTTCTGGAATAACAGCCTCTTTTGGGCGTTCACTGCACTCTGCATCATTTGTGCTGGTACGACCAAGTTTAAATTCAGCAATCCACTTCTCTACCATTTGTCTTGATGGAGCAGAGTTCAGATAATGTTTATCAAGCCATTGTTTGGTTTCCACTGTATTTTTTTCATCAAAAAGCAATGCTTTATTAAAACTCGAAATTCACTCTTTTTTTCAATAACAAAAGTTGCTTCACACAAAATGCTATAACTCACGAATCAATAGTCAAATTGCTGTCAAATTTGTACACGTATCGTTTGAAGGTTAGTACTAAATAAAAAGCATATGGAAAAATTCTAGTAACGCCATCTATGTGTCATCCTACGGACTTATTGGTTGACCTAATAATAGAAAATTAGAAGCATATGTACTCACCCTATTTCTCCCTAGATGGGGTGCAAAATCACGTATAGATGCTCGGCTAATAAACAAGAGAAGGCTCACTTCCAACTGAAAATAAAAAAAATTAATAAATTAGACGACGTTTTTATCTTTATCGAATTTTGGAGAAATTGATTGCAAATGCTTTTTTCTAAAAAGAATGAAAATGAAAAATCAGTGCTAGCTAGATGAACAACATTTATTCAGATATCAATACAGGGTGTTTACGTTTATGGTCTCGTATAGGGTGTCTAAAAAGATTTAATTCATTTAGAAGAAAATCATTTTTTATTTACATTTTGTTTAATAATATTAATATTGGGTGTGTAAAAAGTCACCTTTTAATAAGTTTCCATTACTTTTGGAGAAATATTGATAATTTTATTTTTATGATTAATATTATTAGATATAACAAATCAGAGGAAAAAGAAAACAATAAACACAGAGTTAAATCGTTTCGATAATTTATTGTCTCTTCATCAGGCTCTCGATCAAATTATTGTTTCTTTTTTACTTTATTTCCTCTGATTTGTTGTATCTAATACTGATTATGGAACTGAACAATAATAATAAAAAAATTAATATTATTATTATAGAGCGACTAAAAAGTCACATTATAGGCTGTTTTATAAGTTTCGATGACTTTTGGAAAATTATTAATAATTCTGTCTTTATAATTAATTGTATCAATAATACATGGTGTCTAAAAACTGTCTTATATGTTTTCCAATAAGTTTCCATCACTTTTGGAGAAATATTAATAATTTTGTTTTTAATATCAATACGGGGTGTCCAACAGGCTACCCCTTATAGGCTGTTTAATAAGTTTCCATGAATTTTGGATTTTGATCTTATAATTGTATCAATACAGGGTGTCTAAAAACTGTTCTTAAATGTTGTTCAATAAGTTTCCATCACTTTTAGAGATAGATATATTAATCATTTTGTTTTTATATTTATTTAATACGAAAAACAATCAATAAAATATTTTGACAGGTATCATTGACTCTATTTATTGGAGAAAATTGACTTGCCTATTTTCAAAATAAACTGCTCAGATTATTACTCAGTCCTGTAATTTAAATATTTTTTATTTTTAATCCTATAAAATATACATAGTAGTAATCACACGCACACTTCTAAATACACACAAACACATTGATAATGCTGATGATTCGATGATTTCATTTATAGTACTAAAAAAATTATTTATTCATTCATTCATATATTATAATATACGACCAGAGAAGAAGAATATAATCAAAAAATTAAAAATAAGCGAAAATTTGTTAAAAAAACAAATCCGATTATACAGAGAGCCTCGGGGTCATGTGGCTGCCTCCAAGATGCTGAAGTGGGTGCCCCATCAGCAGCAACAGCTACAGCAGCAGCAGCTGCAGCTGCAGCTACCGCCGCAGCAAACGCTGCAGCCACCAACCACCATTGGGAACCCTGCAGCCAACCTCAAGAGACTAGGGGTAACATCAACTAAACTACAAAATAATAATTAAATAAATATAATCTCATATTTATTTATATATTATACTAATAAATGAGCAAAAACAAGAGTCAAAACGTTGACAAAAAAAAAAAAAAAAAAAAAAATTATTTCAATTTTATTTAATTCTGGGTATCCAATAAAAATCTATCTTTTTAGATGAATTAAAAATTGAAAATAATAATATTAATATATCGCACATTTTCTAAAAAACTGTAATAACCCAAAAACGTGATTTTGAGAAAATTAGCTTTAAAGATTTTTTTCCTTTCTTCGTTTTATTGTGAATTTATAATAATGATTAGTTTCGTTTTTATCTTTTATATTTTTGTAAAATTTATTTGACTTTATGTCAGTAAGGTAAAAAATAGATGTCCTACTATAATAATTCGATTACCAATTAAATTTAGTTTTTTACCAATGGGAAACTATACTGAACATAATGCAAAACAAAATCATCAAATTCGGTTCACAATTGGCGAAGAAATCGAGTAACAAAGACACAAAAAATACAGCCGAATTGGGAACCTCCTCCTTTTTTGAAGTCGGTTAAAAATGAAACTAATAACCTGTGGTATGACTCTTTTTTACATTGAGTGTACAGTAAACTTTAAACAAATTATTATACAAAACCATCTATTACATCTACTAATAAATAATCAAATTAAATATGTAAAATTATCTGTGATACAGTCTCATTACAGCTTATGTCGGTTTTTATCCGCACCGACAGTCGTGCACCTGCTGCAAACACTGTTGTGAGACTGTTGTAGATTTATTCCGCGTCTATATAGCGCCGTATTAAACTGACACAAGTGCCCTCTGGCGGCTCATTTTTGAGTTAAGAATATGGCGTTTTTGTAGAATACAGAGGAAAAAAACTGAACATTTTTGTATTGGTAGCTTAAATTTGACTTTTTTGTGTTATGACAGTTTTTTAGAGGATGTGCGTATATCACTATTAACTAAAGGAAAAAAATTACCCAGCAAAGATCAAACCACCAGGTACTAAATTTATTAGATGAAATATTAATTAGTGCTGCCATCTCGCTGTTATAGACTGAATTACTCGTGCATAATTTTCTTTCGAACTCCCTCTCTATATCCCTTCCAAGCCAGTCCCCTTCAGTCTATCAGTCCATCATTTAGTGATTGGATTCAGGACAGAGCAACGGCAAGAGTCCAACAACCTTCACTAATAAATAAATAAATAAATATTAAGTGATTGGCCTAATTTTTTTTCATGATTTTCACCATCGCCATTTATGTATCATTTCATAATTATTTTTAATATTATTATTATTATTTTTTTATTGCAGAAAATATAATTATATTTATAACATAAATAAATTTACTTTTTACTAAATTGGTCTTCGTGTCTAAGTTTTTCTAAAAGAATCAGAGCCCTTAAAAATTCAATTTTTAGATTTAAAAACAACTAATTTTTAACCTCTTTCTATCGAATTAACCAATAACCCTGTATATTAGAGTAGCCTAAAAAAACGAATATTTAAAAAAATGTTATCTCTTACGAAAATTTGTTAAAATTCAATCAAATAAATATGCAAAATATCGCTGAATTCCGGTGAGTTGTAATCAAATAATATTTAAGTATTATCATTATTATTAGACCAAATGACTTATTAGAGTTTGTTAAATTTTTTATACAGAAAATAATAATAGAATTTAAAAAATAGATAAATAAATAAAAATTATTCTATATGGCTTATTTATTAAACATATAAATAATTTTTATATTGAGTTTCCACCGCCTGTAGGTTTTCATTCTATTAACAGCTCGTCTCAAGTGGTTGTCTAACTTCAGGCGAATCTGTTTTGAATCAATGCGTAATGGCGCATTCTAGTGGCAAAAATATATACCTAGCTCTATAGTTAATCTATATATATATAATTAAGGTTTTGTCTGTATATTGGTCCAAATCACGCCAAATTTTGGTTGCAAACGTTTCAAGCAAAGTTATGAACGGAAACACCCTCAACAAAATTCCTGTACGTCAGAACGGCTGAAGGGATTATTATGAAATTTCATATTTGCATCAGATGACTTCTAACTTACGTTTATAGCTATATAACGTTTTTATATTTTGACCCCAAAGGGGGGTTTGGGGGGGGGGGCACGAATGAAAATTATCAAATAACTCCTAAACTATTAACTCAACGGCAAATTTTATTATGAGCAAAGTTGTAGGGGATGTGATTTCTGACAACTTTTGTTTAAAAAATTCCCCCAAAAAACCACCCAAAAAGGAAGTGAGGGTGAAAAATATGTATATTATTGCCCTTGGAGCAAACTCAACCAAATTTTGTATACATAATCTGTGGGTCACTAGAAGGCTAGAAATTAAAAAACTAACCACCCAAAATGGGGGAGGGGTCAAAAAATGAAAATCCTTACCCTTAGAGCAAACTTAACCAAGTTTTGTATACATAATCTGCGGGTCACTAGAAGGCTAGAAATGCAAAAACTAACCACCCAAAAAGGGAGGGAGGGTGAAAAATATGTAAATTCTTGCCCTTGGAGCAAACTCAACCAAATTTTATATACATAATCTGTGGGTCACTAGAAGGCTAGAAATGAAAAAACTAACCACCCAAAATGGGGGAGGGGTCAAAAAATGAAAATCCTTACCCTTAGAGCAAACTTAACCAAATTTTGTATACATAATCTGTGGGTCACTAGAAGGCTAGAAATGAAAAAACTGGGTGGGTGAGGATTGGTGCAGGGTGGAGTGGAAGGTTCTGGTGAAAATCCAGAGGCTTAGTGGGGTGGGTGCGGGGTGCGAGGTGGGGTGGGGCGGGGTGGGGTCCGAGGGTGGGGTGGTGCAGGATGGAGTGGGGGTTCAGGTTAAGGTCCAGGGAGGTGCGGGGTGGTGTAGTGGGGGCTGGTGTTGGGGGGGGGGGGGGGGTGCATGGTGCGGTGGGTGGGGTTCGGGAGGGGGGTATAGGGGGTCCAGATGGCGTGTCTCCTGGATAGCAAGAGGGCCGCCGAAGGCGGGCCGTGCAGCTAGTTACTAATATAAATAATTGCATAAACAAAGTAATAATAATATATAACCACAATATTTTATATTAATTCTAGTTTGTTAGCTTGTTTTATGACTAAAATAGAAAATAATAAATAATAATCAAATATAATAGAATAAAGAGATACTAGTAATGAAAATGAAAAATGCAATTTACTGTTTCTGAAGAAAACCAAAGAGTAAAAACAAGGAATATAAAAATCAAAACCTATCTAGAAAGATGAATAAAAAATCGTCATTCCCATCATCATCATCATCATCATTAAAATAAACAAGACGGAACTAATTGTCAAAAAAATTGTATTATGAAAAAATTTATCCTTCTATCTCTTTCTCTCTTTCGCCGGGTGTTGAATGACTGATTTATCTTTTGGTCTTTATTGAGGCTTGTTTTAATTTTTAGCCGACTTCAAAAAAAGGAGGAGGTTCTCTATTCGACTGAATTTTTTTTTTTTTGTGCCTATGTTACCTCATATCTCCGCCAATTGTGGATCAATTTTGAAAAAAAAAATGAACCGATTTCGATGATTCTTTTTTTATTAGAAAGGGGGTATCTTAGGGATGGTGTCATATTAATTTGGTCAAGTTCTGATGATATGATCACTATTAATAACATCACTAAATAGAGAAAAATAAAAAATTTTAAGAAAAAATAAAACCGACTTCAAAAAATTAATGCAACAAATAAAATACACTAAAAGGTATAAAATAATTATTATCTTATTTAGTTACAACTAAACGACGAAATATTAACATAAAATTACTTTTTGAAGTCGATGCCAAACATATACCTTTTATGAATCGCACTCGACAGGTCTTACTTAGTACGTTTGGAGGGTATGCTCGCTTATAGGTATAGTTTGTTTGGCACCGACTTCAAAAAGTAATTTCATGTTAATATTTCGACGTTTAGTTGTAACTAAATAAGATAATAATTATTTTATACCTTTTAGTGTATTTTATTCGTTGCATTTAATATTTTTGAAGTCGGTTTTATTTTTTTCTTAAAAATTTTTATTTACTTCTAACCAAGTGGACCCGGGTTCGAATCCGACTCGAGGCATCCGGCTAGAATCTGACCCCCGGGGTAGGGACAAATTTAAAATAAAATAAATAGTATCGTAAATGGCTTATGGCTAGAATGGCCGAAAAGCCAAAAAAAAATTATTTACTTAATTTCTAATAGTCTAAAATATAATTTTAACGAACAATTTCACAGCACTTTTTTATAATTTAAAAATTTTTAAAGTTTAAGATCTCAAAAGGCCGATAAATAATACAAGTTGTTAAAGATATGATTTTTTTATATGTCTGACAGATCGCCCCCTCAGGAGTCGAACCCAAGCGCCAATTTAGCTTTCCTGGACAGATGCCCTTTAATTGAAAATTTTTTATTTTTAGTCCAGTCAAATTGTGTTTTTATCAGAAAAGTTTTGGGGTAATTCTGATTTTTCGCGTATATATGTTTTTTGGGGCGCTGAATCGAAATATAAGGTTTCCCATCAAAATTTCGTGACGCAACATTGTAGAAAATGAAAAAAAGGGGAAAATTTCCATTTTTGGCCGTTTTTCGTTTATAATTCGAAAACTATCAACTTTTCGTAAATAACCTTCCTATTCAAAATGAAAGTTCATAAAATTTCCTATAAATTTCATTATTTAGGTTTTTCTCCGACTAACTGTTCGGGCTCAAGAGCAAAATCCAAGTTTTCGACCTCGGCAGCCCCCCCCCCCCCCCCCCGGATCACCCAAAAACTCGCACTTTTTTTCGATTTTTTACCATTTTAACCATGAAGGAGCACGTTTTCGACAAAGATCACTTATACATTTTTAAACTAGATTAAATTTTCTACAATTCGAATAAAGTTTCATATTAATTGGATAAATGATAATCCGTGCCGCAATGAGGTTAAAGTTTTGAAAAACTGCATTTTTTTTAAAAAAATCTCAATTTTTCCTTCATAAAATGAAAACCACCCATCCTAGAAACTTGATTCCTATCTCATTCTCTAGGAAATTTTGTTGTTTTGGACGTTTTGTTGTACTACTTTTTTGGTAAAAACCCTTCGATTTATAGATATCCAGCATTTTCCACGAGAGGAAATAAAAAGAATTTAGGAAAAGTTGATAGTTTCCGAGTTATAAGCGAAAAACCGCTAAAAGATGAAAATTTCCACCTTTTTTTTGAATTTTCTACAATGTTGCGTCACGAAATTTTGGTGGGGGACTTTGGATTCAGCGCCCCAAAAACATATAGGTATATGCAAAAAATCAGAACTACCTCAAAACTTTCCCCATAGGGGTCTATTTGAGCACAATTTGGCTAGACTATTTAAGGAGAGAATCAAAATTTGGTTGACTTTGGTCCAAAGAGCTATTATTTTTAGTTTTTACCCACCCGCCCAATTTAGGTGGTTAATTTTTGGATTTCAAGCCTTCTGGGGGCCCACAGAATAAGTATATAAAATTTGGTTGAGTTTAGTCCAAGGGCAAGAATTTTAATTTTTTGACCCTACCTGCTCCCCATTTTGGTTAGTTAGTTTTTGCATTTCATTGTTTTTTAATTTCATCGTTTAAAAAGAAAGAATTTGACTAAACAAAAACACAGATATAATCAGCCAATCACAGATCTTTATTTAATTTCCCATTCAGTTATACATATAAAGATTTGAACATACTACTTCACCCACAACACACCAATATTTATTTAGAGTAGCGATAGTAACTTCACAAACTCACTGGACACCCTGTTTCTTTATAGAGCCGAAAGAAGCTATAATAAAACATCGAAACGTCGTTATTGATCGTTTAATATAACACTTAGTATTATTGTGCCTTTTCGTCTGAAAAATTAATATATTGAACTAAAATAATATAGTACATGGGAACCGAGCGATGCTCGGTAACTTTTTGCTTCAATTAATATATATTAATCCCCGAAAGCCCCTGGACCCCCACCACTTCATTCCACCGCCTTCAGTGGCCCACAGATGTATAGGTATATCAATAAATACGGTATAATTATATTTTTTAATTAAATAACAATTTTTGAGTTCATCAATTAAATTGTCAAATTAATATTTGTGAGATTTAAACCTCGATTTTTAATCAATTAAATTGTCCAACTTTTAATATATAATAATAATTATAATGATCTTATTATGGGATATAAAATTAAAAAACCAATTATTTATTAAAAGGAAATTGAATAAAAATGTAAATAAACATTTTTATCGAGACAACCATCTGTGAATAATTGTTTCATTTAACAAAAAAACCATCAAAAACAACTTAGCCGAAGATGAGACCGTGACAAAAAACCCTCCTAACCCGTGAATTTCATCCAAATCGTTAGAACCGTTTTCGAGAACCCGATCGGATATATAAATATATACAATTTTTATACATATATACAATTTTAATATAATAAGATTATTATTACTTATTTGTCGGAATTATTATCTTTGCATTTTGATGTGTGGGTGAAGTTTTGATTAAATATTAAGAAAGTGAGGTAGTTGATTATTTTTTTAGTAAAAGTTTTAAATTTGCCATAAATATAATATATGTATATGAAAGAATGCAGCCGCTTATTAAACAATAAATATAAACTTTTATTTGAAAATGACAGTTAAAATTTTACATTTAGATATTAATAAAATGTGGCGGCTATACCTACCTCTATCTGTCAACAAGATAAACTTTACATAAAAACAAAAATAAAATAATTTCTTAAACGATTAAATATTATATTAATAAACTGAGAGAGAGAAAAAAATTATTTCAACTTCATTTACATTCAAGTGAAATAAGAAAAACTTTCTAATCGGGTTTAAAAAGAAAAAAAGATGGATTTATAAATCAAAATGGTTAATAAATTATAATTTCTTATTAGAAGTGTAATAGTATTTGAATTAAAATAATATCAGAAATAATTGGCAACGATTAAATATAAAAAATAATGTTAAAAAATTCATGATTTCTACATAACATTAATTATTATCTTTGGATTTATTTGTATTTCGATGAAACCTCTAGTTTAATCCCGAATACTCTATTCCATAAATTTCCATTTCTTAAATATTATTAAGGTGAAATTTTATATAATATGGGCATTTATTTTTAAAATTTTAATTTTGCTAAATGAAAAAGTTTGATTAAATATGTATGGATTGTTAATATCTTTATTAAATTAATAATACATTTTGCTTTGATGTTAATTAAGATTAAGACTTAGATCAGGTCGTTGCCATCTTCATACTTTCATATATATCCCTAATATTTTTTTTTCTCAGCACATTAAATCAGGGAGATAGGGAGTGCCTGTAAGCTTAGAACTTAGGCGAGGAAATTGTCTCCTGGAGCGGGGGAAGAAGAAGCTCGACCGCCATCTTGCATAGTTCAAAACATTGCCAAACAACGTTATCAAATGAGAAATACATGTTTAACAAAGAGCTAATACTCTTCATATAAGCACGTTTTTCTTTAATATAAAATACAGTATATGTTCCTATGACTATTTTGTGTATATTCATCTTATTTTTATGTGAAATAATTTTAATAATTAATAATTTTAATTAATTTCAATTTTCTCTAGATATCTGTAAAAATCAAAATCTTATAATTTAAAATGGTTCTTTTATTAGTTTTTTTTTATTTAGGTGACCTTATAATTTTGAAAATCGAAGGTAAAATATATATATTTTAGTATAGGACCATATGTAAATCTCAATGTTTTGAAAGATCCAAGATGGCGGACTGTGAGTCAACGATGACGTAGGCAGGCGACACTTTTCTAGACATATGCTCTCTCCCTATCTGCATTAAATATATTCGATTAATGAACTATAAGCCACCATCTTTATCCTTTAGCCTTTACTATAAAATTTCTAGAATTTTCTTCTTAAAAATATGCCATATACTTATATATAAAAAAATTATATATTTAATTGAATGTAATAATAATTTTTAAAATTTTATCTATAAATAAAGTAAAATTGGATATATTTTAAGATTTAAAGATTTGATAATTTAATATTTGGACTGAAACTTGGTGGTTGAGGTGTTTATCTGAAAAGACATTTTGTCTGAAACCATTTAATAAATTGTGAGATAAATTCATCTGAAAATAAATAAATAAACCCCTATAAGATTTACAAAAAAAAACGCATAAATAAATTTATTTTAAATTTTAGTTTTTAATTTTTTTTATGAACCGCTTAAGTCAAATAATTTATCTAATATAATTTGTGAACCTATAATTCAACAGATCTAGAAATTATTTATTATTTTTGAAAAAAAAAGAAGAAATGAAAATAAGCCCCTGACACGATTCGAACCTGCGATCTTTCTTGTATAGTCCAAGAATGCATTTTAACCAACTTCACCAAGGGCTATAGAAGAAAGATCGCAGGTTCGAGTCCTGCAGGCGCTATAACACATTTCTCCTTTTTTTCAAAATAATAAATGATTTCTAGATCTTTTGAATTAAGAGTCAGAAATTATTCAATAAATTTAACTTACACGGTTCATATACCATACTTACAATTAAAATAAAACTTGATAAATTAATTAAGCTACTATGTCGAGTGTCTCTCCTTGCAATATTTTAAGGCTCGAAGATGCAATTATTTAAATTTATAATTATAGTTTTAGTTTTTTAAAAGTTGGTCGCGAATTGTGCGTTCTAAAAACCGAAGTTATTCTATTTTAAAGCTTTAAACTGAACTCGAATACAACTCTAGAAATAGGAATCGAAAAATCGTGTATTCTGATGAGTTTATAACGTTTATATCATTAAAATGTGTAATCTAAGTTGTTTCAGCCGAAATATCTTTCCTGATAGAGAATTCAACCACCAAAGTAACAAATCTTTAAGGCTTAAAATATGTCCGATCTTAATGGTTTTACTGGTAGTATTTTAAAAATTATTATTACTTTCACTTATATCCATAATTTTAGGAGTATTTTCAGAAGAAAATTCGAAAAACTTTTTACTAAAAGATAGATGGCGTGCGACACCAACGTTTAGTTCATTAATCGAATATATTTAATGAGCTGAGAAAAAATGTACTATTAAGGATATATATATAGGTATGAAGATAGCAACGACCTGATCTAAGCTGTAAACAAGTCTTAATCTTAATTAACATCAAAGAGGCTGAGATAAAGACAGAAAGAAAGAAAAATGCAAATAAAATGAAAAATTCCGGAACATTTTTCGCGGATTTCACGGCCAAGTTGTCGTCGTTTCGTTCGTTCTTCCTTTCTCAAATGGAATTCTCTCAAGAATATTTGACCTTTTTTGCTGTTTAACGGTCTTTTCAAAGCTTTATTTTTTCTCCTCTACCTCTTCTATCTATCTCCTCGATATGTTTTTTTTATTCTATTGGCATTTCGAGATTGGATTCACCGCAATCGAGCGAGTCAAACGATATTGACCACAAAATGTCATAAAAAAAGAGGGAAAAAGATTTGACGAACCTCTTGGGACTTTTTAAAATGACGGTTGTGTTAGTTAAACAATCATCTTCCATGTAATCTACGCACGCAAACAACAATAAAAATGCCACAGGAATGTATATTAGATAGATGTTAAAGAAACTAGCATTGCAATTGAAAACTAGGCGAATATATAGGATATATACAATCTGTTTAAAAAAATAAAATATTGTGGATATATATATATATGTAGGGACGAACATCGCCCTGTCCCAACCATTGTTAGGTGTCCACCAACTAGGTGTGTTAGGACCCCACCAACTAGGTGGGCAGCGCGGACACGCACCACGCAACAATATATATATGTCATTAGAGATTTTTCGGGTTTCTCCGCGTGTGTTTAAGAGTTTTTCTCGACGTTTCGCCTCTCCTTTTGGAGCCATTTTCAAGAGATGGAGGGACTGGTCTAAATGGTCTTAGCCTCGTTGTCCAGGGTTCGTTTTGGGGAGTGTCTTCCGAGTGAATTTCTTCAAGACTGGGTGGATTGGGAGATTTAGGAGGTTTTGGGTGTTTTGTGGTTGAGGGTGGACTACTTACGGTATGGCGGTTGACGTCTCGGCTGTCACTGATTCGAGAACAGTAGTCCACCCTCAACCATAAACACCCAAAACCTCCTAAAGCTCCCAATCCACCCAGTCTTGAAGAAATTCACTCGGAAGACACTCCCCAAGACGAACCCTGGACAACGAGGCTAAGACCACGTAGACCACCCGCTCCCTCTCTTGTAAATGGCTGCAAAAGGAGAGCTGAAACGTCGAGAAAAACTCTCAAACCCACGAGGAGAAACCCGTAAAATCTCTAATGACATAGAACCCATACGCGGAAACCTCAATGAACATATATATAGTGTTTAGAAAAACCGTTCCAAGACTTCAGGGCATGATTTTCCACATTAAAATTAGATGAAAATTTCCAATAAACATAGGACTAAAAACGCTTCGTTTTCTGTCTGACTTCGTTGATTTCGAAATTAAAGAATATTGCAACTAATTTGTCCTAAAAAATTAAATTCTTTTTATTTGAAATATAGAATATTTATTCCCCAAAAGTATTAGATAAGAATTGATGGCTATTTTTGATTTTCAGTCGATTCCTCCAGATCTTCGGCAAAGATAACGGATACGATAACAATGCAGTTGCTATGCTTACATGTAAAATTTCCTCATAAATTTAGCATTTGACTGAGAGAAGCCTATCCATTCTTACTAAAGCAGGGTTAAATAAGCTATATTAAAAATAAATACAAAATAATATTAGGCTGTCATAATGGTCAGTTCTCAATTGTCAAAGGTACCTCAAAAACCCTAAAAAAATTCAAGTCATAATATTAAAGAATGAAACAGTTTTGCCCCCAAAACGTCCAAATATGCAAGAAATCAGTGTTAGTTATTTCGATTTGAAATTTCAACTAGCTGACAATAAGTGTTTTTGCATTGAAAACAAACTTTGTCTTACGCGTTGTACATTTTTTTAGGACCTTAATTGAGATTGGAAAAAATTATTAGCTTGTTAAAATAAAGACCAGAGAATCTTAAAAAAAATATATTCTGGATATATATATATATATCCCTAATATATTTCTTTTTAAATATTTCTCACCTGAATGAAATAGTTAAACATAAACAAAAAATTTGTTGGAAGTGATGGTAAAAAAATCTCAAGTCTTATTAAAGGGGGAGAGTAATAAAAAAGAAGGATTTAAACATAAATTAAAAATAAAAAAATATTAAATAAATTAATTCGGGTTCAGATGATCGAACGGCATTTCCGGTTCTGAACAGTCAGACCGCTGGCCGTAAAATCCAGTGCAGAGCAAATGGCAAACAGGAACGAACAGAAGCCAAGACAGACCTTCCCCTCCTATTTACCCCCCCCCCTTGTTAGTTTTACTTTTTATTTTTTTACTTTTTTTCAATAATTAAAATTGCAATTTCGAAAATTCTCTCGAAGAGATTTCAATGCACGATTAGGAAAGGAATAAAAGGTCAGCAACCTGGTTGCTCTCTTCCATTATCAGCGCCAGAAGCTTTTACTTTCAAGTTATTATTAAATATTTATTTAAATTTGTTGTAATGAAAGGTTTTATACGGTCAATGAAATTCATTAAACAAAACGGGCATAATGGACAACCCCGCTTCCTAGTAGTAAATTCATTTCTCATTTAAAGATAAGAGTAAATAAATATTATATTTAATATTCATTTACTATGAGTTAAGGATTCTTGGTCACTTGTTTCACTTTAAAGTTTATCTTTATTAAAGATGTTTCACCTTGCACCAACAGCACAATCTTAACTTCAAGTTTATCTTTATTAAAGATGTTTCACCTTGCACCAACAGCACAATCTCTACTAATTATCATTTCTCATTAATACAATTATGGAGATAAGTAATACTTAAAATATCTACTAAATTAAGAATAAAAATACAACCTTTCAGTATTTTTAATATTTTCTACACTTTAAATTTTAATGACAAAGTAAGAGCGTAGGCGCAGGGCAGTCGAGAGGGGAGTGGGATCCCCCTGGGCCAGTGCTTTTAAATGGGGCCTGAAAATTCGGAACATTGAAAATATAGATAGAATTGTAGATATCATTATGAAATTTGGTACACATTTACTTAACTATATTATCTACTATTTAAAAAATATTCTTTAATTTCGAAATCAACAAATCCCCCCCAAGAGTCAAACCTGAGAACTAATATGCTATCCGGGCAGTTAGCTCACACCCTCGAGACAAAAACCTCTCTGAATCGCAATATATTCTATATATCATTTTAAACGTTTCGATTATTAATATTGGTAACCAATGCTGAAAGAAGAATCAGATCTCACTTTTGGGGGAAACAAATAATAATAATTTGATGGGTTTTTTATTTAAACTAATTTTTTTTTAATGAAAATGATGAGAAAGGAGTTACACTAAAAAGGTGCATCCCCTAAAGGTCTGGGTTGGCCCCTCCATCGTGAAAAGAAGAAGAAGAATTAATTTTATGGGCTGGGCAGGGATCGAAGGTATCTGTGGATACGGGTCTTAAACAACTGAAGGTTATAAGTCGCGGGAAGACGGTGACTGGGAGCGAGTTCCAGTCTCTGGAGGTCATATGGATAAAAGAGTTGGCGAAAGCGCTTGTTCGATTTTTATCCAATTTAACAGCGAAGAAGTGCTGAGCGTTCGAAAACCGCGTGTTTCTCTTAAAGAGGGCTTTAGGGGGGATAATTTATTTCATTATTATTAACAGGTGGTTGAATCAAAATAAAACAAGTGGTTGATTAAACAAAAAATAATTAAAAACAAACAAATTTCACAGTTAATCTCAGTCCTCTAGGTATTAATATTTATCATTAAGACCCATCAATTTATTTATTTATTTTAAATGATGCTCTGAGGCGATTCGCCTCATAGAGCAGATAACAAAAGTTTACTTATTAAGATATATTTAGAGTACAACTTAAAATATAACCCTGATAAATTTGGAGTAAAATAAATCATATAATATATAATACACATAGTAATATAAGGAAAAACAAAATACGTTCAATTGTATGTTCAATTGACAGCACCCCATCGACCCCCACCAGCAAGACCAGAACCATTGACAGTTGACAAGTTTAAACTTCAATTCATATTGATTTATAATCCTGAAAACCCAAGAAAAATCTTATCATAGAGCGAATAATTTATTAAACGAGCAAAAATTGTATATTTATTTATATATATATATATATTATTTACATATATATATTTGTATCTTGGTTCTATTTTGAAAACGACTCTACCGATTTTGATGAAATTTACGGGTTAGGGGTTTTGGGGTTGACAATTCGATCTGTCACGGTCTCATCTTCTGCAAAATTGTTTTTGATGGGTTTTTTTGTAGTCAAATTAATTATTCTCAGGTAGACAAATCCCATCTTATCTTAGGGATTTAAAAAGGGGTTACTCTTTTCTTTTGTACCCAGGAAGACAATGGGTTGGTTTAAATCTTTGTTCTCAAAGGCCTTGAAGAACTTTGTGATTGTGGTGTGTTGTTGTCAAACTAAACCCGAACAAAGCTCGGTCTTCCAGGTATATATATATATATATATAAGTATATTGTATTTTTTTTTTATTTTAAAAAAATGCTCTAACGATTTTGATGAAACAAACTCTATTAACAAGTTTTGAGGATGAAAAAGCGATCTTGGTGCGGAGCGGGGGTGGATGTGGTGGATGTGGCTGGTTCAGAAGGTGGGGGCAGTGGTTGGTATCGGGGGTAGGACGAGGTTTCGGGGGGTGGGGTCAAGCAGGGTGGAGGTGGGGGGTGCAGTGGTCGAATACTATATAGATATATTTGTATTTTTTTAATTGGAAAACGATTCTCAAATAAAAATCGACCTTTTTATCAGAATTTTAAATTAAAAATAATATTAAAATAAAGATTTTAACTGAAGGAAGAAGTTACCAAGCATCGCTCGGTGCCTCCAGGTACTTTACTCTTAAATTAATAATTTCCTAGATAAATTTGTTATTAATTCAAATAATTATTTTTTCATCTTTCTGTTTTTGAAACTTGTGGGATTATTGTAATATTAAACATATCTTTTTTGCACATTATTTGAGGGAACATAGATACTACCATGTAAAAAAAGAATTCTAGGTAATTTATATTTTGGCAAAAGTGATTTATAAACGATTTGTAAATAAAAAAAGCATTATTTTCACAAATTTTTAAATGGAAATCGTGTAATGTTCATACCGCTATATTAAATTATGATTTTCGTGATGTTTCGATTAAAGAGGAGTAGGGTTGTTGATTAGTACTTAGCTGTTGAGAGTTGTTGAGAGTTGAGAGTTGTTGTGCTACTGCACAGGGGGACGGGGGGATTTCGAGCGGTACTCTCTTCGCTGTTTGGGTTCGTTTCCGCCAGAGGTGAGTCCCCTTCACTTCACTTCACCATGGATGAAGAGGAGGAAGGACTGAGTGACGTCCCCCCTGCCGCAGCCAGTCCGTCCCCGTCCGTCTTTCAGTCTTGTTCGTTCGTTCCTAAGTTCGTAGAGTGAGTTCGAGTGGTGTGCGCGCGCAATGCTCCAGTGATCTCGTTTTCGTTTTGTGCTCTGGATTTTTTTTTCTATCTGACCCTTGAATTGTTTCTATCCTAATGCGATGGCCCAGGCGGCCGTCCTAAGGGCCCAAAATAGGGCGCACAACAAGGTAAAATCAACCCCCGTACACCCGCCCCAAAAGGCCCCCTAAGAAAATTTCAGCTGTTTAAGAACCGTATCCACAGATACCTTCGACCTCTGTCCAGCCCATAAAATTCCCCTTTTCACGATGGAGGGACCAATCCAAGCCTTTAGGGGATGCACCTTTTTGGTGTAACTCCTCTCATCATTGTCATTAAAAAAAAATCAATACAAACAAAACTAATAAGAATTATTTCAAATTTATTTTTAAGCAATTTTTTGAGGACGCTTTATACTTTTGAAGTGGGTTTTTCTTAACAATACAGGTTTATTTATTTTTTTAATTTTTCATTGTCATATAGAGAGCCGTTTTCAAGAAAATGATTTTATATATACCTATGTTGAAAAATGTTATTGATTGCTTTTTTATTAAAAAAATATAAATAAATATTTATATTTTCAGTGGCGGATTATAGGGCAAGCGAAATGAGAGGCTGCGGGGGCCCCCGTACTTTTAAGGGGCCTCAAAAAAGGCCGATTGTGTTCAAGTGTTATATTAAACATTGTTTTATAACACTTGTATTCAATTTTGTTAATAAGTACCAAAATTTGGATATAAACATTCATGCTTCAGAATTTTTTTTTATTTTTTGTTTAATTGATTTTGAAGGCCCTGTTATTTTACCACTTAGGGCCCTCACTTGACTTGATTCACCACTGAATCTTTTATTTAAAAAAAAACACAACAATCTTGAAACAGATTTATAAAAATACCAAGTTTCAAAAAAATTTCTCCCTTTATCAATGGAATTAAAAAAAAAAAAAATTGTAAGAGTTACTTTATTTATGTATATATTTCATAAAGCATTTGTTTTTGTTTTGTTTTTTAATTTGATTGATAAAGGGCGAAAATCTCCCGTAGCTGTTGGGATTTTAATAAACGTTTGAATATTGTTTTTATTTATAAAAGATTTCATAATTTACATAATATAATACAAGAATTGGTCATTTAATAGTATAAGAAAAATAAAAAATTAAAATAAATTTAAAAAAAATGAATTCAAGAGTATTTTTAAAAAAATAATTTTTAAGAAAAAAAATAAAAACCGACTTCAAAAAATTAAATGCAACAAATAAAATACACTAAAAGGTATAAAATAATTATTATCTTATTTAGTTACAACTAAACGACGAAATATTAACATGAAATTACTTTTTGAAGTCGGTGCCAAACAAACTATACCTATAAGCGAGCGTACCCACCAAACGTACTAAGTAAGATCCGTCGAGTGCGATTCATAAAAGGTATATGTTTGGTATCGACTTCAATAAGTAATTTCATGTTAATATTTCGTCGTTTAGTTGTAACGAAATAAGATAATAATTATTGTATACCTTTTAGTTTATTTTATTTGTTGCATTTAATTTTTTGAAGTCGGTTTTTATTTTTTTCTTAAAAATTATTTTTATTTTTCTCTTTTTAGTGATGTTATTAATAGTGATCATATCATCAGAACTTGACCAAATTAATATGACACCATCCCTAAAACACCCCCTTTCGGATAAAAAAAGAACCATCGAAATCGGCTCATAAACAAAGAGGTTAGGTCTAAACAAACCTAATAAAAAAGGTCTAATACCTATGAAAAAAAAACGAAAAAAAAATGGGACCAATCGGAAGCTAGACTGGACCCAATGCAAAAAAAAATTTCAAAATCGGTTGACAATTGGCGGAGATATGAGGTAACATAGGCACAAAAAAAAAAAAAAAAAAAAATCAGTCGAATAGAGAACCTCCTCCTTTTTTGAAGCCGGTTAAAAAGTCTTTAAAATATAAAAAAATAAATAAATAATAGTTATGTAGGTTAAAATTCTGGTACTAGTTGTTTTCAATATTAAATGAAAATTTAATTAGCTAGATAAAAAAAATTAGAATGTCTAAGACGTAACTGTTCGAAACGTCCCTATTATTAAAATATTTTTGAAAAATTTTACCTGTGTATTGTTATATTCCTCAAAAACGAAAAATCGAAAATCATTTCAAAAGATAAATAATAAAACATTCTCCAATTCAATCTTAAAAATTTATTTATTTATTATTAAATGAATTTAACTTTAAAGGACATCATAGATTTTAGAGAAAATATTTTTACATTGCATATCAGAGAGGTTCGTCCCCTTAGGAATCGAACCCAAGCGCTAACTAAGCTTGCCGGGCCAGTAGACAAACCCTTAAGACAAATCTCTCTCTGACATGCAACATATATAAGTATTATAGCTAAGACTTTTCACTCCCTTCAACTCAAAGGGAATAGTGAAAATTCCTGCTAAACTGAAAAAAGTTTTCAGTGCTCTGATATGCAATGTAAAAATATTTTCTCTAAAATCTATGATGTCCTTTAAAGTTAAATTCATTTAATAATATTATATACTGGGTTGATTTTTGAAATAATTTCCATCTTTTTTCAAAAAAAGACACCCAAAAAGATACTTAAATCTTTATTTATTTATATTTATTATTATGTGATTGTTTGATAAACAAACATGAAACTAGCTGGCAATTTACATCGATATAATTTTCACTTTTAAATTATTTAGTTTGATTTTTTTAATTTAACTTATAATTTAAATTATTTAATAATTTTCAAAAATATATAATATATATTTATTTTTTAAATATTTTGATAATTAATAAGATATGATTTTGTGTATCTATACATTAACGAAAAAAAAAAAAAACATAATGGGGGCCCTATTAAAGATGGTATTTATGTATGGTGCGTGTGTCATTAAATAAATAAATAAATAATTAATTTCTCATTAAATCACATGCATGCTTTTGAAAATGAACTCTAGACATAGATATATCTTCATATTAATTTAAATCAAGTTCATGACTTCATTTCGATTAAAAAAATAAATATTATGGATATATAAAGGAAGGTATATCTGTAATATTTTTTTTTAAATCGAAATGTGAAAGAAGAGTGAGGATAATTAGAATCTAGATATTACAAATATTCGAATAATTACAGTGATTTTACTCTAATTGCAAATCATAAAGTTTAAAGTAGGCAAAAACATAAGTAGATATAATATAATTTGAAAGCGTTTGATTCGGGATTAAGAAATTACGACACTTAATTACAGGAGTGGGGGGATTTAATATTATAATTTACAAGAAAATTTCAAAAAATTCCAAAATTTATTTTTAAAAATACATGTTTTATGTATCAATAATCATTAGAAAATTCTAATTTAGAGTGAAAATTTTGTTTCCATTTTGTTTGCCTCTATTATTATTATTATTTTTTTTTATCTATTCCTAATTTTCGTTTAAGGGGGTTCGGGATTGTTTTCATTTTTATAAGAAAATCCTCAAATTTTTAACATCGAATCATTGATGTATTAGTATTTATTCCCGAAATTTGAAGTTGATCGTCTGTTTCATTACCGAGAAATAAATTATTCAAAATTGTCCTTTTTTAACATGGAAGTAAATGGACCGACCTTTTAAAAGGGCTATAATTTCTATACAAATTATCTCATTTTCAACAAATTTATACAGATCAATAATTCAATTTTTATGAATCGAACGATACATTTTTCAATAGATTTGACAGTCTAGTTAATTAGTAATTCATAAATGTAAAAATAAAAAGTTATTTGCAGCTAACATAATATCACAAAAGCACTAGAACTCTATTTGTTGAAATCGTTTTTTTGTTAAATAAATGTTTTTATAATTAGAAAAAATTTATCTCAATATTTTTTTTATTTTAATATTATCAAAGCAAAGATTTTTAAGAAATTAACCTTATTATTAACAATTATTTTATTAAAAAATTTAGTAGCCAAAAGTTGTCACTCTGCAGAAATACAAAAGATTTTTTCGAACATCAACCAGATAAATAGGCTGTCCCGAACCTAAAGGAATTACTCAAAGATATGCCAATAAAATACCTATATTTCTCAAAAACAACTCAAAAGTTTGCATTAAACTCACTTTTTAACAATTTTCAAAGTATCAATCTACAAAGTCTCAACATTTAAAAAAAATAATTTCGGTAGGTTTTTTTAAATAAAGAGAAATTTTATCAGTATACGATGAAATTTTCAAAAAGGAGAGGCGAATAAAATAAAATTTAAAAATGAAGCGTTCTTATATTTGGTCAGCTTCCCCTGGGTCACAGCACGTCACTGATATATACATATTTATTTTGATAAATTTTAGGTTTATTTAGTAAACAAATATATTAATTTCAGTTAATTAACACTGTATTTATTTCATAGATAAACTAGAGAGTTTCGGTCACCCCTGGTAGACCATCTTCACTGGTATTCATCATATATTGTAAACTGTTCCATGTATCTTTGAGGAAAAAATGTTAAAAACCCTAAAATTTATAAAATTAACCTTATTATTAACAATTTTTTTATTAAAAAATTTAGTAGTCAAAAGTTGTCACTCTGCAGAAATACAATTTTTTTTTTGTAGATCAACCAGATAGATAAGCTGTCACGAACCTCCTTAAATATTAGTTTATAATTAAAATGATTTTTTTCATTAAAATTTTGATAATTATTTTGTTTTCAAAATTAACACTTGTTGAAAAATAATAAACAATGGTTCATTTATTCTTTATAATTAATTAAATTGACTAAAACAATTAAAACTTATTTATTTAATTAACATTGTTTTATTTAACAAGAACCAAAAAATAATGATGAAAAATAATACTATCTTCTCTGATTTTGAATGAATTTTTTTTCTTTTTTTTTATTAGCTATATCCTTCTCTCTCTCACATATACCTACGTGGATCAAGATTAAAAATATTATCAGGTTTCGTTTTATTTATTTGTTTCTTTGAATCCCGACGACACACTTTTGAATTTATGACAGACGGCAGGACAAACCCAAAAGACACACCTTGCTATAAAATCCTGTTTTTTTTCTTATCCTAGAGATTTATTTAAAATTATTAAAATATTTAATTGATTTCTAATGCTAAATTTTTTTTAATAATGCTCTAGTCCGTTTCGAGATTAAAGTAAAGTGGTTCATTTTATTATATTAGCATAGTTCAATGAACGAATAGCTGATTTTTGAATAAAAATAGAACGGTATACGCGATGCAGAATAATTGCAAATTGGAATTTCAAATTCTACAATTAAAAATATATATTTTTTTTAATTAGGTACTTAAGAAAAATTAAAAATTTGATATAACCCCGCCTTATTCCCCATCGAAGGGTCTCCCACTCTCTGGTCATTCAAGAATCGAAAAATTAAATTCTATTCAAGACCCATGAAATTGTTATTTTTTTCATCTGCCTAAACTTATGGTTTTAAAAAAGAATGAACTTCAACATCATAGAGTGAAATGATGAAAAAAATCATAAAAACCTGCACAAGAAGATTCTGATTTATTTCCGAAACCGTTTCCAGGTTTATGTACATGAAAGAAAAGGATATAAAATTTTCATTCAAAATCAGAAGAAAGTATTATTTTTGATTATTATGTTGCTTCTTGTTAAATAAAACAATGTAATTAAATATATAAATTTTAATTTTTTAATTGTTTTTATCAATTTAATTAATTATAAAAAATCAATTAAACATTGTTTATTATTTTTCAACAATTTTTAATTATTAAAACAAAATACTTATCAAAATTTTAATGAAAAAATAATTTTAACCTTCCAGCGGGCCCGCTGTGTAATTTCCCTTGAGCGGGCGCTTGTGATAAATTTTACGTCATCAAGTTTTCTCCATGTAAATGGTTTATATTAATGTTAGAAAATTGCTGTAAGGTTATGAAAAATGATAAATGAAAGTACTTTTAAAAAATATATTTGACTTTCTTAAACAAAAAACCAAACAACACTAAATATTTTTTCTAGCTCTTTTACTGTAAGCGGCCTACGAGCCATAATGGAACACGTCTAAAACCAAAAAATTCATTTAGCTATAAAAAGAAACGATATAAAATGAGAAAAAAATGAAAAAATTAGTTTATTTAATATATACTTATACTTTAAGGGGTGTGTCGTAAAATTTACGGTCAACGGAAATTCTCAAATATCAATGAATAACAAAAACTTCTAAGCACACCTGTAGTTTAGAAAAACCCTGACCCTCGAATAGCTCGGAGCACGATTCTTACGAATAAGTTTTAAAAGTGGGGGAAGCAATAAGGTGCATGTGTCGTAAATTTTACGACAACGCGCCCGCTGGAAGGTTAATTATAAACTAATATTTAAACGAAAATTAACAATAGATTAAAAAAAAAAATAATAATAGGGACAAACAATATGGATACCAAATTTTCACTCTAAATTAGAATTTTCTAATGATTATTTATTAATACAAAAAACTTGTATTTTTAAAATTTTCGCCGGGGTCCCGAAAACGTACAAATTTAATCCTTTCGATTAATAAGAAAAAACTTTTCTATCAGGGAAAATATCAATGTTTGATTTCAGATAAGTATTGACTAGATTCTGACTATATTAGCAATTTTCTACTACAGACTATTTATAAAAAGAGTTCAACTGTAAAGTAGGAGTATTTACATTGAAAGCTAAATAATTTAAAATTTGAAAACAAAATTTTCATAGTAATAAACGTATCGATTAGTTATTTTATGATTTCATCAGGATAGTATAAAATAATAATTTTTTATTTATTTGTTTTAAATAGACGAACCCAAATATCTATGGATCCAGAATATGTCATTTTTTCAAATTGTTTTCTATAACAGTTTTAACGATTTTAAAATATAAAAGCTACAACCACAAGGTCTAAAAAAAAGTTGTTTTTTATAAAAAAAAAACGGCGTATAATTAATATCTTGAAATTGTATCCGTACTAGTGTTTTTTAACATTTTTTATTTTCTGTATTCAATTAAACTAGTTGCTTTTGAGAAATTGTGAAATAACTAGAAAAATTGTATGTACCTACTTTACTAAAAAGTAATACTATTCACTAACTTTCTTTCGTTTTAAAATTTAGAATAAAACCTCTAAATTCAAAATTTCTAAATTATGCGTTCACTAGCAAGAACTTAGAAAGACTATGTAACTTTTCATTTAGATTTATATATATATATATATATATATATACCCCCAATATATTATTTTTTTAATCCCAATGAACTACATTTTGTTTAATGTGAAGATAGTTATCCATTTTAAAGATCGTGTGTATAATTTAATGAGAAAATAATTATTTATTTATTTAATGAAACTCCCACATCTAGTATTAGAATGTTTCGTATTTTGTTTTTCGGTTTTTTTATTGTCTTAAAAAAAGAAATTGATTAGTTGTTGTAAAATGGCCGTCTCATCGGATCTCTTGATTATCTTACACTTGTAGTATTAAATTTCAATTCTAAATTGATGCTATGATAATGATCGGTCCATTAATTTTGAGGTTTTCAGATTAGATTTTCCAGCCGACCGAACGACAAATAAATCTTTGTTTTTTTTTTGTTTTTTTTTTGTTTTCTTTCTTTTATTTCTACCTTCACTCTTGTTTTTTTTTGTTTTATTATTTTATCGATAGATATTAATCTTAATACCTGCTAATTATTGATGCAAAGTGAAATCGAATCCTTCAAGAAATTCAGACAGAAAGAGGAGGAATTGATTAGAAGTTGTTGAGGAGAAAAAAACAAAGTGGATCGCTTAGAGTTTTAGTTGATTGAGTGAATTGAATTTTTTTTTCTAAATTCTTAGTGGGTCAGTAAAGAAAGAGAAAAAAACAATTCAATTGGATTCTGGAATCTGATCTTCCACTTGTTCATTCTCGATTCTCTCTATTTCTCTCTCTCTTTCTAATTAATAAATACTTCATTCAGTTTCAAGTTTGTTTATTTATTCGATAAACAATTTAACAATTAGTAATTTGATAGGAAAATGATTTTAGAAAAATTGATATATCATGGATATATATTATATATAAATCAATTTATAACAATCGAAAATATTATATTGCTCCCATTTCTAAATTCTTTACTTTCACATTTATATTCATAGAATGTAATGGGGAAGTTTTGCGATGGCCTGTCTGGGTCCTGACTGAGAGCTTGTATCTCAGAGATGAAAAAAGTTAATTTCATTTTGTAACTTCTAGATGGAAGGAATCAATGCCCGTAATAGTTGAAAACCGAATTTAGGACATAAAAGCGGAAATTGTCGTCCCGAGGGGCCAAAAAGGGACAACAAATCCATTGGTCAGTGGGTATGTACCCCCCTGCGTTTCGCAACCATAATTCTCAGAGATATGAAATTCGAAACTTAAGCTCGATATAGCCTAGAATGAGTACAGCCTTAGACCATGAAATATATAGACACGCCCTGGTGTCGATTTGGTGAGGCCAACATCTCCTATAGAACTTGACGTCATCTGTAGGTAGGAACACCCAGAAATAGCATGGCCACTATAGGAATTATTATACATTGAGATAAATTTATCGTAGTTTAGATTATTTATTTTGGATTCCAATAATCACAAATTAATATTAAATTAATATAACCAGAATATTTATGCGAGAACGTGACGTCATCTGTAGGCGATGTTGGCCTCACTTCACTCTATGTGGAGACTAGCAGAGGGCGTGTCTATATATTTCATGGTCTAAGAGTATAGCAAGCTTTTGGTAATATTGCATAAAATTGCATATTTGAAGGATATTGCATAAAATTGGATATTTCGCGCCAAATACAGAGGTTTTAAAAGTAATTTTTCGGAGAAAGAATGAAAAAGAAGAAATAAAACAGGAGGACACTATAATTTAAATTCGAAGAAAACTGAAATAGGCCTCAACGATAGGAAGTGTAGTATTGACGGATTACAAATGATGAAATCTTAGCTAAAAAATAAAAATCCAATTATTTTTCTTATTATTCAGTTGTACTTTGACTTGACTATGCTCTACTCGAAACTGCTGAAAAGTTTGAAATATTTTTCTTTCAAAATAAAAGTGGGGGTTTTAAGTTCCTTTAAATTCACCCCCATTCTGTTTGTGGATGTGGACTGCTCCTTTTCATCGTATAAATCAATTTTAAGTGAGGGTAGACATAATATCCTGAAGATAATTAAAAAAAATACTTGTAAACATAAATTATTCAGAATTGAATTCAAATTTTTATTATTTTTGAGATACTTTGATAATGATTAAATTATTTCTTTATTTTTTATTTATTTTTTTAATGGCCTTTGGGAACTATAGCCCATTTTGGCCTTTGAGTGTTCATCTGTTCATGTGTGTGTATGGGTGTGTAAATTATTGTAGGGATTAGATTATAGCCTGTAAAAATTTTGCATTATCTCTTTATTAGTTTATTATTTGTACGTCAATAGGAAGAGCTTGTTAATAAAAAAAATAAAATAAATACAATCAATTTCTGTTAAATAAAACTACCCCTCCCCCCCTCCGTATTTTTTTAGTTCACATTTTTAAACATTATTAAATTTATTATTCAAGTGCACCTAGTATTTCTTTGAGTTTTAAAGATTTTCTAATATACTAAATAAAATGAGAATTTTGTGCAATATTTTACGTAATAAATATACATATTTTTGACAATTGGTGTCTATAGTTTACTTTATAATTTTATTTCTTTCATAGTCTATAGTCTTTTTGTCTTCAATTTTAATATTTTAGTGCATAAAAAATTTTATTTGGCTATCTTTTACTGCATATTTTTGCATATTTCAACGTATACTGCATATTACTTGCATATTTTAGCATTTTTAACTGCATATTTTGCCAGTTTTTACTGCATAAAAATCCGGTCTCTAATTATAAGTTTGCCCAATCTCCCAAATTGACTGAAAATATTGATTATTCAAACGAAGTTCTTATGAAATTATTTATTTTGTACTATAAGAACTTCGTTTGAATAATCAAGATTTGCCATCATTTTGGGAGATTTTTTTGAACATCGTCAATAAACTGTTTATAAGTTACTTATAAATAATCAACCAACTGTCATAAGCTTGATATTGCCATGGTTAGTTAAAATTAAATTCATTAAAATGTAATTTTTCACGAAAAAGCGGCTTTTTAAGAAAATTTGATGTTTTAGGTATAGTGGTACATGATATATCGTATTAAAGTATTTTTTTCGTCTTTCAATTTATTGAGTAATATACAGGGGGTCTAATTTGAAAAAACGAACTTTTGACCCCTTTTATGAATACCGGAAATAATAGTAATCTTAGCACGCCCTGTATAATATGGAGTCGATTTTTCGGCGTAAATTAAATACTTCGGGTGTGTCTAAACTACCACCAAAATATCAACTTTTCATGAATGGAGAGCACTATTTTATTTAAGTTTAATTAGGGCCATGTTTTGCACCATATTTAACACATATTATTTTTTATCTCGAAAACCGATAGAGATAGGTATAGGACAATATTAACAAAAAAAGTATTTCAATAAAAGGGCAGTTCTAAAAACCTGTTAATATACGGGTTGATGGATTTAAAAAAATAAAGTTGCTACGACTTTTCGATGGAAGGCGAAACGTCGCAAGGCTGAAAATATTTTAGATTGTATATGTATACATTTTTCGAAAATGTATATTTTTTCATTACATTTTTATAAATACTCTGTGATCATTAATTTATTATGATAATGAATAATTAATTCTACTATATTTGTTATTTGTAATTAGATAAATTAGAAATATGCTTCGATATTGCGTGAATAATAATTAAAATCCACTCACTGATTTGGGTTAGAAATATTGTACTAAGCCGTTGTTGTTTTGTATAGTAACAAAATAAATTAGATTCTTTTGTTGTTGTTTGCATCATTTCCTGTTTGAATGCGAAATGTATTCTTTATGACTTTTTCTCAACTCTTGCTAATATGTATATTGAAATTGATGAAATGTTTCGAAAAATATGAAAAAAAAATAATAAATTAAACCTAAAATTTCAATTCTATAGATTTAGGAATGTAATTAAAGGTAAATAATAAATAATTTTGATATATATGGATAAAAAAAGATAGTGAACAAAGCGCTGAATCCAAATCTGAGGAATTTTCATTTATTGGCGGTTTTTTGCTTATAACTCGAAAACTATCAATTTTTCGTAAATAACCTTCCTAAATAATCAAAGTTCATAAAATTTCCTACAAATTTGATAATTTCGGTTCTTTTTCCCGACCAACCGTTCGGTCTCATGGAAAACACTGGATATCTATAAATCTAAGAGTTTTAACAAAAAAGTGGTACAAGTAAACGTTCAAGTCAACAAAATTTCCTAGAGAATGAGATAGGAATCAAGTTTCTAGGATGAGTGGTTTTCATTTTATAAAGGAAAAATTGCGATTTTTTGCAAAAAATTGCAGTGTTTCAAAACTTCAACCTCAAGGATTACCATTTATCCAATTAAGATTAAACTTTGTTTAAATTGTATCAAATTTAATCTAGTTTAAAAATGTATAGAATGGTCTTTGTCGAAAACGTGCTTCTTCATGGTCAAAATGGGAAAATTTCGATAAAAGTGCGAGTTTTTGGGTGATACGGGAGGGATCCCGAGGTCGAAAGCTTGGATTTTTCGCTTGAGCCCGAACGGTTGATCGGAGAAAAAAAAACCTAAATATAAAATTTGTAGGGAATTTCATGAACCTTGATTTTGAATAGGGAGGTTATTTACGAAAAGTTGATAGTTTGCGAGTTATAAGCGAAAAACCGCCAAATTTTTTTTTGCATTTTCCACATTGTTGCGTCACGAAATTTTGGTGGGAGACCTCAGATTTGGATTCAGCGCCCCAAAAACATATATATGCAAAAAATCAGAACTACCCCAAAACGTTCCCCATTTGAGCACAATTTGACTGGACTACTACTATTGCATGAGCAATTTTTGTTTATACATAGAATAAGTTTCTCGAAAATGGCTCGAACGATTTCGATGAAAATCACCGATTATTAAAAATAAACAATAACTAAAAACAAAAAACATGTTAGGTATTCTTTTCTATTTGTGTATATATGGTATATGTGTGTTGTGTGTGTGTGTGTATCTTTAATTCTAATGGATTAAGGCAATGTTTCTTCAGTAAAACAATAGATGTAGGTTAATTCAATAGCGATGTTTGCCTTTGGATCGGTACACATCCTTCTCCATTAGACAAGGAAGGTATTTTACGATCATTTATTGATTTAAAAACGACTCTTAAGACAAATAATAAAGATACCTGGAATAATTATTAATAGATGGAGAAGAAATTAAACGTTAAATAAATACACGAGAGTTTCTTTGATTATAAATATGGTATATAAGGAAATAGGTTATTCTTTGATCATATTTGGCCTGCTTATTTCTATACAGTGCCCTATAGTCTACCCTTATGGATTTACTGTATATATTTGGTCCAGAGTTAGAAAATACATCTTATTTTTTTTTTCAATGAGAGAAAAAAATCTACATATTGAATAAAAATTTGAATTTTAAAGTCCAAATAAGTAGATACACTCACGTACCTCCCATGTAGTTAAATAAAATAAAAAAACTGGCTAAAAAATATTATTATTAATTTTAGTTATGAATAAACGAGGGGTGAACCGCGACTTAATATGCTGTACACCAACTTCCACTTGTACTTCCAAATGTTTCCAAGGACTTCCAAATATTTTCAAGTACTTTCAAATATTTCCAAGTACTTTCAAATATTTCCAAGTACTTTCAAATATTTCCAAGTACTTCCAAATATTTCCAAGTACTTCCAAATATTTCCAAGTACTTCCAAAATACTTCCAAACAGGTGTACACCTACTTCCAATCGCGGATCACCCCTCGTGAATAAATATATACTTAAGCCATACTAAAAATGCTCAGCTTCTACTTATTGTTTAATTATAGATTTACGAAATTTATTAATTTTCTAAAGTTTATTTATAATTTTAAAATTCTTGATACCATTTTGTTTTTTTATAGTTTTGGTAACACTTAAATTGAAAAAAAAAATATATTCAGGATATATATACACAAATATATATAATCAGCTTGATTGTTAAAATCAATAAATAAATTAATACAATTGTTTTATAAAACCACCAAAATTGAGAAATCTTTAAATATAGAACGTGAAAAGTAATATTATATTATTATTATTATTATTTTACGATAATCTTTAATTTACAAGACAATTTGTAGCAATCTCAAATATTTTTTTATTTTTTTTGTTATTTAATGCCACGATTAATAGGTAAAGAGTAAATTTTTTCCGAAGGGTTTCACTTTCTATTAAAGAATTATCTGAATGTGTTATAAAAAAATGTTGTTTATATTATAATCAGAATATATTACGATTTATTCTTAAATATTAGCCATTTTGTTTTTTCATTTAAATTCTTTTTCTCATTTTATTTTATACTAGCTGCCCCAGGGCGGGTTCCCCTGGCGGGCAGCGTCTCGAGAAGGCCAAAAGTTTTTTTTAATATTTATTTAACGCATTGGCTAAGCACGATCGTTATCTGACCAATCAGAAACATTCTAATAATTTAACGCTTTGCCATTGGCTATGCACTGGCCAATCAGATCGTTTGGATCATACAAACATATATAATGTGACGAAACAGGCTTTGTTATTAATTAAATTGTATAATTGTAAGATTTTTTTTTATTTTTTGAATGACAATTCAAAGTGACATATGATTTATTATTTGAATTTATATCGAAAAGTGAACTTGATGGACATCTATTGGGAAACAAGTACTAATTAAAATCTAAGACTGATTTGTGCCGCCATCAACGGCTAATTGGGTAATTAGGTCACCCAGGTAGCGTGCAAGTAGACTGCCCTGAAAATGAACTCGTCCTCTTTGGCCTACGACCTTGATCCGAGACGCACGTGGATTACTGACCTAATCAAAACCCCATCTGTGATAGTTAAAAATCCAAGTCTATCTTGAACAATCTAACGTTTTATCGTAATATCAAGTGTTCAGTGAAAACCTCCTGTGATTCTATATCATGTGCGATTGATATTTTCAAGAAAATAGCTGTGATCTGGGAGTTATCCAAAATTCAAGCCTGCCGGTCGCGTGGAAGTGCTGTTCAGTGGTTCCAGATGCAGTGATTCGAATAGATAAGTACTTGGTACATTCTTTGATGAATGAACTTAATTAACTATTAAATTATAATAGGCAGAGAGCACAATCTTGACCCTAAGGTACTAACTTACCATAAGTAAGCCTAGAGTCGGATTGAATAAAATCAACAATTTACCAGGTTCACGTCAATAATCCATTTGAAATTAATTATTAAGTTGTAAATGATATGTTAATGAATAGCCTATAATTGGAGGTATAATTAAAGAAATTAATACAATTATGTTGGTTTCCGGAAGTAGCTTTAAATAAAGATAAAAGTAAATATGAACACAATATATTAGTTTGAATGGGTATCGAGCCAAAACACAGAATTAATTTTATATAATTAATCAATAATTTAAATTCAGTAAATTTTCTATCAATTTCATTAATATAAATTTTCTTGAAATCCTAGAACAGAGTCAAAATGGCGTCCCACATTAATAATCTAGGGTATCTGATCTAATTAACCAGCGGATTGCTAAATAGTAATTATAAACTAGCGTCACTGATACCGCCCACTCTTGAACATTTGATTTCAGTGAAGTGCCCGGTTCCCCTGAAGAGGGATAAGGAAGCTCTCCTCTAATCAGCTGACTAGCTAGATTGGAAATATAGTCACAATCACGCATGGGACAGACGGATGACCCGGAAATCTTGAAGGAGCCAAAACCACATCTGTATCTAAGAGATATTCAAATTTTAAAAATAATTTAATTTATATTTTCCAAAAAAAAAATATTAATAATAAAGTAACTTAATATTTAAATAACCTACCCTTATTAAAGGGGATAAATTAATTTCCCACATGTGTTTGGGGCGACCAGCCTATTTCAGCTAATTTTATTGATATAAAATTAATTATATAAAGAAAAAAAAATAAATAAAATAAAAATCATTTCTTTTAATATAATAAGTAAACATTAGAATCAAATTTCTCGGAACTTGAAAACAACAAATCAAGTCAGATGACCAATATATTTTATGTTTCTTTAGTTAAACAAACCAATAATAATTAATAATAATAAGCCAAATATATGAACCTGAATTGTTTTAAATTAAATTAAAATATAAATAAACCTAACAAGTAAATAATAAGTCTAATTAAAAGAAATAAGTCATTATAATTTATTAAATTTGATAAATATAAAACACTTGATAATATTTGTTTATAAACAAAATAAGTAATTCGAATTTGTTGATATAAAAATTAGAAGTAAAATAAATAATCATTGTATTAAAATTGTCAAAACTTAATAGAAGCAATTTGAACTTTAAATTTTATTATTAATTTCAAACTAAGTTTTTTATTTAAGAAAATTTAAATACAACTCAATTATAACAAACAAATCAATTTATCGTAATTTCATCAAGATTAACCTTTTGATTAATTTATTAATTTTCACGAAAGAAATTAAATGCCATTAATTATAAACAAACAAACGAAATCTTTTTAGTAATATCAATAAAACTAATTTCATAAATTTTAATTAACTCATTTGAATTTGTTTTTTGAAATAAACCAGAGTCCATTACAATTAAGCTTTTCTTTCAGCATCCGATCGCCGGTAATTTTGTCACTCTCATTCAAGCGATTTTTTTGAATTTTTGCGGTGTTTATCTTATCGCTTCTTTGCAACAACAACAACAACCGGATTATAGCTTAAGTCATTTCAGGCATAGTATCCTCACATCCAATAGGAAGGTCAACCAGCGAGTAGGTCAGGTCGGGAAACAACAGCTTAGGCGATTAAAGTCGCAACACTTAGCGAAGCAGATCACCAATTTACCACCTTAAATTTCAGCATTGCGACTTTAATAAGATTAGCCCTTTTAGAGGACTAATCTTGTCTTTATTTTTTCGATACTCTCCCTGAGTTACATCTGCTCGTAAACTAATCAGTTGCTACAACTTGCTCAATATTGTCGAATTGTCAATATTGAGGGAGAGTGTGGCAATTGGTAAGTTAGAGCGCAAATCGGGCGAAACAAAACTTACTTATTTAAGTTTTGTAAGTCCAATTTGTCACATTTGGTGTAGGATAGCTGGGATTAAGCCAGCAGGCAAGAAATTGCATAGTAGGCAAATGAAAACTAACAATTAACGAAATGGCAGGCAACAAAGGAAAGATGGAACAAATGATGACTGAATGGATGCAACAAACGATGCAACAAATGAACAATATTTTAGATGAGAAGTTTCAACAATACAACGATAAATTGGAGGAGATGTTTCAACAACACAACGATAAAATAAGCGAAATGAATTTTCAAGCCATGAACGAAATGGAAACTACGGTCGAACGTTTGGTTCCGTTAGAATATGATGAAAGGAGAACGATAATGCCCACATATACCATGATCTCAACAATAGAACATAAAATGGAAGAGGTAGAAATTTTACCTACGTTTGAATGTGAGTTAGTAACAGCTAACATGGTGACAGAACCACTGTTAGAATTTGAACAAACAATTACAGTCATTCAAACACCGACTGCTACCTCTGTCGTAGAAACATTGAGTCATAATCTAATAACAACATGCGATGGAATTGAAGGCATTAATATTGAATCAAATAACAAAACAACGAAAACTAACGAAACAATAATCACTAGAAAGAAAAGGAGAAAGGCCAAACTAAATAAAAGGGGGGTTAAATTTAAAATGAAGATACAAAATAGAAAATTTTTAAACGGGAAAAGGAACAAAATTATAAAGAAACGAACAGGACATACCACTCGGAAACGGACCCGATCCAATTCCAGTGATTTGATAACGACCGAGACCCTCGAATCCCCAACAATCGGGGAACTAGCGGGAGAATTTTTCAAACTATATCGGGGGCCATATCGAATAGACGAAGTTTTGACAAACGCCTACCAACGAGAACATACTGATGGGAGACAAATAGGGACGTTCAATGTTAGGAGCTTAAAACCATATCATTCACCAATAACTGAATTAAATTGATAGTTGAATGTGGTCTTTAGATTAAAGGGGAGGCTCAGCCCCAACTTCACATTCCTTTGAGTATCATAATAAATAACACCTTATTAGAACGAGACGTGACAGACGATCGTCCCTATTGAATGACTAAATTTGACCTAAAAACGACAAACGGACATGTTCTGTGAAAGTGTAACAAAGGTGAAGAAATTTGTAAATACGTTCGTACTAACACTAGATTAAGTACTTACCCTTAATTTAGCCTAAGTTCGTTCGTACTAAACCTTAGACCTAAGTTACTAACTACTAAAACTTGTAAATGCGTTATTATTACTAACCTTAGTTATAAGATAACATAGAATAAGCGCGTTCATACTAATCTAGGTACTAAGCAACTAATAACTCCATCTATTAGAAAAGGAAGCCCTTAATGTTACACCGGACCAGAACGACAGACAAAATGACCTTCGGACAAAAGTTCGAATTATTTGGGGGAAACAAAAATTAGAATCATTAGCAAACATTGAATTAATTGGGATTGGGGGGGGGAAAAGGTTTTGCCATGAAGCAATTAATAATAATTGGGGGGGGGTTTTATTAAAAACCCAAAACACAGGTCTTAAAATTAACAACTTGAAAAGCTCAGTAGGATCCAAATACCTAATGATAAATTGTGTCACAGATCGCCAAGTCGTAACTGCACCACCTAGGATATAGGCCATCATCTACAAATACCAAATAGATTATCTATGGTTTGGTGTCGCTAGTGAGAATCTCCGAATTGTCTTTAGTGTGAATTGTGGAGGCTGAAGATATGAAATGATCTGTTTAGTGCGCGGTACCCTGGTCCAGCATTGATAGGGAATAGTGAAGCAGTAGGTGACATTCAGTGCCACTAGCTAGTAGCAGAGAAATGGAAACGAATTGAAAAGAGAAAAGGAATTAAATGTTGTGGTTTCTAAGGGAATACTGGGTTACGACCCTAAACTGAATGATCAATCCAAAAAGTAGCAGTAACGATTCTGTATTAGTGTGGGATTGGCCGAGATGACCAGCCTGAATGGTTATTTTGTGTAATAGGCTAAAGCCATTTGAACTGGGATAATGCTGGAAGGACTCATGTGCGGGATGGGATCGTGTTAGTCGATTGGTAGCCGTAGTGTGCCCTGAAATGATTATGAATGGAAGTGACAAAAAGCGAGCGGATCTGAAAGAGAGGTTTGGGGATAAATTTTGTAATAGATAATTGGATTTTGCACAACATAATTTGAATGGGAAGGGGGATTAAATGATTAATATGAAAGGGAAAATCACCCTGGTTATAATTTTTTTGTTTTGATTACAAGCACGGCAAAAAGCCACATTAGATTTAAGAAAACTAGTGAACCAAAAAGTGCACTAGTGAGAATAAAGTTCAAATCACTTCTGTAAAGTTCAGAAATCGAATAGAAGAATATTCGATCCCTGAAGGGGGGGAATGTGACGAAACAGGCTTTGTTATTAATTAAATTGTATAATTGTAAGATTTTTTTTATTTTTTGAATGACAATTCAAAGTGACATATGATTTATTATTTGAATTTATATCGAAAAGTGAACTTGATGGACATCTATTGGGAAACAAGTACTAATTAAAATCTAAGACTGATTTGTGCCGCCATCAACGGCTAATTGGGTAATTAGGTCACCCAGGTAGCGTGCAAGTAGACTGCCCTGAAAATGAACTCGTCCTCTTTGGCCTACGACCTTGATCCGAGACGCACGTGGATTACTGACCTAATCAAAACCCCATCTGTGATAGTTAAAAATCCAAGTCTATCTTGAACAATCTAACGTTTTATCGTAATATCAAGTGTTCAGTGAAAACCTCCTGTGATTCTATATCATGTGCGATTGATATTTTCAAGAAAATAGCTGTGATCTGGGAGTTATCCAAAATTCAAGCCTGCCGGTCGCGTGGAAGTGCTGTTCAGTGGTTCCAGATGCAGTGATTCGAATAGATAAGTACTTGGTACATTCTTTGATGAATGAACTTAATTAACTATTAAATTATAATAGGCAGAGAGCACAATCTTGACCCTAAGGTACTAACTTACCATAAGTAAGCCTAGAGTCGGATTGAATAAAATCAACAATTTACCAGGTTCACGTCAATAATCCATTTGAAATTAATTATTAAGTTGTAAATGATATGTTAATGAATAGCCTATAATTGGAGGTATAATTAAAGAAATTAATACAATTATGTTGGTTTCCGGAAGTAGCTTTAAATAAAGATAAAAGTAAATATGAACACAATATATTAGTTTGAATGGGTATCGAGCCAAAACACAGAATTAATTTTATATAATTAATCAATAATTTAAATTCAGTAAATTTTCTATCAATTTCATTAATATAAATTTTCTTGAAATCCTAGAACAGAGTCAAAATGGCGTCCCACATTAATAATCTAGGGTATCTGATCTAATTAACCAGCGGATTGCTAAGTAGTAATTATAAACTAGCGTCACTGATACCGCCCACTCTTGAACATTTGATTTCAGTGAAGTGCCCGGTTCCCCTGAAGAGGGATAAGGAAGCTCTCCTCTAATCAGCTGACTAGCTAGATTGGAAATATAGTCACAATCACGCATGGGACAGACGGATGACCCGGAAATCTTGAAGGAGCCAAAACCACATCTGTATCTAAGAGATATTCAAATTTTAAAAATAATTTAATTTATATTTTCCATAAAAAATATTAATAATAAAGTAACTTAATATTTAAATAACCTACCCTTATTAAAGGGGATAAATTAATTTCCCACATGTGTTTGGGGCGACCAGCCTATTTCAGCTAATTTTATTGATATAAAATTAATTATATAAAGAAAAAAAAAATAAAGAAAATAAAAATCATTTCTTTTAATATAATAAGTAAACATTAGAATCAAATTTCTCGGAACTTGAAAACAACAAATCAAGTCAGATGACCAATATATTTTATGTTTCTTTAGTTAAACAAACCAATAATAATTAATAATAATAAGCCAAATATATGAACCTGAATTGTTTTAAATTAAATTAAAATATAAATAAACCTAACAAGTAAATAATAAGTCTAATTAAAAGAAATAAGTCATTATAATTTATTAAATTTGATAAATATAAAACACTTGATAATATTTGTTTATAAACAAAATAAGTAATTCGAATTTGTTGATATAAAAATTAGAAGTAAAATAAATAATCATTGTATTAAAATTGTCAAAACTTAATAGAAGAAATTTGAACTTTAAATTTTATTATTAATTTCAAACTAAGTTTTTTATTTAAGAAAATTTAAATACAACTCAATTATAACAAACAAATCAATTTATCGTAATTTCATCAAGATTAACCTTTTGATTAATTTATTAATTTTCACGAAAGAAATTAAATGCCATTAATTATAAACAAACAAACGAAATCTTTTTAGTAATATCAATAAAACTAATTTCATAAATTTTAATTAACTCATTTGAATTTGTTTTTTGAAATAAACCAGAGTCCATTACAATTAAGCTTTTCTTTCAGCATCCGATCGCCGGTAATTTTGTCACTCTCATTCAAGCGATTTTTTTTTGAATTTTTGCGGTGTTTATCTTATCGCTTCTTTGCAACAACAACAACAACCGGATTATAGCTTAAGTCATTTCAGGCATAGTATCCTCACATCCAATAGGAAGGTCAACCAGCGAGTAGGTCAGGTCGGGAAACAACAGCTTAGGCGATTAAAGTCGCAACACTTAGCGAAGCAGATCACCAATTTACCACCTTAAATTTCAGCATTGCGACTTTAATAAGATTAGCCCTTTTAGAGGACTAATCTTGTCTTTATTTTTTCGATACTCTCCCTGAGTTACATCTGCTCGTAAACTAATCAGTTGCTACAACTTGCTCAATATTGTCGAATTGTCAATATTGAGGGAGAGTGTGGCAATTGGTAAGTTAGAGCGCAAATCGGGCGAAACAAAACTTACTTATTTAAGTTTTGTAAGTCCAATTTGTCACATTTGGTGTAGGATAGCTGGGATTAAGCCAGCAGGCAAGAAATTGCATAGTAGGCAAATGAAAACTAACAATTAACGAAATGGCAGGCAACAAAGGAAAGATGGAACAAATGATGACTGAATGGATGCAACAAACGATGCAACAAATGAACAATATTTTAGATGAGAAGTTTCAACAATACAACGATAAATTGGAGGAGATGTTTCAACAACACAACGATAAAATAAGCGAAATGAATTTTCAAGCCATGAACGAAATGGAAACTACGGTCGAACGTTTGGTTCCGTTAGAATATGATGAAAGGAGAACGATAATGCCCACATATACCATGATCTCAACAATAGAACATAAAATGGAAGAGGTAGAAATTTTACCTACGTTTGAATGTGAGTTAGTAACAGCTAACATGGTGACAGAACCACTGTTAGAATTTGAACAAACAATTACAGTCATTCAAACACCGACTGCTACCTCTGTCGTAGAAACATTGAGTCATAATCTAATAACAACATGCGATGGAATTGAAGGCATTAATATTGAATCAAATAACAAAACAACGAAAACTAACGAAACAATAATCACTAGAAAGAAAAGGAGAAAGGCCAAACTAAATAAAAAGGGGGTTAAATTTAAAATGAAGATACAAAATAGAAAATTTTTAAACGGGAAAAGGAACAAAATTATAAAGAAACGAACAGGACATACCACTCGGAAACGGACCCGATCCAATTCCAGTGATTTGATAACGACCGAGACCCTCGAATCCCCAACAATCGGGGAACTAGCGGGAGAATTTTTCAAACTATATCGGGGGCCATATCGAATAGACGAAGTTTTGACAAACGCCTACCAACGAGAACATACTGATGGGAGACAAATAGGGACGTTCAATGTTAGGAGCTTAAAACCATATCATTCACCAATAACTGAATTAAATTGATAGTTGAATGTGGTCTTTAGATTAAAGGGAGGCTCAGCCCCAACTTCACATTCCTTTGAGTATCATAATAAATAACACCTTATTAGAACGAGACGTGACAGACGATCGTCCCTATTGAATGACTAAATTTGACCTAAAAACGACAAACGGACATGTTCTGTGAAAGTGTAACAAAGGTGAAGAAATTTGTAAATACGTTCGTACTAACACTAGATTAAGTACTTACCCTTAATTTAGCCTAAGTTCGTTCGTACTAAACCTTAGACCTAAGTTACTAACTACTAAAACTTGTAAATGCGTTATTATTACTAACCTTAGTTATAAGATAACATAGAATAAGCGCGTTCATACTAATCTAGGTACTAAGTAACTAATAACTCCATCTATTAGAAAAGGAAGCCCTTAATGTTACACCGGACCAGAACGACAGACAAAATGACCTTCGGACAAAAGTTCGAATTATTTGGGGGAAACAAAAATTAGAATCATTAGCAAACATTGAATTAATTGGGATTGGGGGGGGAAAAGGTTTTGCCATGAAGCAATTAATAATAATTGGGGGGGGGTTTTATTAAAAACCCAAAACACAGGTCTTAAAATTAACAACTTGAAAAGCTCAGTAGGATCCAAATACCTAATGATAAATTGTGTCACAGATCGCCAAGTCGTAACTGCACCACCTAGGATATAGGCCATCATCTACAAATACCAAATAGATTATCTATGGTTTGGTGTCGCTAGTGAGAATCTCCGAATTGTCTTTAGTGTGAATTGTGGAGGCTGAAGATATGAAATGATCTGTTTAGTGCGCGGTACCCTGGTCCAGCATTGATAGGGAATAGTGAAGCAGTAGGTGACATTCAGTGCCACTAGCTAGTAGCAGAGAAATGGAAACGAATTGAAAAGAGAAAAGGAATTAAATGTTGTGGTTTCTAAGGGAATACTGGGTTACGACCCTAAACTGAATGATCAATCCAAAAAGTAGCAGTAACGATTCTGTATTAGTGTGGGATTGGCCGAGATGACCAGCCTGAATGGTTATTTTGTGTAATAGGCTAAAGCCATTTGAACTGGGATAATGCTGGAAGGACTCATGTGCGGGATGGGATCGTGTTAGTCGATTGGTAGCCGTAGTGTGCCCTGAAATGATTATGAATGGAAGTGACAAAAAGCGAGCGGATCTGAAAGAGAGGTTTGGGGATAAATTTTGTAATAGATAATTGGATTTTGCACAACATAATTTGAATGGGAAGGGGGATTAAATGATTAATATGAAAGGGAAAATCACCCTGGTTATAATTTTTTTGTTTTGATTACAAGCACGGCAAAAAGCCACATTAGATTTAAGAAAACTAGTGAACCAAAAAGTGCACTAGTGAGAATAAAGTTCAAATCACTTCTGTAAAGTTCAGAAATCGAATAGAAGAATATTCGATCCCTGAAGGGGGAATGTGACGAAACAGGCTTTGTTATTAATTAAATTTGTATAATTGTAAGATTTTTTTATTTTTTGAATGACAATTCAAAGTGACATATGATTTATTATTTGAATTTATATCGAAAAGTGAACTTGATGGACATCTATTGGGAAACAAGTACTAATTAAAATCTAAGACTGATTTGTGCCGCCATCAACGGCTAATTGGGTAATTAGGTCACCCAGGTAGCGTGCAAGTAGACTGCCCTGAAAATGAACTCGTCCTCTTTGGCCTACGACCTTGATCCGAGACGCACGTGGATTACTGACCTAATCAAAACCCCATCTGTGATAGTTAAAAATCCAAGTCTATCTTGAACAATCTAACGTTTTATCGTAATATCAAGTGTTCAGTGAAAACCTCCTGTGATTCTATATCATGTGCGATTGATATTTTCAAGAAAATAGCTGTGATCTGGGAGTTATCCAAAATTCAAGCCTGCCGGTCGCGTGGAAGTGCTGTTCAGTGGTTCCAGATGCAGTGATTCGAATAGATAAGTACTTGGTACATTCTTTGATGAATGAACTTAATTAACTATTAAATTATAATAGGCAGAGAGCACAATCTTGACCCTAAGGTACTAACTTACCATAAGTAAGCCTAGAGTCGGATTGAATAAAATCAACAATTTACCAGGTTCACGTCAATAATCCATTTGAAATTAATTATTAAGTTGTAAATGATATGTTAATGAATAGCCTATAATTGGAGGTATAATTAAAGAAATTAATACAATTATGTTGGTTTCCGGAAGTAGCTTTAAATAAAGATAAAAGTAAATATGAACACAATATATTAGTTTGAATGGGTATCGAGCCAAAACACAGAATTAATTTTATATAATTAATCAATAATTTAAATTCAGTAAATTTTCTATCAATTTCATTAATATAAATTTTCTTGAAATCCTAGAACAGAGTCAAAATGGCGTCCCACATTAATAATCTAGGGTATCTGATCTAATTAACCAGCGGATTGCTAAATAGTAATTATAAACTAGCGTCACTGATACCGCCCACTCTTGAACATTTGATTTCAGTGAAGTGCCCGGTTCCCCTGAAGAGGGATAAGGAAGCTCTCCTCTAATCAGCTGACTAGCTAGATTGGAAATATAGTCACAATCACGCATGGGACAGACGGATGACCCGGAAATCTTGAAGGAGCCAAAACCACATCTGTATCTAAGAGATATTCAAATTTTAAAAATAATTTAATTTATATTTTCCATAAAAAATATTAATAATAAAGTAACTTAATATTTAAATAACCTACCCTTATTAAAGGGGATAAATTAATTTCCCACATGTGTTTGGGGCGACCAGCCTATTTCAGCTAATTTTATTGATATAAAATTAATTATATAAAGAAAAAAAAAAATAAATAAAATAAAAATCATTTCTTTTAATATAATAAGTAAACATTAGAATCAAATTTCTCGGAACTTGAAAACAACAAATCAAGTCAGATGACCAATATATTTTATGTTTCTTTAGTTAAACAAACCAATAATAATTAATAATAATAAGCCAAATATATGAACCTGAATTGTTTTAAATTAAATTAAAATATAAATAAACATAACAAGTAAATAATAAGTCTAATTAAAAGAAATAAGTCATTATAATTTATTAAATTTGATAAATATAAAACACTTGATAATATTTGTTTATAAACAAAATAAGTAATTCGAATTTGTTGATATAAAAATTAGAAGTAAAATAAATAATCATTGTATTAAAATTGTCAAAACTTAATAGAAGAAATTTGAACTTTAAATTTTATTATTAATTTCAAACTAAGTTTTTTATTTAAGAAAATTTAAATACAACTCAATTATAACAAACAAATCAATTTATCGTAATTTCATCAAGATTAACCTTTTGTTTAATTTATTAATTTTCACGAAAGAAATTAAATGCCATTAATTATAAACAAACAAACGAAATCTTTTTAGTAATATCAATAAAACTAATTTCATAAATTTTAATTAACTCATTTGAATTTGTTTTTTTGAAATAAACCAGAGTCCATTACAATTAAGCTTTTCTTTCAGCATCCGATCGCCGGTAATTTTGTCACTCTCATTCAAGCGATTTTTTTTTGAATTTTTGCGGTGTTTATCTTATCGCTTCTTTGCAACAACAACAACAACCGGATTATAGCTTAAGTCATTTCAGGCATAGTATCCTCACATCCAATAGGAAGGTCAACCAGCGAGTAGGTCAGGTCGGGAAACAACAGCTTAGGCGATTAAAGTCGCAACACTTAGCGAAGCAGATCACCAATTTACCACCTTAAATTTCAGCATTGCGACTTTAATAAGATTAGCCCTTTTAGAGGACTAATCTTGTCTTTATTTTTTCGATACTCTCCCTGAGTTACATCTGCTCGTAAACTAATCAGTTGCTACAACTTGCTCAATATTGTCGAATTGTCAATATTGAGGGAGAGTGTGGCAATTGGTAAGTTAGAGCGCAAATCGGGCGAAACAAAACTTACTTATTTAAGTTTTGTAAGTCCAATTTGTCACAATACATACATACTTTTCCATTTTATATATAGATATAGATAGATAGATAGCTATGGTATATATTTTTTATTATTATTATGAGTCAAATAGGATCTATTTTTCTATTCTTTTCAAAGTCATTTTCTAACTGGGTGAAATAATAAACCAAGAAAAAAATAAAAAAGATGACAAACCCCTTTATAAAAAAATAAAACAAACACAAATCAAGCAACCAATCAGAGAAGAGAATTGATTTGAAAATGGCCGACCTTCAAACAAAATGGCTACTCGATCCGCCCTTAACCAAAAAATCTTTTATAATTCATTTAATTAAGGGATTTTTTTAGTGTTTTTGTTTTTAACTTAATTTCGGACTCCATTCTACTGATTCTACAAATAGCAAAAAGAAAAAATTAAAAAAAGAGTTTTTATTAAACGGGCCAACGCTTCGTCGATTTATTTCGACTTCCTCAGTAGTCCATTTGATCACTCTTTGTCAAAAAACAATTCTAGTATGTGACAAAACATTAATTATATATTTTTATTGTCACATCCAATCGATAATAATTACTTTAATAAAAAAAATCAAATTAAAGTTACCTACCCGGAATTGAGACCATGAAAGATCGATTTCTCGACACTTTTCAAGGCTCTGCGGACTTACCGAAGACGATATATGAATTGTTAAAATATTTATTTTACGACACTCCTAATTTACACCCCTTCCTTTTTATTTCAAATCAATACACGACTAATAACTCATGACACTAGATAAAAGTACACCAATTTAAAAAAAAATTGTTTGTGCCGTTTTTGAGAAAATCAAAAAAAAAACGAAAAATATTTCATGTAAATGTCAACTTACGGTGTTCCGATTTCAACCAAAAACTTGCTGTACCTCTTCTAGCCTATTTCGAGCTTAAGTTTTGAATTTCGTAGCTCTGAGATTATGCGAAAGGCAAGGGGGTACATTTTTACGAACGTAAACATCAACTTCCGGTACTTTTATTTTAGCCAAAATCTTGTGGTTCTTCTTGTAGCCTCTAAATAGCTTAAGTTTCAAATTTCAAGGCTCTGCGACTTACCGAAGACGATATTCGGATTAAAATTCATACACGACAAATAACTCATGCGACTTGATAAGTTCACCAAATTTTTAGCGAAATCGTTAGAGCCGTTTTCGAGAAACCGATTCTATATACTACAAGAATTGCTCATTTAATAATATAAGATTTAATAATATAATATTAGATCATAATAATAAATTATATTATATTATTTTTTTTAGTTGCAACAAATTTGAAAATATTAATCTAACAACAGAAATAAATAACTAGATGGTATATAAATGGTAATATCTTGTTATAATGTAAGAGCATAGCCTATTGTGAATGTATGTGTGTGTGTGTGAGTGTTGGGAACCTCTCACTTTCCCAGACCACCCTACACACACACACACACTAAACACGCCCAACCAATACCAGTCCTCCTAAGGTCAAATGGATCAAGTATTTCAAATTCCTGCATGTTGTCTATACTAATTCATCTGATAGTTATACAACTTAATTTTCAAATAAAGTTTATATTTATTTTTTTTAATATAAAAATAAATAAATAAAAATCAAATAAGCCTTTAGGTAAATTTCGTGATTTTCATTATTATTATTTTTTTAATCTTCATAAATTACATACTTATTAAAAGGCTTTATCCCCCTTTCTCTCAAAATAACCTTTTGTGGATGAAAATTTTAAATCCTATCATTTATTATTAGCTTTACATACATAAGGTTTACATACATAGCTGGACAATCACGCAGTAAATTCAGTTAACCTAAAATCAGAGTTGGTGCTCTGATATACTTGAGAATGATCACAGAATAAGCCGATCGAAACGTCGTAGCTATTATATTTATTTGTTCGTGTTCAATATAAATTATAATTAATTATTATTTATTTATTTATTTATTTTAAAGGGCCTCCACATCTCCCCTTATAGTCCTCCGATCCTCATACACCGGATGAGTCTCTTAGGGTGTGGCCACAGCAGAACGGTATAGAAATCTGTGTATGCTGTGGGAGTTAATTTTATTAGGGTGAAAAATTTTAAATCGAGTTCAGTGGGTTGAAAGTCAATAAAAAAATATCAATAATAATTTCTATTCACTGGGACAAAATAATAAATATAAATATAAGTCAATAAATAAATAAAATAAACAAATAAATTTAAAATTAATTAATTAAAATTAAATCTGAGAGTAATTAAGTGTGATTTAAACAAAATTTCACACTTTTTCCATGACTCACAATAAATAAAAAAATTTTTTTTGGCTTTTCGGCCTTTCTAGCCATAAGCCAATCTACGATACTACCTTTATTATATTTTTTTTAATTTGTCTCTACCCCGAGGTCAGATTTTAGCTGGATGCCTCGAATCGGATTCGAACCCGGGTCCACTTGGTTAGCAGGCTGACATGCTACCACCTAGCCTAAGCCCCCCCCCCCAATAAAAATTTTTTAATACCCACTATAAGATTATAAGAAATATTAAAATTAGATTGCCTTATACCTTATATGAGACGATATGGAGAATTGGATTGTGTATTGATTGTGTCTACTCTTATTAAACGAGCTAAAATTGTATATTTATTTGTATATTTGTATATATATTTGTTTTTATATATATTTGTTTGTATATTTGTATCTTGGTTATATTTTGAAAACGACGCTACCGATTTTGATGAAATTCACGGGTTATGGGGTTTTTGGGGTGACAATTCGATCTGTCACGGTCTCATCTTCGACAAAATTGTTTTTGATGGGTTTTTTCGTAATCAAATTAATTATTCTCAGGTAGACAAATCCCATTCTTAGGGTTTTAAAAAAGGTTACTCTTTTCCTTTTATACCCAGGCAGACAATGGGTTGCCTTAATTCATTGTTCTAAAGGCCTTGAAGAAGTATTGTGATTGTGGATTTTAACATATTTTGTTCTCCATAAACGTTAGAAATATTAATAAACGTTTTATAATTGTTTTTATAAAGAACTTTATTTATTTAATAGAATAAAAAATAATCAAGAATTTATTTAAAAATATATTTCGCATAAGCAGGTCTCAATTTTCTGAAAAAACAACACATTTTGATAGGTTTTATTTATTAACAATTGGATGAATAAAAATGAATCATATGGTTGAATCAAAACAGGTGCAGGAGGTGGGGTGCAGTGGTGGGGGATCGGGGGTAGGGCGAGGTTTCGGGGGTGGGGTCAAGCGGGGTATTAAATTTAACTATTACACTATATTTAAGTGGGAGGTAAATTTAAAAACCTAATATATCGATCGGAGAATTTACCACTGCTCGAAGCCCCTAAAAACTTAGTGAATTGGATATTGGATTGTATCTAAGTTTCTGAGATTTGGCTCGTGATCCCGGCTTCTTTCCTTCTACTCTGTTCTTTTCACAATGGAGGGGCCATCTCATAGTACGGCCTTTAGGGGATGCACCTTCTGGTGTATCTCCTTCTCACATCAATATCATTAAAAAAAAAAAAAAAAAAATTTACACATAAATAACAATATTTTCATAATTTACTTATTGGGTCTTGGTTCGAATAGCGGCATCTTAACTATTAATATATCTAGAGTTGTTCCAAAAATATAAGAATACTTAAATCATTTATTCATATTGAACAGAGATCGATTTCGCCATAATTAACTTCACCATCTATTGATATCAAATATAATTTCTTAACTATAAATATATCAAATTGAAAGTTTTTGTGCCTAGGGTAGCAGAATTTTTATATATTGAAGGAGACAATAAATTCCAGCAGAAGACACACATTTTTATTGTCTCCTTCAATATAAATATATCAATCATAAGTTTCCTGTATTTGATTCAATCGCGAATCGAATGCAGATGATTTTTGTCAAATATTAAGTGAAAATAATATCCGAATTTATATATTTCTAACTTGAAATAGTGAAGTTAATTTTCTCATTAATATATCCAAGAATAATTAACACAAAAAAAAAAAAAAATAATTAACACATTAACGAGAATTGTTTTGATCGCGCTTTTTAAACAAGATATAGTACCTGGCCACCGAGCGATGCTCGGCAACTTTTTGCTTCAGTCAAAATCTATATATTAATCCCCGAACCCCCCCCCTGCCCCCCACACCCACCATTTCACTCCACTTCTTGCACCCCTCCACCTCACATAGACCTCCACTTACACCCCCACCCCACCCTAATTCCCCCCCCCCCGAAACCAATACCCCGCACCCCTCTACCACTGCACCCCCCACATCTCCGCCACAGTCACCTCCACCCCGCCCGCGCCTCCTCACCAAGATTTTGAATTTCAAACCCTGTAGTGGCCCATAGATTATGTGTATATATTTATAAGTATATAAATAAATACCTTTTAATAATTTTTTTTAATTAAATAACAATTTTTGAGTTCATCAATTAAATTGCCTAATTCTAATATAGAAAAAAATTCGTTTGTAGGATTTAAAACTCGATTTTTAATTAATTAATTTGCCTAACTTTTAATATATATAATAATATTTGTAATGATCTATTAGTGGAATTTAAAATTGAAAAACCATTTAATTATTAAAAGGAAATTGAATAAAAATGTAAATAAACATTTCTATCGAAATAACCACCTGTGAATAATTATTTCAATTAACAAAAAACCCATCAAAAACAACTTAGCCGAAGATGAGACCGTGACAGATCGAATGTCCAACACAAAAACCTCCTAACCAGTGAATTTCATCCAAATCATTAGAGCCGTTTTTGAGAACCCGACCGAATATATATATATATATATATATATATATATATATATATATATATATATATATATATGATATTTATACAATTTTTGCTCGTTTAATAAGAGTAGATATCGCGAGACTACTGCGGTGGAAGCTATTGGAGTCTGCTGAGTCTTAAGTCTGGACCAAGAGAGAATGAAAAAGTCCAGACTTAAGACTCAGCAGAACTCCAGATCGAATGTCCAACACAAAAACCTCCTAACCAGTGAATTTCATTCAAATCATTAGAGCCGTTTTTGAGAACCCGACCGAATATATATATATATATATATATATATATATGTATATTTATACAATTTTTGCTCGTTTAATAAGAGTAGATATCGCGAGACTACTGCGGTGGAAGCTATTGGAGTCTGCTGAGTCTTAAGTCTGGACCAAGAGAGAATGAAAAAGTCCAGACTTAAGACTCAGCAGACTCCAGATCGAATGTCCAACACAAAAACCTCCTAACCAGTGAATTTCATTCAAATCATTAGAGCCGTTTTTGAGAACCCGACCGAATATATATATATATATATATATATATATGTATATTTATACAATTTTTGCTCGTTTAATAAGAGTAGATATCGCGAGACTACTGCGGTGGAAGCTATTGGAGTCTGCTGAGTCTTAAGTCTGGACCAAGAGAGAATGAAAAAGTCCAGACTTAAGACTCAGCAGACTCCAGATCGAATGTCCAACACAAAAACCTCCTAACCAGTGAATTTCATTCAAATCATTAGAGCCGTTTTTGAGAACCCGACCGAATATATATATATATATATATATATATATGTATATTTATACAATTTTTGCTCGTTTAATAAGAGTAGATATCGCGAGACTACTGCGGTGGAAGCTATTGGAGTCTGCTGAGTCTTAAGTCTGGACCAAGAGAGAATGAAAAAGTCCAGACTTAAGACTCAGCAGACTCAGATCGAATGTCCAACACAAAAACCTCCTAACCAGTGAATTTCATTCAAATCATTAGAGCCGTTTTTGAGAACCCGACCGAATATATATATATATATATATATATATATATGTATATTTATACAATTTTTGCTCGTTTAATAAGAGTAGATATCGCGAGACTACTGCGGTGGAAGCTATTGGAGTCTGCTGAGTCTTAAGTCTGGACCAAGAGAGAATGAAAAAGTCCAGACTTAAGACTCAGCAGACTCCAGATCGAATAGTCCAACACAAAAACCTCCTAACCAGTGAATTTCATTCAAATCATTAGAGCCGTTTTTGAGAACCCGACCGAATATATATATATATATATATATATATGTATATTTATACAATTTTTGCTCGTTTAATAAGAGTAGATATCGCGAGACTACTGCGGTGGAAGCTATTGGAGTCTGCTGAGTCTTAAGTCTGGACCAAGAGAGAATGAAAAAGTCCAGACTTAAGACTCAGCGAGACTCCAGATCGAATGTCCAACACAAAAACCTCCTAACCAGTGAATTTCATTCAAATCATTAGAGCCGTTTTTGAGAACCCGACCGAATATATATATATATATATATATATATATATGTATATTTATACAATTTTTGCTCGTTTAATAAGAGTAGATATCGCGAGACTACTGCGGTGGAAGCTATTGGAGTCTGCTGAGTCTTAAGTCTGGACCAAGAGAGAATGAAAAAGTCCAGACTTAAGACTCAGCAGACTCCAGATCGAATGTCCAACACAAAAACCTCCTAACCAGTGAATTTCATTCAAATCATTAGAGCCGTTTTTGAGAACCCGACCGAATATATATATATATATATATATATATATATGTATATTTATACAATTTTTGCTCGTTTAATAAGAGTAGATATCGCGAGACTACTGCGGTGGAAGCTATTGGAGTCTGCTGAGTCTTAAGTCTGGACCAAGAGAGAATGAAAAAGTCCAGACTTAAGACTCAGCAGACTCCAGATCGAATGTCCAACACAAAAACCTCCTAACCAGTGAATTTCATTCAAATCATTAGAGCCGTTTTTGAGAACCCGACCGAATATATATATATATATATATATATATATGTATATTTATACAATTTTTGCTCGTTTAATAAGAGTAGATATCGCGAGACTACTGCGGTGGAAGCTATTGGAGTCTGCTGAGTCTTAAGTCTGGACCAAGAGAGAATGAAAAAGTCCAGACTTAAGACTCAGCAGACTCCAGATCGAATGTCCAACACAAAAACCTCCTAACCAGTGAATTTCATTCAAATCATTAGAGCCGTTTTTGAGAACCCGACCGAATATATATATATATATATATATATATATGTATATTTATACAATTTTTGCTCGTTTAATAAGAGTAGATATCGCGAGACTACTGCGGTGGAAGCTATTGGAGTCTGCTGAGTCTTAAGTCTGGACCAAGAGAGAATGAAAAAGTCCAGACTTAAGACTCAGCAGACTCCAGATCGAATGTCCAACACAAAAACCTCCTAACCAGTGAATTTCATTCAAATCATTAGAGCCGTTTTTGAGAACCCGACCGAATATATATATATATATATATATATATATATGTATATTTATACAATTTTTGCTCGTTTAATAAGAGTAGATATCGCGAGACTACTGCGGTGGAAGCTATTGGAGTCTGCTGAGTCTTAAGTCTGGACCAAGAGAGAATGAAAAAGTCCAGACTTAAGACTCAGCAGACTCCAGATCGAATGTCCAACACAAAAACCTCCTAACCAGTGAATTTCATTCAAATCATTAGAGCCGTTTTTGAGAACCCGACCGAATATATATATATATATATATATATATATGTATATTTATACAATTTTTGCTCGTTTAATAAGAGTAGATATCGCGAGACTACTGCGGTGGAAGCTATTGGAGTCTGCTGAGTCTTAAGTCTGGACCAAGAGAGAATGAAAAAGTCCAGACTTAAGACTCAGCGGACTCCAGATCGAATGTCCAACACAAAAACCTCCTAACCAGTGAATTTCATTCAAATCATTAGAGCCGTTTTTGAGAACCCGACCGAATATATATATATATATATATATATATATATGTATATTTATACAATTTTTGCTCGTTTAATAAGAGTAGATATCGCGAGACTACTGCGGTGGAAGCTATTGGAGTCTGCTGAGTCTTAAGTCTGGACCAAGAGAGAATGAAAAAGTCCAGACTTAAGACTCAGCAGACTCCAGATCGAATGTCCAACACAAAAACCTCCTAACCAGTGAATTTCATTCAAATCATTAGAGCCGTTTTTGAGAACCCGACCGAATATATATATTATATATATATATATATATGTATATTTATACAATTTTTGCTCGTTTAATAAGAGTAGATATCGCGAGACTACTGCGGTGGAAGCTATTGTAGTCTGCTGAGTCTTAAGTCTGGACCTAGAGAGACTGACAAAGTCCAGACTTAAGACTCAGCAGACTCCAATAGCTTCAACTGCAGTAGTCTCGCCATATATATCTTGTTTAAAAAGCGCGATCAAAACAATTCTCGTTAATGTGTTGTAATATATTAATGAGAAAATTAACTATAAATATATCGTTTTTTCAGTGCACGGTCCCTATTCTATGGTCAATCTGTAAAGCAATTTCTCTCCCAATATTAAACCTACCTGAGTGAGTGAGTTATGCAACAGTCCTCTTTTATTCTCTGTTTTTTCATTCTACTTTTGAATTATTCTCACGTCTCTCGGCTTCTTTCTAAAAATAAAAAAAAAAACGTTTTGTTAGTATAGCAGAAAAACAAATTATTACCTTCATAATATATAAACTTTTCAATTTGTATAATTTTTTTTTTTAAACGTTTTTATGATTTGTTAATTAAAAAAACCAACATCATTAACATATATGAGTGAACAACAACAAACATAAACTTTCTAATCTTTCTAAAGCTAAATAACATATTAGTATCTATAAACATGATTAAACGGTTGTAATAACTAGTAGTTATGTTTATGAGAGATTTCAAATTGCCGATAGAAATAGATTTAGAAAATCATAAGAGAGTGTCATCTAATTAGGGCCGATGGAATGGATTATTATTTTTAATTATATGTCAGAAGGGTTGTCAGAAACAGAGCATTACTTATATGAAAAAAAAGTTTCAAATAAAAGTTGTTTTAGATCAAGGGGCAAACAAAAATGCTTCATTTTACTTTACCATACAGGGTATCGTCAAATATTGTAATCGTGCATGAAAAAAGTGGGTTTTTTCCTTCTTTTTTCAAAATATCTCAAAAACGGCTGAAACTATTTTGATTAAAAAAATTGAGCAAAACCATGGCATTTCGCTCTACAAAAAAGCTCTAATAAATGAACATCGAAAAAATTATATTTGTCAAGATAATAATTGTTTTGTCAAAATGTCTGTTAGTCTGTGCGTTACCAAATTTTTGTGGGCGATCTAGCTCAAAAACTAGTGTGAATATCGAAACCAAATTTCACACGTAGTTTTGGTCCATTGAGATTAAGAGCTGATTAGATTTTGGTGCATATCGACCCAAAATTAAGGGGTGGAGGGGTTTAAAAATTAAAAATCTAGGCCTTTTGAGCAAACTAAACCAAATTTGGTATACATAATCAGTGGACCCCCAGAAGTCTAAAAATGCAAAAACTAACCGCCCAAAAGGGGGGGGGTCAAAAAATGAAAATCTTGGCCATTTACCAAACTCAATCAAATTTTGTATACATAATCAGTGGGACGCCAGAAGTATAAAAATGCAAAAACTAACCCTCGCCCCTACATGATTATAAATAATTTTAGGGTCCAGGTTGTATGGTAAAGTCAAGTGGATGGCCACATCAGAACACGTCAGCTTATTTATTATGGTAATATACTGGGTTGACAAGAGAAAAAACTTTTTTAAACTCGAGAATTTTGTCGTAATTAAGTAGTAAATAATCTGTCTATAATGAAAAGTTAAGATAATTATAAACACTTATTTTCATTGTTGTTCCTTTTCGATTTAATACTTATTTATTTAATAATTAAATAAATATTTAATGATTATTATTTAATAATTAAGTTGAATAATTGTTAAGAATAATTAGAGAAATATGTAGATCAATAGGTCAAAAAATGAAAATCTAGGCTCTTGGACCAAATTTTGTAGACATAATCAGTGGGCCCCTAGAAGTCTAAAAATTCAAAAACTAACCGCCCAAAGGGGGTGGGGGGTTGTAGGGTCAAAAAATGAAAATCTAGGCCCTTGTACCAAACTCAACCAGAAGTGTATGGTAAAGTCAAGTGGATGGCCACATCAGAACTTGTCAATTTATTTTTTGAAATGATAAGTCGGTTAAAAAGGACCAGCTCACATTATCTCTCCAAGGTATTTGAGAAAAATGACCTGACCAAGCCTTTTGTCTGTGTGCTTATAAAAGAGAAAGGAAACATTATTATTTAAGCAGAGTAAGAGAAAGTTTCGTGTCAACTACAAAGCTTGCTAGAAATTTTCTAAAAAATATCAAATTAAAAATAAACCGGTCAATTTCAGAGATCTAATGGACCATGATATTTTCTAATTAATGAACTAATTTTCTATTTACATTCTTTGTTGTGCTCTAAACACTAAACAATCAAATATAATAATCTCTTAAGAAGAAACATGAAGAAAAAGACATTATATATTTTTCAAAATTTTCTATGTATAAATCTTAATTTGTAACTAATTTGAAATATTTGTGATAGACTGATGATGAAGGCAATGCCTTCGAAACTATAGTCTCTAGAAATAATTAAAAATTATTTTATTTAAAAAACAGAAGACTCTCTCATTTTATTTTATTTTTAACCTAAAATAATAATCGACTTTTTAGAGGTTATATTTTAGTAAAATAAAAGAGCCTACTCAAAATTAAATACAATATAACTTTTCAGAATATTTTCATAATTTTGGGAGGACTAGAATATACATATTTTAGAATAAATTAATGAAATATCAATTCACAAAAAAATAGTGTTTATTATCTTGCTTAAGGTAGTTGTTTCACTATATGGGTTTTCTCATGAGTTTTTTTGAAATTTAGACAGATTATTATTTAAATACTTCTGCATCGATTGGTGATAAAACGAAATTTATGAACAATATAATTCCGGAGATATTAAATTCCAAAGATAAAGTTTTTCAGACTCTTATACATTGCACTATACGGGATATCAGAAAGTTTCCATACATATTTTATTATAATTAAGAAACTATTCTTACCATTCTTATAAAAAACTAAACCAACATTAAACAATAACTAATACATTTTTTAAGAAAATTTTAATTCATAACACAGTTTCTGAGATAATAATGAATAAATAATGAAAAATTTACACTAAAAACAAGCTGGCAACAATGCATTAATTTAATCTAAAAAGTGGATTAACTTTAGTACTTTTTTGACGTTTTTTCGCTTCAGCCATTGTCGCAACAGCTTTCAATCGTTTAATAAGAACTTTTTGTTTTATAAATCTTCCTTTATAATGTACTTTATCTGACATTTCATTTGATAAAATATATACAAGTCAGACAGTGTTGCCAGATTTTTCAAACGAGCACGGGATTGGCTAGTAATGGTACATAAACAGCAAAAAGTTTTGGGTTATGAATTATGAATCCTTATTGTCTGTTCTAAATACTCTAGCATTAACTTTTTGCCAGTATTGTCGCGAAACAACTACCTTAAATAATTTATTTTCTATTTACATCCTTTGTTCTGCTCTAAACAACACTAAACAATCAAATACAATAATCGACACTTTTAGAGGTTATATTTTAGTAAAATAAAATAGCCTACTCGAAATTAAATACAATTTAACTTTTCAGAATATTTTCATAATTTTGAGAGGACTAGATATACATATTTTAGAATAAATTAACGAAATATCAATTCACACAAAAAGAGAGTTTATTCTTGCTTAAACCAAAGATTAATGAGGAATATAAAAAAAATATTTATCCTAAGGGTTTTTATAGTAGACTTTCTTCCAAAAAAGGAGAATTTGATGGATAATATAAAAAAATTAAACATAATATATGCATGGTTGGTATTTCAATATTAATAATAAATAAATGATGCGGAAGTTATTAAGAAATGGAATCATTAATCATTAAAGCGGCCATGAGGGTAAAAGAGAGACAGACAGACAGACAAGTTGCTGATTGGATCAAAACTAATCAACGAATCGACAAATTTGAATAGGTCGGGCCAAAAAACAACCCAAAACCAAAACAAAGAACACAACGATGCTTAATTTCAGATCTATCTTAATTGAAAAGTTTCTATTTACATATTTGGTGTAGGTACGGTTAACATTTGAAATCAATAATTGATTCTTTTAGGCGGTTCGATTTAAAAATCGATGATTATTTATTTATTTTATTTTCAAATTGAATTTTTTAATATATAATAAAGAAAAGAAGAAAATTAAATTTTTATTTTGTACTATTAAATGAGCAATTGTTGTTTATATGGTATATAGAATCAGTTTCATTGCACCACGTATTACCATTTATCCAATTTAGATGAAACTTTGTTTGAATTGTAGCAAATTTAATCTAGTTTAAAAATGTTTAGAATGGTCTTTGTCGAAAACGTGATCATTCAAGGTCAAAATGGCAAAATATCAAAAAAAGTGCAAGTTTTTGAGATTTGCCGAAACAGAAAAAATAGCACAATTTTCAACTAGCGCTTGAGGCCGAACGGTTGGTCGGAGAAAAAATCTAAATAATGAAATTTGTAGGATATTTTATGAACTTTCATTTTGAATAGGAAGGTTATTTACGAAAAGTTGATAGTTTTCGAGTTATAAGCAAAAAACCGCCAAAAATGGAAATTTTTACGTTTTTTTTTTTGCATTTTCTACAATGTTGCGTCACGAAATTTTGATGGGAGACCTCAGATTTGGATTCAGCGCCCCAAAAAACATATATATGCAAAAAATTAGTACTACCCCAAAACTTTCCTGATAAAAACACAATTTGACTGGACTATCTAACGATTTCGATGAAAATCAGAGATTAGGGTGTTTTGAGGTCGAGAAATCGCTGTAGGTTTTTTAATTAAATTTCATATTTGGGTCTTTAAAAAAGATCTTCTTTCTTATTTTTATGAAAACTAATCATGTGGATGAAGCAAAACAAAAAAGTGTTTGATTAAGAGGGTGACCTCTGCTTGATGAAAATAAAAAAATCATATAAATATTTTTTGCCATACAGGGTAAGTTTTAAGTGTCATCGTGTGCCTGCTGAAAAAAAGAAACCCTATTAACCAATACATAGTTAGCCCTACCATACAACTCTCCAAGATTCTCACCTGTACCAACCAATACCAAGTACCTATTCATTGATTGCTAGCAACAGGTTGTATATTAGAATTTAAAAAAAAATTAATGAAAAAAAAATAATTAAAATTTTTAATTAAATCGTATCAATAATAGATAATAATGAAACAGAGCAGAGAGAATTATTATTATTCTTAATAAATAAATTGGCAGGAAATAAACATCTCGGCATATTAGATCTTTAGAATTTTATTTCTTGAAATGTATTTTGTTATGTTTTTCTACCTAGGTAAAAAGGACATTTATGAGGCCGTGACTGAGAATTACTTATTAAGTTAAAAGAAGAAGCGCAAGACTTGAAAGAAAAGAATAATAATGCATTCTCTCTCTGTATTACTTAAATGTATTCATTCATTCGATTAATGTGTTTAATAAATGAATAGAATGTGAAAATGACAAGCGGTTCAAGAAAAAGAATTGAAAAATCGCCAATTAGGAAATAACAATTTGTTATTCGAGAAGAGAAAAATTGGTTTTTAATAGCGATTTAATAAAGAGTGCGCAACACTGAGAGAAGAACAGCTGACTTGATCCAGCAGTCAGTTCTCGTTCAGAGTTAATTTCAAAATAATTTCTACTGAAAATTTAGTAATATATGGTCAAAATATAATGCAGCAGGAATCAAGTTTAGAACTTTATTTAAATAATAATACTTTTTATACAGGGTGGGGCATAAAGATATGCCACATTTTGATGAGGTATAAAAAATGAAAAAATTTAACTAGAAAAAAAACTGAATATATTTTTGAAAAGAACATAAAATAAATTTAAAAAAAAAATGTTTTTTAAACATTATATCAAACGAAAAAAAGGGGGGTAGAGGGTCAAAAATGAAAATTCTAGCCCTTTCTTCCAAACTCAATCAAATTTTGTATACATATTCTGTGGACCCACATAAGACTAGAAATGCAAAAACTAACCACCCAAAATGAGGAGGAGGATGAAAAATAAAAATTCTAGCCCTTTCGACCAAACTATATATACAAAATTTGGTTATGTATACACAATTTGGTTGAGTTAGTCGTAAAAAGCTAGAATTTTCATTTATGACTCTCCCCGCCATTTTGGGTGGTTAGTTTTTGCATTTCTAGCCTTCTGGGGGCCCACAGAGTATGTCTACAAAATTTGGTTGAGTTTGGACGAAAGGGCTGAAATTTTCATTTTTGACCCTCCCCCCTTTTTTCGTCTGATATAATGTTTAAAAAACATTTAAAAAAAAAAAATTTATGTTCTTTGCAAAAATATATTCAGTTTTTTTTTCTAGTTAAATTTTTTTCAATTTTTATACCTCTTCAAAATGTGGTAGATTTTAATATGTCCTACCCTGTATTAAAAAGTTCCTACATTAACCTAAAATCGGACTGGGTGCTCATACTTTAGATTTTAGAACGATCGCAGAATAAGTCGATCGAGCCGTCGTAGTTATATTGTATTATTTGTTGTTTTTGTTCAATAAATAATTACAAAGAATTATATGTGATTTAAACAATAATAATTTAAATTTCCTAATTTTTAACCGACTTCAAAAAAGGAGGAGGTTCTCTATTCGACTGAATTTGTTTTTTGTCTATGTTACTCATATCTCCGCCAATTGTGAACCGATTTTGAAAAAAAATTTGCATTGGGTTCAGTCTAGCTTCCGATTGGTCCTGTTTTTTTCATTGGTATTAGACCTTTTTTGTTAGGTTTGTTCAGGACTAACTTCTTTGTTTATGAACCGATTTCGATGATTCTTTTTTAAGGGGGTATCTTAGGGATGGTGTCTTATTAATTTGGTCAAGTTTGGATGATATGATCACTATTAATAACATCACTAAAAAGAGAAAAAGAAAAATAATTTTTAAGAAAAAATTAAATCGACTTCAAAAAAATGAAATGCAACAAAAAATCCACTAAAAGGTATAAAATAATTATTATCTTATTTAGTTACAACTAAACGATGAAATATTAACATGAAATTACTTTCGAAGTCGGTGCCAAACAAACTATACCTATAAGCGAGCGTACCAGCCAAACGTACTAAGTAAGATCCGTCGAGTGCGATTCATAAAAGGTATATGTTTGGCACCGACTTCAATAAATAATTTCATGTTAATATTTCGTCGTTTAGTTGTGACTAAATAAGATAATAATTATTTTATACCTTTTAGTGTATTTTATTTGTTGCATTTAATTTTTTTAAAGTCGGTTTTATTTTTTTCTTAAAAATTATTTTTAATAAATTTTATTTGTCATGAACTATTAGTGGGGTTTGAAATAGTTAAAAAATCACTTCGGCGTCGTCGCTCAAGCCGATTATAATAAGTATAGATATAGATAGATAGATATTTAGAAATATATAGTAAAAAAAGATGAGTTTAGATCAAGTTAAAGCAGAGAAAAAGTAAAAAAAAAAAACTATATATATATATTATATATATATATATATATATATATATTATATATCCATCCCCGATCCGTGACGAGTCTCGTAAAGTTATTTGTTTCGGTTTAAATCGATTTGAAAAACGAATAGCGCGATGCACTCACTATATATATAAGTATAGCAGAGCTAATAAAAAGAGAGAAGAAAAATAATAAAAAAATAAATAAATAAATATAATAATAAAATAAACCAACAACAACCACAAGAAAAAATAAATATACGATATGCATATCAAGAGAAAATTTTATCAAAAAAAATATTAATAATAATAATAATTTATCTTGTTCAAGTAAAAATTTATTGATCAATTTGTTATGGATGACTAAAGAATGAACTTTTATAAAAAACTACTTATAAGACCGAGGCTCGACTAGTAATTTATTTATTTATTATTATTACGTATTATTTATTAATTAAGAAAAATTTACATAAAATAAAAAATTGTTTTTGCTCATTGTATTTAAAAATGTCTGAAACGGGGAAAAAGAATCATTTTCCATCATGATTTTTTTCTATCTGTGTATCTGGATTCAGATACCCACGATAATTTAAGATAGAAATGGCGTAGAAAGTTGGTTCTTGTGCTAAAATGTTTGTATTTCCAATACAAACAAGTGATTAGGATTTTGGACTTTTTAGCTTTAGGACTTCTGGTTCAAAAATGCAGAAAACAATTTTATTGAGATTTTAAGCCGTTGTTATAATATAGGCTTAAATAAACAATTTGTATTTAATGTTAGAGCTCATGGCTGAGATGAATCTTTATTAGATGAAGGAGGAGGTATCAACCTGTCGGCCTCCCTGGTGTAATGGTCAGCATATCTGGGTGGCAACCCGGAGGTCTCGGGTTCGATTCCCGGCTATACCCAGACATTTTTTCTGTAAGTATAGGGTCTGGAAATAAAATAAAGTGGGAGATAAATTTAAAAACCTAATTTATCGATCGGAGAATTTACCACTGCTCGAAACACCTAAAAACTTGGTAAATTGGATATTGGATTGTATATAACTTTGTGAGATTTGGCTCGTGATCCCGACTTCTTTCCTTCTACTCTGTTCTTTTCACGATGGAGGGGCCATCCCATACAGGCCTTTTGGGGATGGACCTTCTGGTGTATCTCCTTCTCACATCAATATCATTAAAAAAAAACAAAGTTGAAGGCGCTGGGTTCAATAAAACGTTTCGGCCTGAATGTATTTGGCCATCTTCACGTTATAAATTTACACGAAGCTACAATTTTTATTTTTGACAAGGCTTGATTCGATCCCATATGTGTCCATAATTATGAAAGTGGACTAAGTCAAAAAATTTAAAAAATTAGTTTTTTCATATTTTATGTTCCATCCATTTAAAAAGTACAGTAATAAGATGTCGGTTTTGAAAAATCGCATAGAATTGAACCGCTAAAGTGGATTTCTAGTTGTCTCATTATACAGAATTCGAATCTTTTTTATTTTATAAAACTTTAAATATCTCGAAACTAACAATCAATGACTTAGACCACTTTCATAATTATGGGCACATATGTGAACCGCATTTAATGTAAGTTTAAACAACCAAATTGTAATATTGTGATAATAAGTATAAAATATATCAATGTTAATATCTATTTGTAAATTTTTAATTCAATTAACTGAAGATGGCCAAATAAATTCAGGGAGAAACGTTTTATTCAGTGTGTTTTATTGAACCCAGCGCATCCAACTTTAGCTCTCCTCCTTCATCTAATATAATTTATATTTAAGTTTATTATTAATTCCTGGTAAGGGCGTAAATGAGTTTTCACTTTTTTGTTATTTTGTGTGGGTCCATATACCGGTGTTTGAGAATACCTTCCATAAATTACGTCACACCGTAAGAAGGGAGGGGGATCTCAGATTTGTAACAAAATGTGACAGGGGGACCCGGGGATCTTAAAAATTGCACAAAAGTCAAATTAAAATTTTTTAAAAATTTTCGAATATATTTTTTGGATTTCAGGTTATTTTAATATTCCAACCTGAAAATAATAAAGTATAAAAGTTATCGTGTGACGTCACAAAAAAATCTTGAAATTCATGTTACGTATTTTACGGACGGCCCTATATATAATATATATACTTATATTTTGAAATAATTTATTGTTTGATTATATTAGTATTAATTAAATATATTTATTTTAAAAAATTTTAAAAAACGATCTCAAAACGTTTATTAACTATCCAAACGTTTCGGGAGAAGTTCTCCCTTTTTCAATGGAAATTTGAAATTTGAATAAAAATTTAAAAAGAAATATAAAGCAACTATAAACATATAAATATTTTATAAATTTATATATTTTTTTTTCAAAAAATAAATAAAAATTACAAAGAAAATATATTTTTTTTATTATAGACCAAAGGATCAGCCGGGGTTCGAACCAGATATCTTTGCATTTCCGGCTCTTTAGCCACTGATTCCCGAACTCAAGCCTAATAATATAAATTTGGAATTTAATGTATTTAATTGTTTTGGTTACTGTGGGTCAGTGGTCAGTGTGTCGGGCCGCTGTCCTAGAGTATGCTGGTTCGAGACTGAGACAGTGGAAAGCAATAGCAAACTACCAAGATTATAAGTGCCTAGTCAACCTCTCCAAACTGGCCGTTCGGAACCGGCGTTAAAAAGTAGGTCCCGTATATCTGTGTAAAACAGCTAAACACACTCAGCACAGGTATAGGTGCCGAAACGTCAGGAGACCTGATATGGCACTTAAAGAAGAAAATTATTTTTTAATCTATGGTACTCTTTATTCATTTTCGTGAATATAGTTAAAAAATAATAATAAAAACAAAAATAAAGAAAATTTAATATATATACATTTTTTAAATTAACTATTTTGTTATTTACTATTATTTCTTGAGAGTGAAAAAGTTAATAGGAAAAAAAGTAGAAAATTAAACTTTTCAAACATCAAACGTATAAAACCGTGAATATTTCTCTAGAATGATTTTTTTTTTCTTTAAATCGTAATCTCGTAACCATTTCCTCGTTGATAATCGGTAATTCGTGATAACCAAATTACAATAAAGTATCAAAAAGACAAAGAGAAAGAAGCAAGCAGATTTATTTTACCTACAAACTAAATTGAATATCTAATATTGTTTAGTAAAATGTTTAGTGAACTTTAAAAAAAGAGAAAATAGCGTCAAGGAATTTAATCTCTCTGTCTCTGTTTGTTTCCACTCGATTATTTGCAATTTAATCAAGTGGTTTTTAAACTTAAACTGTGCAATCAAAGAAATACAACACTAATTAAACAGCAGCTCTTTAAATCAACTCATCACTTTTGCAAGATATTCGATTAGCTAAGATTCCTCGGACTTGAATAATTAAAATCGGGAACATAACCTTCAAATACGCGTATATCTATATCCCTAATATGTTAATTTTATCAAACTTTTTTTGTTGTTTACTATCTACTATTATTAATCTTTGAAAAGTATATTTTATGCATTGATTAAACTTTTAATTTAATTTGTTTAATAATTTGAAAGAACGCTCTCTAAGTTGCTGTTTTGAAACCCTTGTGATTACAACATTGAAACATGATAGAAATGTCTAGGTCAGGGGTTCCCAATCGGTGGTACGCGGGAACGTTTCAGGTGGTACGCGTGAGTGATGTGAGCAACATGCTATTAATAGCTTCTGTTTTGTTCACAAATACAGGAGGAGAATTTATTTGCATTTCCCACTTTATCATCATTTTTTGAAGAAAATAAAATATCTCCAAAACCAGATGTGGTTGCAGATATCATTGTTCACTTGGAAGGCCTTCAAAAAAGCTTTAAGAAGTATTTCTCTGAAGATTATTCAAAAGTGGACTTGATCAGAAATCCTTTTTCGGGAACCTCACCAAATGAATTGGAACTAAAAGAAAGTTTTATCGATCTTACAGAAGATAGTTCCATGAAAGATTATTTTAAAGAGAAATCTTTAATTAAATTCTGGATCGAATTTTGGCGCTCATATAAGAATAATAGATTTTTTTCTAAACAAAGATCATGGCCCTGATGATACTTTTAAAAATAGAAAAACAAAATAATAATTAATACAAACAGATGGGGGGTCGGATAGGCTAGGGGTTAGCGTGTCAGCTACTCGGTTTGTTCCTGAAAATTTTCCCACTGAGTTTTTTCCTGAGCATTTTCCCAGATAAAAATAACAAAAAAAACCCCGATACTCTACTTAATAATCAATAGACTAAAATTTCCCAAATGATTACTGTATAAATAAATTTAAGATAACCCATATCGGTGAATGCCCTTTGCAGGGCAATGTACGATTTTTTTCCCCACTCTGTAAACTTAAATCCCACATTTCTTGGGATCAAACTGTATATATACTGTATCAAATTTGCTCAATAAAAAAGACATTATAAAAAAAAAGCGTGTCAGCCTGCTAACCAAGTGGACTCGGGTTCGAATCAAACTCGAAGCATCCGGCTAAAATCTGACCCCGGGGTAGAGACAAATTTTAAAAAAAATAAGTAGTATCGTAAATTGGCTTATGGTTACAAAGGCCGAAAATCCAAAAAAAGACAAACAGATCTTATTCTTTTTAATTTAAATAAATCCGTCCCGTTATTATTCCTCTTATTAATAGTAACAATTATCGGATGGTGGTAATTCGGTTCCATTATGTGCATTTACTTGGGGCCTCTTATTACGCTGATCGCACCGCTTCTCACTCTCTGGATAGACATGCGTTTCGTAACTTAACCCAAGAGGATGATAATGATGATGATGATGATAATCATCAGCGCAGGGGGAGGGAAGAAAGATCAGCTTGCGCCAGTTAGTCTAACGGATCATGACGTCACGCTCAAGACGACGACGAGGACGTCGAGGACCAGGAAGAAGAAGCTCAAGATGAAGACGATTAGTACTAGTAGTAGGAAAAATAGTAGGCGTGTGTGTGGCCCTCATCTTCGCAGCAGAGAGAGAGAGAGAGAGAGAGAAAAGTTTCCGTTTAAATGAGCCTTGAGGGTTTGTCTGGCTCGAAGACTCAACGGGAGATTTGAAGGTCATCCTCATCATCTTTATATCATGCTTGTGTCCTCTTCATAGTTACCACCTTCAATTCTATGTCAAACGGGTGTGCTAAATTCCTAGGTTCGCCCGGGAGGCAAGCCTAGTATTAAATTCAGGGAAAACATTTTTGTGTATATAAAAATGTCTGAAACGTGAAAAAAAAACATTTTCTAACATGATTTTGTTTCTGCCTGGGTGTCTGAATTTAAATACCCATGGTAATTTAAGAAAAATGGCGTAGAAAGTTAGTTCTTTGTATTTGAAATACGGACGAAGTGATTAGGATTTTTGACTTTCTAAGTTTAGAGCTTCAGGTTTAAAAATGCAGAAAACATCATTTTATTGAGATTTTAAGCCGTTGTTATAATATAGGCATAAATGACCAAATTGTATTTAAGAATTTATTATAATTCCTTGAGGGCGTAAATAAGTTTTCACTTAGTAATGAAGCTGTTGAAGCTTTTATTTTTGTGATTAATTTGATTAAAGTTTAAATTTTTATTTAAATCACACATGATTACTTTATAATTATTTATTGAAACAAATAATTACAATTTTAATACAACGTTTCGATCGACTTATTCTGCGATCGTTCTCAAGTGTGAGTACCCACTCCGATTATAGGTTAACTGAGTCAATCATGTTTATCTGGGCTCAAAGCCCAAATATACCGACGGCATCAGCGCCCCTGTCGGATTGAGCATTACATGTTTTTAAAGATTATAAAAAGCAAAAAAATTATATTGACAAATCAAATGATAATAATAGCAATAATAGTACATAACAATTAATTCACTTATCAAGAATGTTATAGTTTACATCGTTGGATTCTTGATAAGTGAATTAATTGTTATGTACTATTATTGCTATTATTATCATTTGATTTGTCAATATAATTTTTTTGCTTTTTATAATCTTTAAAAACATGTAATACTCAATCCGACAGGGGGCGCTGATGCCGTCGGTATATTTGGGCTTTGAGTCCAGACAAACATGATTGACTCAGTTAACCTATAATCGGAGTGGGTACTTATTGTTAGGGCTCTCTTGAGGTGAGTGCTGTGTGGCGCTTTGTGCCGCGCCCCCCATCAAGTCGATGGGGTCCTAACAATCTGTTGAGTGCAGAGTGTTGGTTGCGTGTCCTCATGGGTGTGTGCAGGGGAGGGGCTGCTGGATGGCGGTGGCCCCTCCAGATCCGAATGTTCGAATCGGTTCGCCTCCCCAGTCGAAATTGAGTCGCTTCAATTATAGCATGGCTGATAAAATTTCAGTCATGCAGAAACGACGCAACGATCCGACTGAGTCATCTAGCGGCCGTGTCTCAAGGCTCGTAGCCATAAGCGAGAGCGGGCCGCTACAGTACTCATACTTGAGAACGATCGCAGAATAGGTCGATCGAAGCGTTGTATTGAAATTGTAATTGTTTGTTTCAATAAATAATTATAAAGTTTTCACTTGTTTGTTATTTAATAGTTGTTCAGGTCCATAGACCGGTGTTATGTAGTAGGACTAAATATGAATTGTTTAAAAGAGTGTCTTTTTTTAGCAGGCACACGATGACACTTGAAAATTATTAACCACTAAAAAAATGTTCATTTATATATGTATGATTGTTTATTTGCATCAAGCAGGAGGTCACTCTCTATTCTTAAAAATCAACAACTCAGCTACTTGAAAAGATTTTGTTTCGTCGAGAGTAGCAGTGTTTTCATCAAACAGAGGACAACCTCAGTGATTTCTCTTTATGAAATCAGCAGCAAGTAAATTTTTAAACCAAATATAAAAACGGGCTTGTGTCCTCTTCGTAGACACAACCTTCAATTCTATGTCAAACGGGTGTGCTAAATTCCTAGGTTCGCCCGGGAGGCAGGCTTAGAGCCTAGTAGGTATTAAATTCAGGCAAAATTTTTATTTTTGTCCATTTTATTTAAAAGTATCTTAAACGTGGAGAAAAATCATTTTCCACCATGATTTTGTTTCTGTCTGTGTGTCAAGATTCAGATACCCACGATAATTTAAGAAAAAATAGCAGAATGTTGGTTCTTGGGTTAAAATAATTGAATTTGCAATACGGACAAGTGATTAGGATTTTTGACTTTCTAGCTTTAGAACTTCTAGTTCAAAAATGCAGAAAACATCATTTTATTGAGTTTTTAAGCCGTTGTTATAATATAGGCATAAATAAACAATTTGTATTGTTAATATTTAGGGAAAGCGGTGTTGGTTTATAGTGAAACATATTAAATACAGGAGTTTTTAAAGGCTTATAGTGGTGTTTCACAAGTAAAATTAAAATTAAAATATTTTAAATATATTTTGGAGTTTTATTTAATACTCTATATATATTTCGGATTATTTAGGAGTTTGTGTTTACAAGACTGAAATATATATAGAGTATTAAATAAAACTCCAAAAATTTAATTTAATTTTTTTTCAATTTTTATTTTACTTGTGAAACACCACTAAACCTTTTAAAAACTACTGAATTTGTATTGTATAGTATATAAGTTTATTTATTATTAATTTCTAGTAAGAGCGTAAATAAGTTTTAACTTTTTGTTAATTAATCATTAAATGTCTGGATCCATAGACTGGTATCGGGGAATAACCCATCGTGTTGATTAGTACAGATGAAAATCTTAGAGAGATGGTAGGGCTAGCCTTATATTGTATAATAGAGTTTCTTTTTTTCAGCATGCACACGATGATACTTGAAACTTATGCTGTATTTCAAAAAATATTCATTTATATATTAATTAATGATTATTTATTTGCATCAAGCAGAGGTCACCCCTCATTGATCTATTCTAAAAAATCAACAGCTCAGCTACTTGAAAAGATTTTGTTTCGCCTAGAGTAGCTGTGTTTGCATCAAACAGAGGACAACCTCTTTCTCTTTGTGAAATCAGCTACTCTCTACAAGTAAATTTTTAAATCAAATATAAAAACGGGCTTTTTCAAGCTGAAAGCAATCAAAAAAAGAAATTTGTAAAATATTATTAATATAATATACACGGAAGTTGGCTCGTTGACCCATTTATAAGCCCTGAAGAAAAGGGGACGATCCTCTGAATCGTCGAGTTTTTTAAGAGAATGAAATTGGCGATCAAAATAAATTCTTTTAATCGGAATTTTTAGTTTTCGTTTTATCCTTGGGCTGTCTTTCATCCAATATCCATTAAGTTCTACCAGTCTGTCTCTCCAAAGAGAAAATTCTTCTAATATAACATTTTTGAATGATTTTTTTGAAATTTTAAGATGTTGTTATGATAAAAGAATAAACCATTAAACAAGTGTTTATATATTTCATTTGAACAATTAATCAACTTATGTATTTAAAACCCACTAATAGATCATTGTAAAATATTATTATATAATAAAATTAATTCATTGATATGGAAGGGGGATTGGAAGGGAAATTTCAGGGGGAAAGGAATTCAATATGGTAATGGAATAATTATCGGAAAAGAGGTTTTTTTTCTTTAATTAGTTTTTTCCTCTTATTAAAAACAAGGACTAAAAATGATCAAGGACACTCGATGGTGGAGAAGTAATCTCCGGAGTCGAAGCTAAAATACAATATATACATTAATTAATGTAAAATAATTGGTTTAATTGATATGGAAAAAGGAGAATGGAATGGATAATGGAATTGAAATAATTATCAGAAAAGAGGTTTTTAAGCTATTGCATAGCTTTTTTCTTTAAATAGTTTTTTCCTCTTATTAAAAACAAGGACTAAAAGATGATCAAGGACAGTCGATGGTGGAGAAGTAATCTCCGGAATCGAAGCTCAAAAACAATGTATGCATAAATTCATGTAAAATAATTGGTTTAATAAAATTAAAAAAAAAATTGATATTGAAATATAATTATATCAAGAAATAAATTTTAAATAGTATTAATATATAACAAATCAGAAGAAAAAAGGAGACAATTAAACACCGTGTTAAATCATACGACCAATCGCAACGTTTCGCTTATTTATTGTAGCTTTATCAGGCTCTTGATCAAATTATTTTCAAACATTTTTTCATTCATGAAAATAATTTGATAAAGAACCTGATCAAGCTACAATAAATTAGCGAAACGTAGTCGTATGATTTAACAAAATGTTTAATTGTTTCCTTCTTTTCTGATTTGTTATATATTAATACTGATTATAGAACTGAACAATAATAGTGATATTTAAATAGTATATGTTTAAGTTTAATTATTTATTAGGCAGTTATTAACTGTAGCTAAGGGTTAGATAGTTCACTCCTACAACGACCAGGAAGCGTAATAAGTTTTATGTAGTTTTTTGTTTATTATTTGTATTTTTAAATGCAGAACTGATTAGGGTTTGAGTTATCTAGCTTTAAAACATCAATATGAAAATCACAAAATATATAAAAATCCGAAAAATAACGTTTTTGAATGATTTTTTTGAAATTTTAAGGTGTGTTGTTATGATAAAAGTATAAACAATTAAACAATAAGTGTTTCATTTTATTAATTACAAAAATTATTATATTTTAAAACCCAGTACTAGTACTAATTAATAAATTGGTAATTTGGCATTATAATCAGGCCGTGCAAGGGTGCGCAACGCACGCGGGCACATTTTCAAGGTGGTTGAAATTTTGGAAAAAATATATGTTTTTTGCAGTGTTATATGCTTTATATACATTCTGAAATTTACAGGGAGTGGGATCAGGAGATATGACAAAAAATTTAAGTTTAATACATATAACTAATATGGATCGTGAGTTAAACATAGAGGCAGCACTACCGCCTAAGGTAGCGCTCTCTTGTGTTTATTTATTCAAATAATTTGGGGGAATTGTGCCAAATACATATATTATTTTGTATTTTATTTATTTATCCTAGAAATATTGTATTATACATATATATTTTTAAACAAATAAAATAATAATAATAGTAACAAAAAAAGCATAAAACATTTAATAAATACCCCTATTATGTTTACATTTTGGTCGCCAGTTGGCGCTAAATTCATGACACAGGGTCCATTTAATGTATTACAATTATGATTTTAGTATAATTAGACAACAATAGAGATTTTTTGATTTAGTAAACTTAAATTTTTTGTCATTTCTCCTGATCCCACTCTCTGTAAATTTCAGGATATAAAGCTTATAACAGTGCAAAAAACATATATTTTTTCAAAATTTTTAAAAAACGCTATCTTAAAAATTTTGGGGGAGGAGTCGGGTTGTCCGAGCTGGCTAAGGCGCTGGGCCCGCTTCAGCATCGTTGATGACGATATTCAAGCGGGAGACCCCGGTTCGAGCTTGGCTAGCATATACAAATTTCGACCGGCTAAAACTCGGCTCCCTCACTAACCCTACTAACAATTTACTGATGTGATGTCTAAATGGGCTTTTTTACCGGTGAATAAAAAAATTAATTTTTTTTTTTAATTAAAAATAGGGTGCGGCATTGTCACAGTTTTGCACCAGCTTATAAGCGGCTTGCGGCAGGCCTGATTATAATTCAATTAAGAAATGAATATTAAATAATTTATGATATACCTATTGAAATTTATAGAGTGGGGTCAGGAGATATGACAGGCAGCTATTAAATTCACTTTTTCTAAAACCAGAAAATATAAGTTTTTTTTGTTTTGTTTTTTTGCCTTGTGAGCGCAATGAGTAATTAAATTTACACTTTAACGAACACTATAAGATGAATTTGAAAATGAACAGACAATTATTTCTTTTTAAAATGGTATTTAAATGAATTAATTGTTCGTTTATGTTGTGGAGAGTGAAAATTCGGAATAAATAAATAATTAACCGTAACGTAAAATATAAAATAAAACGTTATATAAAAGTCATAAAGAGAGTTTCTAACTCATTCGTTATTCATCATCATTAAGACGGGAATTAAGATTTGATGGCCCTAAGTACTTGGAAAATATTTATTGAAAATCTCTAGTCCGTGGATTAAAAGCTAAGCTCTGGGAGGCTGTAATCAACAACAACAGCAACAACAACAACAACAACCGCAACGAGTTTTCTCTTGAGGTATTTCATTTAGAGAGAGAGTTCAATTCATCTCTCTGCTTTGAATTTCTTAATCAAGAAGAGATTTTTCATCGATTACGTGATGTTCTGATTCAGAGAGAGCGTTCAACTTTACATACCATATATACAAGAGTAGAATATATATAGAGAAAAATTTCAAAATTAAAACATAAAGATACTTTCTTACGGGGTTCGGGACGGTTTATCATTTGTATTAAGAAAATTCTTAAATTTTTACCATCATTGAATCATTGATGTATTAAATATTTATTCCCGAAATTTGAAGTTGATCGTCTGTCCCATTACCGAGAAATAAATTATTCAAAATTGTCCTTTTAACATGGAAGTATACCGAGAGAGCTTTTAAAAGGGCTATAACTTCTATACAAATTATACCATTTTCAACAAATTTATACAGATCAATAATTCAACTTTTATGAATCGATTGATACATTTTTCAATAGATTTGACAGTCTAGTTAATTAGTTAATCATAAATATAAAAAATATAAAGTTATTTGTAGCCAACAGAATATAACAAAAGCACTAGTGTAGAATTCCAACTCTATTTCTTGAAATCGTTTTTGTGTTAAATAAATGTTTTTATAATGAGAAAAAATTTATCTCAATATTCTTTTTATTAATACATATTATCAAAAAAAGATTTGTATTCGAAATTAACTTCATTATTAACAATTTGTTTATTTAAAAATTTAGTTGCCAGAAGTTGTCACTCTGCAAAAATACAAAAGATTTTTTCGAAGATCAACCAAATAGATAAGCTGTCCCGAACCTCCTTAAATCAAAATAAAATTATTTTAAAAAAATTCCATTCAAAAATGCTTAATTTAATTTACAAAATTGAATGCTTAAATTGTCACGGGACTAGTATATATAAATATTTTTATAGTCCTTAAAAAAATCCTTGCACTAATTAATCTTTATAACACTATTGATTACTTTTAAATATTTTTTAATTATTATTTTATTCTAGAAATGTTAATAATAATTACACTTTTTAAAAGTAATTGTTTATTTCTTAATTGACTCAATAATAAAATGATTATTACAAAATAATCAATAACATAGTATTAATTAATTATTATTGATAAATAAGTTATATAATTTTTGTTTTTTTGAGGTAATGTAGAATTTCGTTTATAGCTAAATGTAGATACGTATTTATTATCTGATTTATAATTAATTTGAGAATAATTTTAGTGTAATACTTTCCTATACTTTTTTTATACCCTTTATGATTATGGAACAAATTTTGCGTAAGAGATTGAGTTTGAAGTAATCAAAGAACATTATAGGTAATATAATAATAATAATAATAATAATGATTAATTATATATATATATATATATAGAACAGGTTAAACAATATTTAAAATCTAAAATTTGCAAATATAAATATTCAATTAGAATAAAAAAATTCAGAATGCTAACTAGCCATTCAACTAACCTGGAACACAATTTTGACTTTTCCAATCGCAAAATTTTAGATAAAGAGCAAAATAAGATAAATTTTAGAAATGATCGAAATTTTAAATAACAAAAATTCTATCAACAAAAGGTCAGATATATGAGAATTCTGTTTTTCTAATATTTATCGAAATTTTCGTCAAACCGATTATATATACATATATACAATAATTGCTCATTTAATAAAGTAAGATAAAATTTAATATATTATTGTGGATTTAGATATATATTAGGATATAATTAAGTAATGGAGAGGGATTCAGCCAATGGGTAGCCTCTGCTGAATAAAAAACTCCCAATTATATTAGGATAGTTTGAAACACTGTGCTACAAGGGTAATGTTTATGTTTATTATCAGGGCATTGTTAGCTAACCATTTATTGATCTCAGAGAATAAGTATATTATATATCGTATATACAAGAATTGCTCATTTAATAATATAAGATTTCTATGGGCAATTTGAACTCTTAAAATAGGGGAAAGACATGTCTTGAATTTTTAAGAAATTCAAAATTCTAAACACTGGACCATCTTTTTAAATCTACATATATGATACGGGTATGTGTTGAAATTAAGACTGCGAAATTTTACAAATGAAGATTTAAATCTTTAGGGTAAAATATTTAATGCGATACAAAGCCCCTAAAACCTTAGTAAATTGGATATTGAATTGTATCTAAGTTTCTGAGATTGGCTCGTGATCCCGGCTTCTTTTCCTTCTACTCTGTTCTTTTCACGATGGAGGGGCCAGCCCTTACAGGCCTTTAGGGGATCCACCTTCTGGTGTATCTCCTTCTCACATCAATATCATTAAAAAAAAAAAAAAAAAAAAAACATGTCAGAGGGGTTCAGTTCACAGTGTAGGCAATTGGCATGGATCTCTAATTTTACCGTGAAAGGGGGTAAAAATAATCCTTCTGACATATATTAATATAAAATAATCCATTCCTCTTAAATTTCACATTTGTTTAGATTTTCTTTATTTGCGTAAAATAAAAATCAGAGTTCTGTGTTTTGAAAATATGAGCATTTTGGCACCAGAATGCAACATTTTAGGAGGTTTAATGTTCAACTAAGCTTGTCTGCTAAGTAAGAATAAAAATCTTCAATATCCACTTGATACTGACAACTGACCCCATAAAAAATAAAATTTATATTAAAAAAAAGACTGATGATGAAGGTCAAGCCTTCGAAACTATGGTCTTATACAAATAAATAATATATATACACATATACAGGGTGTTTCAGGAGGAATAGTAAATACTTTGGGAGGTGGTAGTATAGACAAATTGCAATAAAAAATGCCATATAACATGTGTCTAATTTTTATTGAGTACAGAGATACAGCTGTTAGTATGTAACCCAATATCGGCATACTCAGCTTGTGTAAATACGTGCGACATGTTTACACGCTACAGTACAGTAGACTTGACCAACAAATCACAATGAAAACTAAAGCAAAACTTCACAACTTCAACATCAACACTTTACTGCTGACATTCGATAAATAGTAACCCCTAGTAACCGGTGTACCAAGACACGGAACGAAAATAAATTGAACTCAGATGTATCTCTGTACTCAATAAAAATTGGACACTTGTTATATGATATTTTTTATTGCAATAAGTCTATACTACCACCTCCTAAAATATTTACTATTTCTCCTGAAACACCCTATATATTTGATATATATGTGTGTATGTTTATTTGCATCAAGCAGAGGACAAGCTCCTTGTTCCTCTTTAAGATTCTACGACCTTAAGTTCTTAGGATTTGCAGATATCGAAATCCTAACTCACACACAAACAAACTCCACGTTTCGGTTCTTTCGGAAACATGAAAGATTTTTTTTTGTTAATTTCCAAGTAAATTCAATACGTTTCGACTCGCCCAGCAAGTAAAGTCTTCCAAGCGTGTGTTCTGCACGCAGATCAAGCCTCAATAGCCACAAAATTAATCTAATTTCCTGTTATTCTTGATCTTTACGCCATTTTTTTTTATTTAATCACATTTTACCTTAACTTTTTTTTATAGGTTATGTTTATATCTATTTTTTTTTCTTATTCATTTTAAATCTGTTTTCAATTATAATCGTTGTTGTTGTTGTTGATGTTGTTTGCGCGTTGATCAAACAGAAAGTCAATTTATCAAACTAGACAAAAGAGATTGGGTTGTGTGTATATTAAAAAAATAAAAAAATGAATCCGGCCTACTTGTTTTTTATTTTTTTTTAGACTTGTCTACCTTGTTTTTTTTTTTTTGTTTTTGTTGCTTGATCTCTTCTCAATGATGTTTCTTGTTGATTGGTGACTGAGCAAAAATTCCAATCAATTTGTTTTTGACATTTAATTTTTTGATAACCAAAATGAACAAGCAATGTAATATAGGTACTTTTAGAAATAAATCATTAAATTAGATCAAGATTTCAAGTAAATGGTGAAAAATTAAAAGAAAAAAATAAATAAATAGGCGCAGTAGAAGTTCCTTTATTTATTTCAACAAAAACTCTTTTAATTAAATAAATTAATAATATCTCCTTTTAATTATGAGACTATTTTATTAAAAATATCAGCTTTCTTCGACCTTTGAAAACTTTTTGCGCCCCTCCCCCCTTTTTTTTTGGTCACTATCAATTTCACATAGTGATTCATTTTCATAAGGTCGTATAGGGTGCATTTGCGAAATTTCGCCCAAGATGGCTATCAATGTGGCCCGACAAAAATCGCAAACTTAGAAACTTTATGAGATTACGACTAAAAATACGAGTGATATTACTAAAAATACAATAATTTTAACTATCAAGCCTATTAATTTATGAGTAATGAATTTTTGAATTTAACACGTTATTTTGCAATGAGATATTCATAAAGTGATTTTTAAATAATTTTATTTATTCAAGCATCTATTTTCAAGTATGAAGCACACAAAGAATGAAGCTAGATTCAAAATAATTGATTTTTAGAATTCACTGAGAATTTCTTTGAGCCAAAAATCGACCAAATTTGAGCCAAAAATGACAAACTTTTCACTATAATTTTATGTTCCTGATTTACTTTTATAATAAAAAATTTAAAAAGTAACAAAGCTTAATTTCTTAAGAATATTAAGTACCTATTCTACGTTTTTTTGCTCATCAACTATTAATTAGTGTTAGTGTATTTTATGTGTGGTCCAAAACAGCTCATATTCTTCCGATGTGGCCCAGGGAAACTAAAAGGTTGGACACCCCTGGTTTAAAAATTATATTTTTTGAACCCCCCCACACACAATTTCGGCCCACGATAAAAATAAAACTTTTTCTAATTATAGGTCTCTTTTATAATTAATGATTTACGTTGATTTTTTTTAGTTTGAAAATTTTATAATTTTAATTACTTAAGAGCGCCCTCCTCCTTAATTTTTGATTCAATTTCAACCAAAATCTAATCAGATTTTCAGCTCAATATTCAGAATCTATATGTGAAATTTTGTTTTGATATTCGCACTAGTTTTTGAGCTAGAGCCTACACAAAATTTGGCACTAACGCAACAGACATTTTGACAAAATCATTAATATCTCGTAAAATACAATTTTCTCGATGTTCACTCTCAAGGGCTTTTTTGTAGAAAAAACGCCATGGTTTCGCTAAATTTTTTTTTATAAAAATAGTTTCATCCATTTTTTAAATATTTCGAAAAATTGAAGCAAAAAAACCCCACTTTTTTCATCCACAATTACAATACTTGAACTTACCCTGTATGGGGAAAGTAAAATAAGCTGACGTGTTCTGATGTGCCCATCCACTTGACTTTACCATACAACCTTGTCTCTCACTTATATTTAATATTTAATAAAATTATTTATAATCATGTAGGGGTGGGGGGTTAGATATTGCATTTTTAGACACCTGGGGGCCCACTGATTATGTATACAAAATTTGGTTGAGTTTGGTACAAGGGCCTATATTTTCATTTTTTGACCCTACACCCCCCCTCCCCCACATATTTTGGGCGGCTAGTTTTTGCATTTTTAGACTTCTGGGGTCCCACTGATTATGTATACAAAATTTCGTTGAGTTTGGTAAATGGCCAAAATTTTCATTTTTTGACCCCCCCCCCCCACCCCATTTCGGGTGGTTAGTTTTTGAATTCTTAAACTTCTGGGGGTCTACTGATTATGTATACAAAATTTGCTTGAGTTTGCTCAAATGGCCTAAATTTTTAATTTTTAACCCCCCTCCCCCTCCACCCCCTTAATTTTGGGTCGATATGTACCAAAATCTAATCAGCTCTTAATCTCAATGGACCAAAACTACGTGTGAAATTTGGTTTCGATATTTACACTAATTTTTGAGCTAGCTCGTCCACAAAATTTGGTAACGTACAGACTAACTAACAGACATTTAGACAAAACAATTATTATCTCAAAAAATATTATTTTTTAGATGTTTACTTATTGGGGCTTTTTTGTAAACCGAAATATCATGGTTTCGCTCAATTTTTTTAATCAAAATAGTTTCAGGTGTTTTTGAGATATTTCGAAAAAAAGAAAGAAAAAAACACTTTTTTCATGCACGATTACAATACTTGACCATACCCTGTATGATAAAGTAAAAAAGTTTGCCGACACCTACGTTTAGAACCCTTAAATGATAACGCATTAGCACTTGAATGACATTTTAATTATTTTCAATCAATAATTAAATAAATGAATATTTTATTTTATTTGCATATAAGAAAAAAAATTATTATATATATATATATAACAAATTGGATGATTGGATAATTTTTTTTTAGCCCGGATTCTTTCTCGTTCACAGTGAATTATCTCTTAATTTATTAATTATAATTTTTGATAAGGCGTTAGCTGAGATAGAAAGAGACAGAATCCAATTTGATTAATTTATTATGTTTTATATTATGATTGATGTCAATAACCCTGTTCTCTCTATCTCTGTCTCTGATTGATCTGAAACAGACAGACAGACAGACTCAGAGAGAGAGGAGTAATTGCGTTTTTGGCCCCTCAAGGAGATCACACTCACGAATCGTGAATAAAATATAAAAAAATAAAAAATAAACGAGACGCTTTTGGTTTTTATTTTTATTTTTTTATGTTTTATCCTTTTTCGTTAAACTTAAATAATCAAATCAGTGATGGTTTCTGTTGCGGGGGCGTTGAATGTTGAAAACGTTTTTCCAAAGGCCAGACAGACAGACAGAGTGATAAAAATGTTTTCGAACTCTCTGGGAATTCTCTCGTTTTTTTTTTTAATTTATAGATGAGGCCATTTAATTACATTAGATGGATTTAAAAAATTATATATACTATATATATATTATATACTTCTATAAACGTTTCGAATCTAGTCATGAATTGAAAATTATTATCAAAAAAAATTTGAAAATTATTCCGCCCAATATATATATAAATTGTTGTTTTTTCTGAGTTTTGTTTTTACTTTCACATATTTATATAATATATATGGCTGATTCTCAAAAAAATCAAAATTGATGTCCTTGTTGATTCCTGTGAAATGGGATCCTAAGATTTCGTAACAAAGAATTTTTATGAAACTACATCCCTAGGTGTACCAAATTATAAAACATATTATTTATCTTTTTTATATTAAATAAAAAATATATGTTCAAGTAAATACCCTAAAAATCATTCCCTCACTGTGTCCCAACCGCCAAATTCACATAGATTCAAAGACCTAATTCGAAAAGTTTCTTATAACTGTCTACTTTTTTATTATTTATTCATATACAAATAGTACTGACTGTACATAAAGGTGTATTTAGTTTAAACACGACAAACGGAAAAGTCCCAAAATATACTTTTAAATTCGTCCTTAAAAAATGAATCATTCCCTCACCCTTGTGTAAAAGTAGGATTAAAACATAATTTCAAATTATATAGTGAACGCCTCCTTATTGTTTTTAGAAGTTTGCAATATTGATATTCTAAAAATATGCCAGAATGGACTATGAGTTATGAGATTTAGTGTTAAAACTATTAAAAATATTTTTTTTCCAAGTTTAGATTTTGGACCGTCATTTCCTCACCCCGTGTTTTAAAAAATTAAGCGCTTATTTATGTATCATTTATCATATATTTGTGGGTGTTTCATGTATTAATAAAGTATCGTACATTCACATGGGAAATTATAAGGTTATTTTTTCTACTTTTGTGCGATACAGTTTCGTTTCCTCATTCCCTCACCTCCCTCATGGAAATTATTGGTGTTTGTGTTCTAAGCGACGGTCCAGTAAACCAGTACAAGAACAAGTTTATGTTCCATGTTGTCTCTCACGATTTATCATATTTTTTTCGGGTATCACATATTTTTTTGGAACTATTTTGAACCCCTCACCTCCCTTTAAACTCAAAAAATTTGTGGACCACTATAACGTTTTAGACAATTAGCTCAAGTAGTATCAAATTTAAAAAAGAAATTTCATAATAATTAAAAAAAATTTCCATCAAATTTTCAGTCATTTTTCGATTTTTTTTTTTGAGAATCAACCATATATTCTCTTAATCATGTAATGATATCGTGATTATCGGAATCCAGACACATGGAAAAAAAATTTAAGGCTGAAAATTATTTTTCCTCTACGTTTCAGACGTTAATTTTTAAACACATTGAATAGAAAACCGAGTGGCTCAAAAAATACCTATAAAATGCAAGAATAGAAGAAATCTCACAGCTTAGAAAAAAGTATTTATTATTTTTTTATTTTAATTAACAAGTGTGCATGATACCCAAACCGGATATTTATTTTTCGCTCTGCTAAAGATCCTAATGCGAAAAGTTTACAGTAATTAACATATATCCACAATAGTTTTTTTTTTTAACATTTCTCGCTATATGAATATAAAATGGTAAAAAAATTTCGAATCAACTAAAAAAAGTTTTCGACGAAATTACTTTTACAAATATATATATATATATAATTGTGAAAATCAGCCACGTGTGTTATTCTAATCTTGTAGCCAAAATTCAAGATTTCATAATTATTAATTCAATGTTTTATTGAAGTGGTTTCCAAACCTTATGCCCTGTGATATTTCTAGATGAGCCCTAGAAAATCCCAGATATGTTTTTAAATTGATTTTTTTAGTTATATATTTATTGGCATTTGGAGTATTATAGTGAGCCTACGATTTTGTGTACAACTTCAAGTGTGCCTACGACTTGGAAAAGTTTGAGATCTATTGAAAACACATACACTAACTCAAAGAGAGATATTTTCTTAAATTCACTTTTTTTGAGATTTTTTAAACATAAATACGTCTAAAAAATCTAAATTTTAAAATTTTTTCACAAAAACATGATTTGACTGAATTAAAAACCCTGTTCCTCTTTGTTTAAGTAAAGGAAATATGTATACTTACGATATCTATATATATAAAATTAAGGTTTTGTCTGTACATTGCTCCAAATCACGCCAAATTTTGGTTGCACACGTTTCAAGCAAAGGTATGAACGAAAACACCCTCAACAAAATTCCTGTATGTCTGTCTGTATGTATGTTTCCGTGAGTTCCGCGAAAAGTTGATTACGATTCACGTAAAAATGGCTGAAGGGATTATTATGAAATTTCATATTTGGATCAGATGCTATATAACGTTTTATTATTTGGACCCCTTAAAGTACTAACTCTACAGCAAAGTTGTAGGGGAAGTGATTTCTGACAACTTTTGTTTAAAAAAATTCTCACCAAGAACAACCCCCCAAAAAAAGGGGGGGGGAATATAAATTCTTACCCTTGGAGCAAACTCAACCAAATTTTGTATACATAATCTGTAGGGCCTCTAGAAAGCTACAAATACAAAACTAACCAGCCAAAATGGGAGGGGGGGGGGGAGGGTCAAAAAATGTAAATTCTTGCTATTGGAGCAAACTCAACCAAATTTTGTACACATAATCTGTGGGCCACTAGAAGGCTAGAAATGCAAAAAATGGGTGCCGGGACGGGTGGGATGCGGTTAGTTATAAATATTTAAAAAAAAATTACCCTTTACTTTATTAATTAATATCATGTTTCACTTAAAACCTACACCACTTTCTCTAAGTAAAATTTATCCCTTGAATGAAATAATTTTGTAAAAAAATTATTCTCCCCTTTTCTAATAAATGCATGTATAATTATACATATGTAAATTTAAATTAATGGAAGAGAATAATAAAAAAGTAATAAGAATTAATAATAATCGATTAATTCATTCATTTATACGAGAATTGATCAAAAGCTCTATTGTTAATTGAAACTTACTATACAGTTACTATTCAAATGAACGGATTATTATCTAACTACTTAATTTAAAAGATTTATAGTTTAAAACTTAAAAAATCATTTGATAATATTTATGAATTTAATTTATATGTATACATATCAATCTCTAGATCCAAAAACTAACGTCATTTCGATTCGGGTAATAAAATTTGAAATAAAAATGGCACTGGCAGATGAATATATTTACTATATATATAAAATCATAAAATATAAATACAAGACAACAGGTTTTGAAAAAGAAAGAGAGAGTGGTATATAAAATTTGTGATCCGGTTTTTATTTTTCATTACTCTCAAACCATTTGATTCCTTCTTGATGCATTTTTTATATTTTATTTATTTATTTATTTCCTCCTACTTGCGTTCAAATACGGACTGAAATAAATTAATATCCACCTACCCTATACTAATTGAACTTTCTATAATCTGAGTTGATGTCCATGACGCATTCAGGGGAGAGAATAAGGTGGGAGCCCCTAGTATTTCTCCCTAGATTTATTATTATTTATTTATTTATTTATCATGAATTTTGTTCGACAATTTTTATTATTCATCATCCACAATTTTTTGTGTTTATATTGAATATAATGTTTTTTTAGTAGAATCGATAATGCTGAAGATGATTATTATTGTTATTAATAAGAGAATAAGGGGATGAAAGACCAAACAATCATGAATTTTATTATTTATTCTTCAATCGAAACGTTTCGTCGGTTTATTCAGACTTTCTCAGGCTTCTTAGATTCTTTTTTATTTATTTAATATTATATATATATAGGTCTAATCGAGGGGTGATCCGCGATTGGAAGTAGGTGTACATCTCTTTGGAAGTATTTTGGAAGTACTTGGAAATATTTGGAAATGCTTGGAAATATTTGGAAGTACTTGGAAATTTTTGGGTTTTCTTGTAAATATTTGGAAGTAATTGGAAATATTTGGAAGTGCTTGAAATATTTGGAAGTACTTGGAAATATTTGGAAATATTTGGAAGTGCTTGGAAATATTTGAAAGTACGTGGAAATATTTGAAAGTGCTTGGAAATATTTGAAAGTACTTGGAAATATTTGGAAGTACAAGTGGAAGTAGGTGTACAGCATATTAGGTCGTGGTTCACCCTTCGGGTCTAATATAGACCCTCATGGTGTACACACAAAAAACAATAAGCAAATAAACATAAAAATTCAAAATATAGAAAAATACGCAATAATTCAAAAAATGACACTACAAGAAGCGGGTATTTTTGGGGGCAATGGGCATCAAATTCCACTTCAATTTATTTTCTAGTCAAAAAGAAAAAGTGGTAAAACGCTTGTTCTGTTGTCAAAATGTTGGTATTTTATTTTTAAATCTCGGAAAGGGATTATATTTTGGGCTGTCTACCTTTAAAATATCTGATTGAAAAATGCCAAAAATATTTTATTGAGATTTAAGACTTTGTTATGATTAAAGAATAAACAATTAAAGAAATGCTTTCTATTTCAATTGATTAATTAATCAACTTATTAAAATTAAATTGGCGGAAGGAAAGAACGCTCCTGTTCGCTCCTGATATCCAGATACAAATTTTAAAATTTTTAAGAAAATAAAAGGTTAACGCAATGATTTTAATGCTGGAATTGGCTTGCTGTAATACTGGCTTAATTGCGACCCCAAATAATACATATTAAAAAAATATATTCAATGATCTACTCGAAAACTAGAGTAAGAAAAATTGTTCAAAAAACCATATGAAAAGAAACGGTGATTTGTGAAATGAAACTCGATGCTACTGCTGATTACTCATTTCTTTCATTTCACATAATCTTGAGTTCGAAAAATTTTTTGTTTAGAAAAAGTGCATTAAAAACCCACTAATGATTCATTATAAATATTATTATATATAACACTTAAGATGAATCAAGTAATAAATTTCAAATTGTAGATATATTAGATATATTATATTATTAACATGTGGAAGGCAACGGGAAACCACCACATTACAAATCCCGAGAATATGCATCATGACGATTTCTCTTCGAGTAGTCGAGTGGAGACGGATTGTTGCATCAAACCAGTCTTAGGACTGTATACTCAATGATGATGAGGTATATTATATTTAAGAAATCGCAGGTAATTGGATAAATTAAAACATAGAGTTTTTATTAAGTGGGCCAGATGTTTCTTCAATTTATTTTGTCTTCCTCAGTGGGTCACTTTATCACTCTTTGTCAAAAACATTTTTTTTATAAGACAAAACATACTATATAATATTCGTCTAGATTAATTTGTAACAACGCTTAGAGAAATTTCTCTAAAAAAATTACGCTCTTGCCTAGAATCGAACCGACGAACTCTTGAACTATGGTCATTGGCTCTAGCGATTACACCATTGCGACATTAATATTTCTATCTTGATTTCTCTTACTAAAACTAGATATTTTTGATTTGGACTTTGTGTCGAGATAATATTGTATTCATTTGAACTCGAATGAAAATGAAAAAACACCAATAGATTTTAAATTAAGAAACATTAAATATATATTAATTAACGAGGCAAATTTGAAATATAATTGTCAGCGCGGATTTTAAACTGATGGCTCCAGTCGATTTTCATTAACCAGGCAAATTTGAAATTCTAATTTCTAATTTGGACTCGAATTTTGAAATGAAAGACTCCAATTCATTTTAAATTAAGAAACATTAAATATATTGATCATTATTCCTTCCCCCCCCCCCTCGCCACTCAAAAGTTAAAGAGGTGAAACTTTTAAGAGACGATGTATTTTCGGTAGTTTACCGGTATCCATTTGGAGTGTGGTTTTTTAAGAGGAATAAAATTTTTGGATCGAGACGCTGCCCGCCAGGGCACCAGCCCGGAGGGCCGAGCTTCGAGGCGTGCCGAAGGCACGCACGAAAAGCTCGTCATATTATATTCAATTTAATATGGATACGAATGATGTAAGATTATATTTAAGATTAATTGTAGGACAGCTATTAATTGTAGGTAGGTGCAATAACCAATAATAACGTTGTAAAATATCGATTACAATAAAGTATTAAATAAGAGTTAGCTTTTATTTCAACTTTTTCCCATAACTGGCTACTTAGCCAATTCATTAAAATAAAATAGGACCACCAAACACGGTTCTTTTTAAATATATTTTCCTATTGTAATTAATAAAATTGACAAAATGGATTATTGTAATCGTAAATACATATAACTCCTTAAACGTGGGTCAAAATTAGATTACAAGATTCTCTCCAGAAAGACTGATTAACAGAGGGATCAATTTAAATAAAGCATTTACAAATAATTCCAGAAATCGAAAAAAAATTAAACTTGTTCGAATGTGGGTGTTTGTTGTTGAGTGTATACGACCTGCTGCTGTTTGTTCGCGTGTTTTGTATTTCCAAATTCCACAACCTCATCATCCATTGAAACAGACCATGACGGACAGACATAATGCAAGAAAGACTTGGCAAAAACAACAGCAGTTCCAAATTTATTTTGTTCCTTTTTTTTTATATTTATTATTTTGCTAATTAAAAGAGAAACAGTTTACTCATCTTTATTATTGATTGTACTTTGAAGCGCCAGAAGCTTAATTGCGACAGTGCTTGACTAACAAGCGCGTTTTGGCAAGGGATTGAATCCCGGGCCACTTAGCATAACGAGTAGTTTTTCTATACAAAAAGTTAAAAAAAAAAAGGGATATATATATAAATATATATAATTCGTAATAATAGGAATTAATAAAGTAAAGGGTGTGTAGTTTCACAGTGAATGAAATAAAACTCAAAGAGGTTTATACAAACTCAATATATTTCGGATTATTAGTCCATCATCAGGAGTTTAAAAACAGTTTTAACCTGTAAACTCCTGATGATGGACTAATAATCCGAAATATGGTATATTGAGTTTGTATAAACCTCTTTGAGTTTTATTTCATTCACTGTGAAACTACACACCCTTTACTTTATTAATTAGTTTTAACCTGTAAACTCCTGATGATGGACTAATAATCCGAAATATATTGAGTTTGTATAAACCTCTTTGAGTTTTATTTCCGTCACTGTGAAACTACACACCCTTTACTTTATTAATTAATATCATGTTTCACCTAAAACCTACACCACTTTCTCTAAGTAATAATAGGGTTTTGTGTGTAACAATATAAATTTTAATTAATAGTTTAATAAACATATTAATCTGATCCCTACATATTTGAGAATAAACTAAAATATATAGTATCGTAAAATGGCTAATGGATAAATCCGAGAAAGCTAAAAATAAAAAAATAAAATAAAAAAATAAAAAATATTGAATATTTACATATTTTTTGTTTTTCTTTTGAAAAATATCAAAAATTATATATAGTCAGAAACTACACCTCAGAGATTTGTTTAGTCTATTATATTTCTTTCCATCTCTTTTCTTTTTCGTTTGAAAATTTTCTCTATACATGTTCAACAGGTAGAAAATTTATTTAAGCTTGATATCTGACGTTATACTAGTAATTCGATTGCTTGTCGTGTTTAAAAAGAAATACTTTTTTAAATACAGTGAGCAGAAAACCGAATAACTTAAAATATACCTATAACATGTAAACAAGAAATCTTCATATATGGTATATTAAGGAGCTAACAAATACTTGTAACTAAATTTGGCACACACGTTTGTATTAAAATACACTTCTGTACAACGTTTTGAATAGCCAATTCCTAGACAACGTACCGAGTATTAAACTCAAGATTAGTAATAAAATTGTTATATTTAACCCATTTTTTTTAATTTAGATTATTTTTTAATTAAATTAATTTTTTTCTTCATATTATTCATTAAAAAGGGCCCTTTAACGTTTCGAATTTACAAAAATTATTTTAATTCACCGAAACTGCAAACAGCGTACCAAGTCTTAAAAAGTTTCACTTTTTCCTCCGATTCTTTATTTAGTATAAATTAAACAAAATTCACTTAATATACACAGCGTATACCAAGTATTAGACTCTCGATTAGTAGTAGGTACAATTATTATATTTAACCCATTTTTTAAAATGTGATAATTATAAATATAAGTATACTATCGATAAGAGATTATTTTTAATTATATTATATCATATTTTGAAAATAGACAAAGATACAAATCATCTTGGAAATGAAACTAAAACACTCTCAAAAAATGAAAATTCTAGTCCCTTGTTGACCAAATTTCATATATTGATATATAATCTGTGAGCCCCTAGGAACTCAAAATCCAACCACCCGAAATAGGGAGGGTCAAAAATGAAAATTCTAGGCCTTTGGGCCAAACAGAAACAGAATAATTATTTATTCATTGAAAAGAACAACGTTTTGAGTTGCTAAATTCGTAGACAGCGTACCGAGTTTTAAACTCTCGATTAGTATTAAAAATTTTATATAGGTATAACCAGATTTTGAAGTGTGATATTTATAAATATATAATATCCATAATAAATTATTTTTAATTAAATTAATTTTTTCATATTATTCATTATTATTCATTAAAAAGGGCAAATTTTTGAGTTGCCAATTCGTAGACAGCGTACCAAGTTTTAAACACTCGATTAGTATTAAAATTGTTATATTTAACCCGTTTTTGAAATGTGAATTTATAAATAAATATAGGTAAGTTATAATGAAAGGCAGTCCATAAATTATTTAAATTTTATTCAATTGCCGAAGTTTCTTCTTCAGGGTATTGAATAGTTATTAATGGGTGAGTATAACTCGGTTCCCATTTGTCTCCCCTTCAGTGATAGCAACAATATTACAATATTTTCCAACATTATACCATAAGTGTACTTGGTTATCTGAAGAAGGAGAGAAAAAAGTCTCCGAAACGTCAGAAATTGAATTAAATTTAAATAATTTATGGACTGACTTTCATTATAACTTACTTATTTCGCTTTCCAGTCCGTCTTTCTAAGAAAATAAATTAAATTTATAAATATATACTCGTACTATCCATAATATATTATTTTTAATTAATATGATTTTTTTTCATATTATTAATATAATTAAAAAGGGCTCGCCATTAATTTCGAGATCAAGGAACTGCAAAAAGATCGGGAAGCAATTAGATTAAGAAAAAAAAAATAAATAATTAAAACAGCTCTGGAGAGAAAGCAGATCAATTTCCTCTCTCTCTCTAATAGCAGCTGCAAGTTGGGATCTGATCACATTTCTCTCTTTGCAAGAGATTTCTTTTCTTCCAAGGTACAAAATAGAGAACCGAACTAATTGACAAGGTTCCCTTCCTCGAAATCATTTCCTTTTCATCTATTTTCAGCGCCCTTTACATCACCTACCCCTAGAGTCTTTATTTATCACATCATCACAGATTTAATGTTTGCACTAAAATACTACCTTGATCAAAAAGTTTCAGGAATTTATTCAGAAAATAAAAAATACAAATTTATTCATAAAAATCGATATTATCCCATTCAAAGTCGGCCTCCCTGGTGTAATGGTCAGCATGGCTGGCTGGCAACCCAGAGGTCTCGGGATCGATTCTCGGCTATACCCAGATATTTTTTCTGTAAGTATAGGGTCTGGGAAAAAATTAAGTGGGAGATAAATTTAACCTAATTTATCGAACGGAGAATTTACCACTGCTCGAAGCCCTAAAGGCCAGTTGTATGTCGGTTGGTAAACTCTTTTTAAACGTTGGCAAAGGGTAAAATCTTAAAATTCACCTTGTGCCGGGTGGGATGACCAATCAGATGACAGGCACTTTCATCTGATTGGTCATCCCAGTCCCTCCATTTACCATCTACCCTCTGCCACTTGTAAAAAGCATTTACAAAGCGACATACAACCGGCCCTTAAAAAACTTAATAAATTGGACTATATCTGACTTTCTGAGATTTGGCTCGTGATCCCGGCTTTTTTCCTTCTACTCTGTTCTTTTCACGATGTAGGGGCCATCCCATACACGCCTTTAGAGGATACACCTTCTGGTGTTTCTCCTTCTCACATCAATATCATTTAAAAAAAAAAAAAAAAAAAAGTACTCCCCATCGACTGCAGCGCAGTTGTGCCAGCGCTTGAACCAAATCCTCAAAACATTTTTTTATTTTCGGTTTTCGGTATGGACTATTAGAGCCGTTTCCGATTTTTACGACTTTAAAATTGAAATCGTCTTTGCATCAACAAGTTTGTATTAAGTTTTGAGTTAAAAACGGTGCGAAAATGTTGAAGAAGTGTTACTCTTAAACTGGATACTAATCGAACAAACGCATTCTCCAATTCATTTATCCCTATGACATCTAGAGACTGGAACTCTCTTCCCCCGACCGTCTTTCCAGCAAATTATAACCTTCAATCTTTCAAGACCAGCATCCACAGATACCTTCGACTCCTACCCAATCCCTAAATCTCTTCTTATCTTCACGATACAAGGGTCCACCGCGGACTACAGAGGTTGTACCATGGCCGAAAACCGTAAATTGACCATTGGAGAGATGGCAGCGAGCTTGAACATCGCTTATGAATCCGTTCAAGACATTTTGTTTAATGATTTGGCTTTGAGACGCCAAAAAAGACCGGATTTGTGGAAATCACGTAACCCGCGGTCGAACAATACCATTCGCAACTTTTTGACCAAGAACGGAATGAATACCATCCAACAGCCACTGAATTCGACTGATTTGGCTCCCTGCGACTTCTTCCTGTTCAGATGACTCAAAAAATCGCCCTGAGAAACGCGTTTTAGCAGCCAAGTGGGTGGATACATAATTTTCCGAATAAATTCCTGAAACTTTTTAATCAAGGGGGTAAGTCTTATGACGTAGAGACGGATTTTCGTGCAGTAAAATAACGAAAAAAATGACTCAACGATATAAAGAAATGTCTTTATTTCGAAACAAAAAAAATTTAATTAAACTAATTAAAAAAAAACGGAAATAATTTTCCAATTTTGATTATTAGAGATATTATTTATTTACATTGTTAGAAATAAATAAACATATAATATAATAGTTTACGGTAAATTAAATAGAATAAACTACATTAATTTATTAATACAAAATAAGTAATTATAAAATTCAGGCTTAGTCATACGAAATGTGTAGACTCTAGAAAGTATTTAATATTTTTTATAGAGTTAATAAATTATTTAAAAAATTCAGGCTGGACAAGCGTGATTTTTTTCAGTTTTTCCATGAATCTGACTGAATTAAAGTTCGTTCTGGTGCCAAAATGTTATTATATCACAAACGAAAATGTGAATAGATTTCTGTTGTAAAAAATAACATAAAATTATAAAATTCAAAAGGAATTATTTAGCAATTATTTTAAAGATATTTTATTTATTTTTATTTTTATATTTTATTATTATTTTATATATTATATTATGTACTTGATCAAAAAATTGGCAATATGTACTGCGTTGCCATGGAACAATATTTGAAACAATTTAAAGGTAAATAAATTTGAACCCTATTTCGATTTAATGAGTACCTACTCAAAAAATAGTGAGTTAATCAGAGAAGCTTGGTTTTTATAATTGTCTGCATACTATGGAATTTATATCTACATATATGCCATATTTCAAGTTTGGAGCATGATGAGAAAGAAGTATCCTAATAATTTCAGACAAAAAACACAAATTTCACTGTTTTAAGAATCATCTCCAAATTTTAGCTTAATAAATTAATTTTTAGAAGTTGCTCAAGAATTTTGAAAATCTTAAAATGAAAAGAAAATAATTTTTTTTTCTTTAATTAAAATTTCAGCTCAAAATATACATTTTTAAAGGTAGCTCAGAATTTTTGAAGATTTTTTTAGTGGTTCATATGTTTTATGTTTTCAAACGGCCAGTAAATGCCAATATTAAGGGTTGATTTTTTTTTTTACTATCAATCAAAAAGGGAGAAATTCTCCGGAAACGTTTGGGATTTTAATAAAGGTTTGAGGATAGTGAGGAAAATCACATCGGCGTCATCACACAAGCAGATTATTATTAAGTATAAGTATGTATTCATATAATATATTTGTTAGAGACTATAGTTTCAATGGTTTGACCTTCATCAACAGACTTTTTAACTAGAAATATTTTATCTGATATTTCTTACAGGTTTAAATTTCCGATTCGGGAGTCGGGTTAGCCGAGATGGCTAACACACTGGCCTCACTTCGGCATCGATCGATTATGACGATATTGGAGTGGAAGGCCGGGGTTTGATCCTGGCTGGCAAATAAAAATAAATTTCTACCGGCTAAAAACTCGGCTCCCTCACTAACCCTACTAACACTTTACTTATGTGCTGTCTAAATGGGCATTGTTCCCGGTGACAATAAATAAATTTAAAAAAAAATTCCGATTGAATTATTAGGTATATTCGTTTTGTTGTAAGAGTAAGCTGTTCACTTTACTCTTGACAAATTAAATATTTTCAAATAAATAAGTTTAATAAAAATGCGTTTTTTTTTAATTTATAAGGAAACGTTTCGTTTGTTCGTAGATAGGAAGAAAGTTTTTTTTTCTTTCCAATTGCAATTCAGAAATGATGATTTCTGGAAAAGAAACACGGAAACGGAGACACAGATAGAGAAAGAGAGACATTATGGAGATAGAGGTGAGATATTGAGGGGGGCAATTTCATCTGATTCCATTAAAAAAGACATACAACTCGATTACATGACTGTGTAAGTGTGTGACTTGATGACTTTCTTCCTCTGTCGGGATTCGAACCAAGTGAAAGTGAATTGGAAGAAATCCACGCCTTGGCGCTTGCCTGCCTCCTGCTTAAGGGCCTTAAGACAGGCCAATGACCTTAAGCCCATAAGCCACTACCTTATATAATATCTACTTCCGATATAAACTAATGTGTTTGTCACATGGTTTGCACTTAACCCCAGTGCTGTAGTCGGAAAATTAGCAGAAGGTATACGCTATATGGACCGGAAAAATCAGAGGGTATACGCTATAAACCGGGAAATGGATATTTAAAATGACGAAAATGTAATCTATATAATAAAAATGAATTTCTATTTCTTTGTAAGCGCAGATCTCTCAAATGCATGGACCGATTTGGCTAATTTTATTTTTTAAATGTTCCTAATAGTCCAATTCAGGTTAATACGTAAAAAAAAATTGGAAAAGTTGCCCGGAAAATTGGAAAAATCAGGAAAAACTAAAAAAAAATGCCAGACAATAAAAAAACTAAACGAGCAAAAAAAAATTGGTTTGAAATATTAATATGTTTATTTCTTTATTATTAATCCGATTTCACTTGCAATTTCCGGCTCATGTTGACTTTAATTCAGAAATAATGATCGATTCTCATTTAACAGTCGAAGAATAACCATTCTACATTCGATTTTTGACGTTTCGGTTTTTATTGGTAGCCATTGGTGAAGACATGGAGGAATAGACTTAAAATCAAAAATAGCAATCGATTCTCATCTAATACTTGAGGAATAAGAATTCGACATTAGATTTTTAACCCTTCGATTATTATTGGTAACCATTGCTAAAGACATGGAGGAATCGTCTTAAAATCAAAAATAACGATCGATTCTTATCTAATACTAGAGGAATAACCTTATTGCATTCCATTTTTGATGTTTTGAATATTAATGGCAAGCTCTACTGAAATCTATCATAATACCTACATATAATATAACTTTTTTTTATTTTCCCCTTAATGACAACAAGTGGATTTTTAATACATTTTAAATATTTGTTTAATTTTATTTGTTATATGTGTATATTTCAGTTAAATAGAATCTCAAATTATATCTATTTAAGACTTTATAATAAAACAATTATATTTATTCTCTGTAACTAATAAAACATCAATAAAGCAGCCACGTGGGGGTCCAGGGGGCGAAGCCCCTGGCTAGCAAAAAGCCCGCCGAAGGCGGGCCTTTAAGCTAGTTTAAAATAAAATGTACAACCTAGGATAAAGTATACGCCGTATACCGCCGTATACCCTCCACTAAAAGCCCTGCTTAATCCTTTAATTAAAATTATCACTGCCCAACATGATTTTTTTATTGCCAAAATTTTAAATTGGATTTTATAATATTCAATGGCTTTTTCATATACACCTATTCCCAGGACGTACTTATCCATAGGGATCAGCAAATATATATTTTTTTCTTTTCTTTTATTGGCCCCGGGAACCTAGATGCCCATTTAGCCAGCAGATCATACAGCAAATATAAATATTCAATAAAATTTGCTAATATAATAAAATAAAACGAATAAGAATAAAAATGTTCCTAAAATAAATCATTTCCTTCTTTATTATTAATAGATTAAAAATTCAGTTTCTTGGACAAATTTTTTTTAAGCTCTTATTCAATTTTTGTACATGTTTCGTCTCTCTCGAGACTTTTTCAAGCACTCAATTGGTTAGAGCAACATTGGTTGAAATAAAGATAAAAATTCTACTATGTCTCAATTATTTTTATCTTTATTTCAACCAATGTTGCTCTAACCAATTGAGTGCTTGAAAAAGTCTCGAGAGAGACGAAACGTTGTACAAAAATTGAATAAGAGCATAAAAAACATTGTCAAAAGAACTGTGAATTTTTAATCTACTATAATGGACATTAATCAACATAATTTATTATTAATATTCTAATTATTGATATTAATTAAATAAATATAAACCAAATAATAATAAATTATTGCGTTTTCATTTATATAACTAGCAAGTATCTGGAAGACCGAGATTCGCTCAGAAGTGTTTTTAATTTTTAATTATTATTTATTTGATCAATGACATAATTATTTTAATTAAAAAACCCTTCAAAATATTATTTCCAAAAATTGAGACCTTGTTATATAATATATCTATATTTTTTTTTTACTTAGGGAAAGTGGTGTAGGTTTTAGGTGAAACATGATATTAATTAATAAAGTAAAGGTGTGTAGACAGTGAATGAAATAAAACTCAAAGAGGTTTATACAAACTCAATATATTTCGGATTATTAGTCCATCATCAGGAGTTTACAGGTTAAAACTGTTTGGACTAATAATGCGAAATATATTGAGTTTGTATAAATCTCTTTGAGTTTTATTTCATTCACTGTGAAACTACACACCCTTTACTTTATTAATTCTTCTTCTTCTTCTTCTTCTTCATCTTCTCTATAGGCTTTCGCCTGTTCTTCCAATAAGAAAAAAAGAATAAAGACGTTAGTTTCTTGCTGCGACATCTTTCCATCTTTTTTTCGGCCGCCCTCTGCTCCGTGTGCCACGTGGGCGATTTTCCTTCACGATTTTTGCAAGGCGGTCATCCGTCATTCGTTCCACATGTTCCCCCCATCCTCTCTTTCTCACATCGATCCATTCCACTATATCCTGGATTTCGCTTAGTTCTCTTAGATCTTTGCTGCGGATTCTATCCCTTAATGTTTTCCCATGTATAGCCCTTATTATTCTCATCTCTGTTGTTCGGAGTAGTTGTTGGGTGGTAATTGTTGATGCTCTGGTTTCTGCTGCATATGTTAACACTGGACGTACGCAGGTCTTATAAATTCGTACTTTGCTTTTTGCTGACATATATTTATTTTTCCAGACCAAACCATATAGACATCCAGCTATCCTAGCACCTTTTGTTACTTGGGTTTTAACCTCTTGGCTCAGATCTCTGTGCGCCGAAATCTCGGCTCCCAAATAGTTAAATTTTTTCAACTTGATTTATTAATTAATATCTATATATATTTTGAAATAAATTCTTGATTATTTTTATTTTATTATATAAATACAATTCTTTATAAAAATTATCATAAAACGTTTAGGTACTAATAATTCTAAACGTTTCGAGAGTAAAAAAAAATTATTATAGTATAGTCGATTTCCAAGTTTTTTGTCGAAAATGACCTGACCCAGCCCGATTTTAATAACTCACACATAGCGTTCCTTCAATGATGAAAACTCATTAAAAAAAATCTATTAAATTTTTTTTTTGCAAAGTTGAGACCTGTGGTTAGATTGATACCTCGAAAATGGTTAATAAAGTGCACGAGGGGTGGGGGGTTATTAGGGGGCAAGGGGGGTGAATGTAACTTATGTACTAGGGAAATTGGGCTTTATTTTATTACGTTATTGTTAAATTTATCTGCTTCGCTATTTATTAATGGGGTGGGTTGTGTCCCTCAGTGACTGATCCAAGTGGCACGTCCCTGAAATGGAGAATGAAATTTGAGGTGATGCGTGAAGGATGTAGGGAAATGGGCTTCCTGGTACTAATACTATAAATAAAGTTATACAGACCAGCAATTAATAGAGAGACTGAGATATTTATTTTTTGTATCGTTATAAATAAGAATGGCGAGATAGAGAAGTGTTTCCTTTGTAGTTTCCCAGTTGCAGTGGAGAGCGCGTTATTTTGCTTGTAGATGTCCCGATGGGGAAGAACGGCTGGTGAATGCATATAATATATATATATTAGGTTTGAGGACCGTATCCGAAGGTGTGCTTCTCTGGTGCTCAATGTATATAATTATATATATATTAGCGGTGTGCGCTTCGTACGCCAGTACCTTTTCCTCAAGAAGAACGTGTATCAAATAAAATGAAGTAACCGCCTTGTGCAACCTAGGTGCTCGATGAAGAAGGAACTTGTATATATAGAGAATTAGCAGTTTATGTGCTCACTCTCTCTCTGCACTCGTGTCAAAAACTGTGGAACTTGAATATAACAGTATTTGTGTAGGTTTATTCAGAGTCACTTCGATAGCAGTAGATATGCACACTCTCTCTCATGACATGTCAGTCAATGACTGTCGGAACTTGAATATTACAGTATTTGTGTAGATATATTCTGAGCACTTGATAGCAGTAGATGCTCACTCTCTCTCCTGACAATGACTGACTGCCGAACTTGCTCATGTCAATGCTCTTCTATGTTGTTAATCGTTGGTCATTTACTATGCTTTCCCAGAATTTATAAGTTTCCCTTGTTTGATGATAAATTGATTGCCTCAATTAGACTTAATGATGAATAAAAATAAGAATTTAATTGATTAATTAAAAATAAATTATGGTTCAATCCACAGGACCATTGCACCTCCGACTGTTATGGCAAAGAAAAATGATTAATTATATTGAGATATTATAGAGATATTGATAGATACTTATTTATTTTTCTTTCGGTACTTATTTATGGGGTATTTATTGGGGACAAAAATGCTCGACTATTTATTTATGTATCGGGGTTGCGGACAGACGGACTCCAGACTCACCAGAACGCACGGTAACTCGAAAACGCATCGCCGAGACCTCACTCAATTCACCAGGGTATATTAATCGTCCCAGATTCAGGGTGGGAACAATCACACGACTAACATGTTTATTTAGAGTAATTTAGGCGTTAAGTGAAATATTGATTCATTTGCGTCCACTTACCTCGAGACACACCAGATTTTCGAGCAACAGGTAAAAAGGGTAGAAAATTATTTAATATGGAAGGGCAGAGGTGCTTAGGGTTACTATGGGGTTTGTGTTTATGACACATGACACAAGGAATTAGGAATATCTTGTTTTATTCGAATAATATTGATATTTGGGTTGTTATGATTCTATGGGATTAGGGATTAATAAGTGAGTGACCTGAGTAGAGAAGGTATAACGAGAATGCAAGCAAGAGCAGGCTTTGATAATGATAACACGAGTTTGCAATTTATAATAGATGGCAAAAATATAAATGTATTATACTATGTAATTGATTTGATCACAATAGTATTAACAATTATAGCTTTTAATGATGACTGATCTAACAAAATAAATGACAAATGATGATATCACTGGGGTATTTAAAATAAAGGACTAAAATATAGTAATTATGTGTGGGAGGGTGAAATGTAAATTTAATAGGGTGTCTAAATTTTAGTTAATCGGGTAAGAAATAAAAACAAAAACTAATGACAAAATATAAAAATGAGGGCTCGATTGATTTTATAAACGTGAATTTAATAGAACGGATTAATGTATTTTCTATTTACTGCTTTTACTGGGAACGAATAAATTAGTGATTTAATATTATGCAATTAAGAATAGATTTGCATTTTTGAGATTTATTTAAAAATATCTTAAAGAATAGAAGTAAAAATTTAATGGGGACTAATAAATTTATATTTTATAAGAAGGTGGGGGCTATGAAATTTTATTAGAATTAAGGCGTAGATTTTTTTTTTTGAACAAATTATATATACAACAATGAAATTAATAAGAAATGAATATGATAATAGGGGAGAAATAAATGGAAACTTGGCTTGATTATTATTCTTACATTTTTAAGACGGGTATCAGTGGGAAGACAATTTTCTTAGATTTCAAAGGGATCAACAAAATATTTTCTTTTATTGATTTTAGCGTGTATGATTTCGCGAGGCGTTACGAACAATTTGTTCCAACGCCAGGGTGCCGGGGTGTACTTGATTCTGAAGCACGTGGCTAATAAATATTGTTAATGATGTTATTTTTATTATTCTTAAGCTTAAAAATGTTTTGAAATACTCTTCATAATATAAGTTCAAACCAAGTAGAATTTTAACAGAGGGGATGATTTCAATTGGGGGATATGTATCGATTTTAACTAAGGGCGGTGGGGACTGAATTTTAATAATTTCTTGATTATTAATAACTGGTGTATGTTTAACTATTGGGGGCTGTGAGGATGGAATTTTAATAATTTGTTGACTGATAATTGGTTCATTAATCTCTATTGCGGGTAGATACGTTACTGACTTTAATTCGGTGGTGGGCTCTATGATGGGACTAATATTAATATTCTTAAAGGGGTGTGAATTGAGTTCTTGTGTGGTTTCTTTGCCCTTACTATCAACTTCTGTTAGTTGACTATTGATAATGTTAATCTCCTGCTCGAAGCCTTGTAGCTTGAGATCTATCTTTTCGAACTTTCCTGAATGCTCATTGATTCGACTATTTATCCCATCAAGCTTACTGGTCATTTCGTCAAATTTGCCATTCATATTTTCAAATCTGCCATCTACATTATCGAATCTATCATTCATACTTCTAAATTCACCATTCAAATTTTCAAGTTTACTATCCATATTTTCAAATTTACCATTCAAACTTTCAAATTTAACATTCAAACTTTCAAATTTACCATTCATACTCTCTAATTTACCATTCATATCGCTACTCATATTATTCATATCGCTACTCATATTATTCATATTGCTACTCATATGTTCCAATTTACCATTTATATCGCCACTCATACTTTCCATCGCAGTCATCATCTGCCTGAACATTGCCTGCGTATCATCGTTATTGGGGATGGTGGGTCTAGTACTAGGGGTGTGGAGGGGGTTGGGGGCAGGTTCATATTACCTGCTGCTCTGTCGAGTGTCTCTCGTATGTAGGTGGAGCCGATTGTTAGTTCGTTGTTCGCATTATTGGTCTCAGGTTCCATGCCAGCAGTTGGTGTAGACGACGCTGCCTCCGAGCCCGTTTCCGCACTAGCGAATCCGGACGTCCCCTCCGCAACGACTCCCGTCTCGTCGGAGCTAGTTAATAGGGATGGCCTGCGATCTGCAGTTTCCCCAATATCACCGTCGCTATCCCCTCCTGGCATTTTGGGTAGCTCAGAAAAAAAAATAAATAGCAATATCAACAAAAATGATTAATAAATATTATGTATTTTAATTTATAATCGGTAGGTGGGAATGTCAATGGCCTTTGGTTATTTACTTATTTTTAATTCAGGCAAATATAAATATAGAATAATTTTTTTTGTAAATTGTTTTCAATATAATAATTTTTTCTTTTTTTTCAAACAAGGGAACCTGCTAATCTCTGGGTAAACGTAGATATTTTCAAATATTTTCAGAATTATGTGTACCAGGAAATGATTGTGAGATGAAGTGAAATTTTTTTGAAGATGAATAGGGATTGTCACCTGGATCAGTAGAATACCGGCTTCTTTTGCGGCCTACTCAATCCCAGCTTACGAACACCACACGAGGGGGTGGGGGTTATTAGGGGGCAAGGGGGGTGAATGTAACTTATGTACTAGGGAAATTGGGCTTTATTTTATTACGTTATTGTTAAATTTATCTGCTTCGCTATTTATTAATGGGGTGGGTTGTGTCCCTCAGTGACTGATCCAAGTGGCACGTCCCTGAAATGGAGAATGAAATTTGAGGTGATGCGTGAAGGATGTAGGGAAATGGGCTTCCTGGTACTAATACTATAAATAAAGTTATACAGACCAGCAATTAATAGAGAGACTGAGATATTTATTTTTTGTATCGTTATAAATAAGAATGGCGAGATAGAGAAGTGTTTCCTTTGTAGTTTCCCAGTTGCAGTGGAGAGGCGTGTTATTTTGCTTGTAGATGTCCTGATGGGGAAGAACGGCTGGTGAATGTAATATATATATATATATATATAGGTTTGAGGACCGTATCCGAAGGTGTGCTTCTCTGGTGCTCAATGTATATAATTATATATATATTAGCGGTGTGCGCTTCGTACGCCAGTACCTTTTCCTCAAGAAGAACGTGTATCAAATAAAATGAAGTAACCGCCTTGTGCAACCTAGGTGCTCGATGAAGAAGGAACTTGTATATATAGAGAATTAGCAGTTTATGTGCTCACTCTCTCTCTGCACTCGTGTCAAAAACTGTGGAACTTGAATATAACAGTATTTGTGTAGGTTTATTCAGAGTCACTTCGATAGCAGTAGATATGCACACTCTCTCTCATGACATGTCAGTCAATGACTGTCGGAACTTGAATATAACAGTATTTGTGTAGATATATTCTGAGCACTTGATAGCAGTAGATGCTCACTCTCTCTCCTGACAATGACTGACTGCCGAACTTGCTCAAGTCAATGCTCTTCTCTATTTGTTAATCGTTGGTCATTTACTATGCTTTCCCAGAATTTATAAGTTTCCCTTGTTTGATGATAAATTGATTGCCTCAATTAGACTTAATGATGAATAAAAATAAGAATTTAATTGATTAATTAAAAATAAATTATGGTTCAATCCACAGGACCATTGCAAGTGTGTTTAATCATAATCGTTTGAGTTGTTTTTGAGAAATATACCGTATGTAAAATTTTATTGACATATCTGTGAATAATTCCTTTAATTAAGAAAAAAACAATCAAACCAATTATAAACAAAACAAAAACTCAATAATAACCGTTTAGTAAATGTAACTAATCATAGCCTTTTTGAACAAAATAACAAACAAACAAAAAACAGTTTCCCTGATTCACTCTTTCTGTGCCATATACGGTTATAAAGGCCTCAGAGCCAAAAGCGACTAACTCACAATTTTGAATAAATGAAAAAAGAATTGAATGTTGAATATGACTTGATTAGATTATTTATTTTTAAACATTTCATATTAAGGGGGTTCGTGACCATCTCGTTTTACCATCGAATCATTGATGTATTAAATATTTATTCCCGAAATTTGAACTTGATCGTCTGTCCCATTACCGAGAAATAAATGATTGAAAATTGTCTTTTCAACATGGAAGTAAATGGACCGAGCTTTTAAAAGAGCTATAGCTTCTATACAAATTATACCATTTTCAACAAATTTATACAGATCAATAATTCTACTTTTATGAATCACATAATACAGTTTTCAAAAGATTTGAAACCAGGGCATTAGTTATTCATAAATGTAAAAATAAAAAAGTTTTTTTTTTGCTTTTCGGCCTTTCTAGCCATAAGCCAATTTACGATACTAATTATTTTTTTAAATTTGTCTCTACCCCCGGGGTCAGGTTGTACCCGGATGCCTCGAGTCGGATTCGAACCCGGGTCCACTTGGTTCGTAGGCTGACATGCTAACCACTAGCCTACCCGACCCCCCAAATAAAAAGTTATTTGTAGAAAAAAAAGAATATAACAAAAGCACTAGTGTAGAATTCCAATTCTATTTCTTGAAATCGTTTTTGTATTAAATAAATGTTTTTATAATGAGAAAAAATGTATCTCAATATTCTTTTTATTAATTTTATCAAAACAAAGATTTTAATTCGAAATTAACGTTATTATTAAGAATTTTTTTTTTATTAAAAAATTTAGTAGGCATAAGTTGTCACTCTGCAGAAATAAAAAAAGATTTTTTCGAAGATCAACCAAATAGATAAACTTTTCCGAACATCCTTAATGAAGGTTAGTCATTTTTTCCACACATAAAATTTAAAATTCTCTATAGGAAGACGTGACTATCACACATTTTATATGGGTTGGTCGTTTTTGGCTCGGATCTCTTCATAAATAGTTTGAAAAGATATCTACATCTACTCCTCTAGCTAGTTTCACTTTTGAATAAATTGTTTTTCTTGTTATTTTTGAGAATACACCTATATAAAAGTGTGTGTGTGTGTGTGTGTTGTCGGCGGTCGGCGCTACATTGCATGCTCAGGGTGTCATAAACAATGTTGTTGCTGTAACCGGGAATTTAGTGATACCTAAAGAATTTGTTGGTTGGTCGTTTGAGGATGTCGGGAAGGCGAGGGGGGCCCGGGAGGGTCACCTGATAGGTGTCTTAAGCGAGGGGGGAAGAAGGTCGAAAAACCGGCTCGCCAACCAACCAAATATATATATATGATCTTGGAGAAATTAATAATGCATTTCGAAATATATATCCTTTAGCTTAATCCGAAGGACAGACAGACGTGGGTGGACCTCCAGGGGGTAATTCGAAACAGTGTTAAAGCTAATCTTAATTTATAAATCTTGTATCTTAAACAGAATGTATGTATCTAGATAATTTTAAATAAAGACTTTAATTTTCATAAAGAGAAATCATTGAGGCTGTCTTCTGCTTAAGGTAGTTCTTTCACAAATGCAAAAATTCAAGAAGTCTTCGAAACTTGGAATATAAGTTAATCATATGTTTCCTGTATTTGATTCCATAGAGAATCAAATTTAGGTGATTTTTATCAAATATTAAGTGAAAATAATATCCGAATTATATATTTCTAACTTGAAATAATGAAGTTAAATATATTTATAATTTTCTCATTAATATATTAAAGCATAATTAACGAGAATTGTTTTGATCGCGCTTTTTGCATTGTGAGATGTCTATTTCAAACTATTGAAATTTTGGAGACGGAGCAGATACGGTGATTTGGATGGAAATCCACTGAAGAAGAAATACCTTAAAGTTTCCGAAATATTTGGATTAATTTAAACCATCATTTGAATTAAAAATTGCTGAAAAAGAAGCTTTTGTTTTTATTTAATTGATAAATTCCCTTACAAAAATACAGAAAATAATACAAAATTGAAACGTCGTAGTTTATTGTATTATTTATTCCTGTTCAATAAATAATTATAATTAATTAGGTGTGATTTTACAAAAAATTTTAAATTTTAAATCTATTTATATTTATCTATACTAATTATAATATATATATAATATAATCTTGTGTGACGAAGCCGAAGTTATTTTTTTATTTTAAAACCCACTAAGTTTATTACAAATAAAATTTATTAAAATTAGAAAATGTAAATAATAATTTACATTTTCTAATTTTTAGAGATAAAGAATTTAATTTTTAGAAGAATCTGAGATTTTAGTAGAAATATTTTTATATTGCGAAATCAGAGGGGATTCTTCCTCTGATATCGCAATATAAATAGTTTTACAGTAGTGATTCTCAACCACTGTGCCGTGGCACACAAATTTTCGAAGTGTGCCACCAAATTTTAGAAATGCAAACAATAAAAATAATTATTTTGTATGTACTTTTATCTAATGAGGTTATTTTTCCAGTTCAGCCATTCAGATCACAAAATTTAATGTAAAGCTAAATAAATGAGCTTTAAAAATATATATCAGCTTAGCCATTAAAAAAACGCCTTTGTATGCGCGCTTAGGGGTTGGGTCGATTTAGCTGAAGGCGACTGTAGTTTAGTTTGCTATTTACTTGCTTGCTGTGTGGTTGAATTTATAAATGTATATATTTGTTATGCAGTATTGAGTTCTCAAACTTAAAACGTATTCAAAGGTAATATATGATTCGTATTTTAATAATAATTTTTTTGACAAAATTATTTTTATTTTAAAATCTTTTTGTTAGTGTCCCGCCAAATTTTTGAAATTGTTAAAAGTGTTCCACAACAAAAAAAAAGGTTGAGAATCACTGCACTACAGAGTTCAGGGGGCGTAGCTCCCTGGGCATTAAGATATCCATCGAAGGCGTAGTTTCGCAGCTGAACATATCATCACTCATTGAGTATACAGTCCTAGAGACTGGTTTGATGCAACAATCCGTCTCCACTCGACTCTGTCCCCCGCCAGCTGTTTAACCTCTCTAAATGTCTGGCATCCCATATCCCAATTATTTGGTTGAAATATTCTAATCTGGTTCTTCCCTTCCCCTTTTCTTTCCCACCTCCCCCTCCAAGATATCCCTAAGCAGTCCCCCATGTCTCAGTGTGTGCCCCATCATCTGACCTCTTCTTCTTCAGACTCTTCCACAAGGTTCTTCTTTCTCCGATTCTTCCAAGAACTTCTTCATTTGTAATTTTATCCATCCATTTGATATTCATCATTCTTCTGTAGCACCACATTTCGAAAGCCTCTAATCTCTTCTCTCCTCTCTCTAATTGTCCAGGTTTCACAGCCGTATGGTAAACATATATTACATATAATTTAAGAGTTCCAATTTTAATTTCAATTTTGTCAATAAATAATATAGAGTTTGGGGTGCTACGTGTAGGCAACCCCCTGCTTCCTTGGCGCGGTAAAAAGTCTAAGAACTAGGCGAGCGAATTAAATACAATCATATAATTCATTGACTTCTTGTTACCCTGAAAAAGGAGAGAATAAATCTCCGAAACGTCGGTTTAACAAATAAATGTAAAATAATAAAACCATTATAGTCTTATTTTTTACAACCACCGTGGACTGCCTTCATCAACATCCAATTACATATTTATACCAGTCCGTCTCCTAAAGAAAAACCCTATCAATTAAATACAATGTTTCTTAATAAATTCTACGGAATTCAGAGACGCAGTTGCTAATTCAGGAATGGTAGAAGTAAGAGAACCCCTTAGTTTATTTGAATTTTGAAATTGAAAAAAGATTGACCTACATATTTCTATAAATAAACTGTTCCACGTTTTAGTCAATTCTCAAACTGTTCGCTTGTCAAAAATTAAAATTAATTTAAATCGAAATTTTAAACAAAATGTCTCATATGGATTATGTTTTTTTGAATATTTATCAAAAATGTTTAGAGAAAAATAATTTTTGATAATTATTTATATTTTTGTATTTATTTATTCACTTTTTTAAGGTAATTTAATCTCCAAGAGAATCTGGATCAATGTCTACTATTTTCAAAATATGTATTTGCTTATAGGAGCTTTATCATTCCTTTTTTTAAGCAACTATTTTTTTTTCAAATTTCTTAAAAATTCCATTGAGAAAGGGAGAATTTCTCGCTAGAAACGTTTAGTATTCTAATAAACTCTTTTTCATATTTAACTTTTAATTTTAATATTTATTGTTCTATAATACAAAAACAATTAAATGAAAGTTGTGTGGTGGCTAGACCAATTTATTTAATTTTTTTGATGATCAAAAAAGCAAATAAACATTTAGTAATTTGTTTCATTTAATTATTACCATATTTAAGGTTTTACGCAAAAGAGAGAAAGTGTTGGTTAAAATTTTATCTTATGCGTACATACACACACACACTCACACACACACATAGACAAATTTATATATAGGTGTATTTAATTTCCTAAGTGCGTGTCAAAAGAAGATGGATTTTTCCCCTTGTTGGTCGTCGTTTTCTTATTTATTATCTAGAAATCCTAAAGGATATCCCGTTAAAAAGTTGTTAGGCATCAGACATCAGACAAACAGACATATATAGAGACAGAGAGAGAGAGTTTTCAAATTAAATAGAATTATTTTAGAATAGGAAGTCAATTTAGAAAAAAATAAATAAATAAATAAAAAATCACTGAAGATTTTAATACGATCGTTTAATTATTTTAGTAAATGGAAGATAGAGTTTCGATTGGTATTTTTTTTTTATTATTATTATGTTAATAATGTCTATTTAATCAACCATTTGTTTTGTTTTGAATCAACCACATTATTCATATTTATTCACCTTTTTTTTTACTTTACCATACAGGGTATGGTCAAGTATTGTAATCGTGAATGAAAAAGGTGGATTTTTGTTATTCGTTTTTTCAAAATATCTAAAAACTGTTTTGAAACTTTGAAAGTGTTTAGAATCTTTGAAAATGTTTAGAAACTATTTTGATTAAAAAAATTGGGCGAAACCATGATATTTCGGTCTACAAAAAAGTCCTAATAAGTGAACATCGAAAAAATTATATTTTTGGAGATAATAACTGTTTTGTCAAATTGTCTGTTAGTAACTAAGCATTAGTACGTACGTTACCAAATTCTTTCGTGAATAATTATAAATTATTTTAATTCGATATTAAGTATAAGAGAGTAGCCAGGTGTATGGTAAAGTCATGTGGATGCATCAGTTTATTTGGTTGATACTTCGTACAAAGTACAAGAGTAATAAATAAATTCCACTATTAAAAATTTGGTTTGGTTTATAAAATCAGTACCTATATCTGTCGGACTTAATTGCAATTAAAAATAATATTAATATCATTCGTTGACCCTTTTAAACCCTGAAGAAGAAGGGATGAAATTTAGAAAAGTCTGGTTTTTTTAAGAGGATGAAACTCGACGTTCTAATAAATTCTTTATTTGGAATTTTTGTTTTTCATTATCCTTGGGCTTGCCTTTGCATCAATTCAGTATTGAGTTCTATAATACTACTCAATCATCATTAGAAAATACCTCTAATTAAATAAATTTCTTAATTTTAATATATAATAATATTTGTAATTAATTATTTGTGGGTTTTAAAATTAAAAAAATTAATTAATTACTAAAAGGAAATTTAAAAATAATGTAATTATAAATTTTTATTGACACACCCGCCTATGAATAATTATTTTAATTAATAATAAACCTACCAAGTATTTTTATCCAATAATTTTAAAAAATGTTTCACCAAGTACCAACACCAAATTCCTTAAAAACTACTATCAAATTGAAATTATCCCAACATGGGACCCTTTCAGATCCAATTACACACTGTTTGACAAAAATTAAACTAAAATTTATCCCCGTATACCTAACCATGGATTCAAGTAAATTTATATTCGCTGATTATCATGCATTTTCCCAATTTTTTACAACAGGTCTGAATTTTGAGATGTTATCGGTCCCAACGATGCCATTTTGACCTATTTTCGAATCCCATTAGATATTAAACAGCATAATTTGAAATCAAAATATTTCTTTAACGTAATAGAAAACAGCTTCTCTTGATTTTCAAATTACCATTTGTTTTAGCTCAATTAGAACCCGAGTTATAACTAAAATAATATACCTTATGTTTATTATCCTTTATAATCACGTAGTTTTAGTTTTTTAGTTATAACTCGAGTACTAATTGAGCTAAAATCAGGTGGTAATTTGAAAATCAAAGAGGAAGCTGTTTTCTGTTACGTCAAAGAAATATTTTGATTCCAAATATTGCTGTTTAATATCTAATGGGAAATTGCATGATAATCAGCGTATAAAAATCTACTGGAATCTATTGTTAGGTTTACGGGGACAAATTTTTGTTTAGTAGTGTTATCGACTCAAACACTCCCTAATCCGTGATTTTCATTGAAATAGAATCGAAAACTGTTTTCGACAAACCGATTCTATATAAGAATATTAATATAAGATATTTCTAGATATAGTCGGTGTAACTAATAATGTGGCTAATAGTTGTTGTTGTTGTTTCTTGTTGCAGGGCTCGGATCCTCGGGTGGCAACATGTCGTGGCAAATTACAAAACAAACGCTCCAAACTCAACCAGGAAATCAACAAAGAATTACGATTACGGGCAGGAGCAGAAAATCTTTTCAAGTAAGTAGAATTACATCGAGGTGTTTTATCGATTTGAACAGAGATTGCTGCCATGCATGCTGTTGACTCGCCAATATTTCTAATATCTTTTGTCTGGGAGCATTTCTCAAAATATCTTAAATGAGCCAAAATATGTTGTATTGAAAAATTTCAAAGACTACATAGCTGTATTGGAGATAATAATTGAAGAATACAATCATGATATATTTTCTGATTTCGAAGAACAATACATAATAACGTATGAGCCAATTTTAGTTGATATCTTGACGGTACCCACGGAACTATAGATGTAATTAATTGAATTAGGAGAAAATAAGATTTTTTTGAAAAATGCAGATTTTGATCTTTCTAATTACCTACATATTTTGAAAAGCATATTTTATAGAGGCAATAAAAATATTATTTTGGTAAGATAATTAGAAAAAAAACTTTTTGCAGCCTTACTAGAGAAAATGACATTAGTGAGGATTAGTGTGTACAATTTTTCCATTTTGATTGGAAAATTAAATTTTATTTTCCAAACAATTACCCCCTAGATTTTTAAAAGTATATTTTATATAGATAATAAAAAATAACATTTTGTTAAGATGTAGATTTCGAGAAAAATATAACTTTTTGCATCCTATCATCAGAGAAAAAAATTATATAAAGAGGGGACCATTGGAAACATCTTTAAGATTTTGAAAGGAAAATTAATTAATTTTTTTCCCCAAAGATTACATATATACCATATATTTTTAACACGCTTTTATTAGCCTGACCTGTATATGTATGTATCAATGTGACGGAATCTTTCAACGTAATTTTCACCACCTTCAAGGCGTCTGATTAAATTGAATATTTGCATACGTATTAAGAACCGATGACAATACAATAATTTTAAACAATCGAGCTGAAAAAATTAACAGGGGGGAGAAATTTGGAAATTATAGCCCCTTTGGTCCAAACTCAACCGAAATTTGTATACATTATCTGTGGGGCCCCAGAAGGGTAAAAATACAAAAATTAACAAAAGTGGGGGTAAATTGGGAAAATATACTAGACTCTTGTCAAATTTAGTTTTAGTTTAGCGATGTACGCGTGAAATTGTACCCATTTTAAGACTAAAAAGTAAAAAAATAAATTATAGTTTTAAAAAACTAAAAAAACACGTTTTTGTCAGTAATGCATTAAAAATTATAAAATAATAATTAGGCTGGATATTGGGATCTTGGACTTGAAAAAATAATTAAAAGCTAAATTTGCAAAAGTTGCAAAACGTTTCGTCGTATATTTTTCGACTATTTCAGGCAATTTTAGGATCAGCTTTCTCGTTGATAGATATATCAGACCATTAGACTAGATTTTGCAAATTGACAAGGCTTAAACAAACTTAATACAAGATTATCAAACAAAATAAATAAAAAAATATCAAACAAAATTGATCATTCAAATTTTGTTTGAGATTTTTTATTTATTTTGTTTAATATCTTTTGTATTAAGTTTGTTTAAGCCTTGTCAATTATGTCATTGCAAAATCTAGTCTAATGGTCTGTAATTATCTATCAACGAGAAAGCTGATCCCAAAAATTGTCTGAAGAAGTCGAAAAATATACGACGAAACGTGTTGCAACTTTTGGAAATTTAGCTTTTAATTATTTTCTAAGTCCAAGATCCCAATATCCAGCCTAATTATTTTCAAAGATGGACGATAACAATCCAAATTTAGTATAAAATAATGTATTTAAAAACTTTTTATGTCCAATAACTAAGTCAAAAAGCGTGGAGCACTTTGTATAAATTAATTAAAAGTAGGTACTAGGCTTCTCAAAGAAGCGCCCTACCCACGCTTTTTGACTAAGTTATTGGACATAAAAAGGTTTATTACCTTATTTTAAACTTGTTGGTGCATTACTGACAAAAGGGTGTTTTTTAGTTTTTTTAAACTATATTTAATTTAATTTTTAGTCGTAATAAAATCTAGATATACCTATATGATAAGAATAGTGTAAAATAGTATTGTGTTAGAAGTAGTTTGAAATATCGGTGCGTTCTTTTTACTACAGTAAAACCTGGTTTATCCGGCCCTCCGGATTATCTGGATTGGATTTATATCTAGACATTTTTATTTTAATATATGTTCACATAGATAATAATTTTTAATTTTTATAGCAAGAATGTAATTATACGTGACCGTGCTTCATTCAAACGACACACGTGCCTAAAACAAAAGACAGTGGACCAATTTTTTGAAATAAAATGATTTGAAAAGTGATTTTATATTTTTAAACAATACTATGTAAATTTGATATCTCAGTTAGTCCGGATAAAAGAGGTTCTATTGTATTTCCGAAAATAAATACGGCGTTTCATTTAAAAAAGCCCCCCCCCCCATTACTGCGTTCTGGATCATTGATACCATAAAAACCTGTCAGAATATAAAAATAATAATCCGACCGGCCTTGCATGGTTGACAAATAATCCCCGAAGCTAAAAACTAATTAATTAGTTGTTTTTATAAATAATGCAAATATTATTAGCAAAAAAAAACATATTAGGGATATATATATATTTCTATATATTTGTATAAGCTAAAAACAGAGGGAGTATGTGTGTTCAAAGTGTCTATGTCTGTGTGAGTGCGTGTGTGAGATTTATCCATTATAATCAAGTTTACACTCTCTAAAATGTATTAAATATTTATTACCCTCCTATTATACATCCCACTAAGTTTTTTTTTCATCTCTTTTTTCTTATAATAATATTCAGAAAACGAGATATGATAATAATAAATTAATACACCAATTTAAAGTTGCAACTTTAAGCCATATATATAGATATATTTCTTACATTGGAATATATTGAAAAAAAAGTGAAAATTTTAATATTTTCATAAAAATATCTTCTTTGAAAATTGAATATTTATTATCTACGTCAGAGTGCGAATTATAAAAATCGAGATAGATAAATTGTCGTTAGTGTGTTAGTTTATAGAAATCAGGGTTGTTAAAAAGTGACTATTGAACAAGAAGGTATCTAGATACCTTTTTAAGTAACTAGCTAAGTATCTAGATATTTTTTGAAAAATTGATATTTGTATCTAACTACTTAACGGTATCTATTATTAAAAAGAGCATCTTAGTATTCAAAAATATATTTTTTAATTGAACCCGACCAGTAATCTTCAATATTTATTTAACAAAAAAGATGCTCTGAGGCAGTTATGTATGGTTTATAAGGTTCAGTGAAAAATATAGCCTACAACATATATATTTATTTATATGGGTAAGAATTACTCAGATTGTTAATTTTTGGAGGACTGATACAGTGAATTGAGTGGACATTGATGAGAAGTTCGCAAGATAATGTACTCTCGGCAAACGTACTTGGTGGCTTATTCGCTGCCTTCTTCAGGGTTCAGGCTGACTTTTCAAAAAAACTCTCTGGAGAAGGAAGGAATAAATCTCAGAAGCGTCGGTTTATGAATAAAAAGATGAGTTTAAATTATCTTCTTTTTTTGAACTTCTTCATCAGCCAACCACTCAATTTATTTGATTGTTTTATCAAATCAACCTCGAAACGTTCATTAAATATCCAAACGTTTGTAGAGAAATTCTTTCTTTAGTTACTTTAAGAATTAATGATAAAAAAACTTAAACGTTTGGATATTTAATAAACATTTTAAGATTGTTTTGATAAAAGAATTTATTAAAATAAACTGCACCGTCATGTCACATTTCAACATTTTAGCTCAAACTGTTTGTTGGCGGAAAAATTGCCATAAAAAAAATCAACATACCTGAAGAAAAAATGGAGATAATAAAAAATAAACTGCAACGGATCGTTGCTAAACTTTATCCAAATTCATTTGAAATATTAATATGTTTTGTTCCTTTATTATTAATCAGATATCACTTGCAATTTGTAGTTCATATTGACATTAATTCAAAAAATAATTCTCATTTAAGAGTCGAGGAATAACCATTCTACATTGGATTTTTGACGTTTCGGTTTTTATTGGTAACCATTGTTGAAGACATAGAGGAATCGACTTAAAAATCAAAATAGCCATCGATTCTCATCTAATACTTGAGGAATAACAATTCTACATTAGGTTTTTGACGTTTCGATTATTATTGGTAACCATTGCTGAAGACATGGAGGAAGCGACTTAAAATCAAAAATAACGATCGATTCTTATCTAATACTAGAGGAGTAACCTTGTTGAATTCCATTTTTGATGTTTTGACTATTAATGGAGGCCTCTACTGAAAATGTAGAAGAATCGACTTAAAATCAAAAAGACTAAATTCTTTTATGGCAAACAACTCAAGCTTGAGTTGTTTACCAAAAAAGAATTTAGTCTTTTTGATTTTAAGTCGATTCTTCTACATTTTCAGTAGAGGTTTCCATTAATAGTCAAAACATCAAAAATGGAATGCAATAAGGTTATTCCTCTAGTATTAGATAAGAATCGATCGTTATTTTTGATTTTAAGTCGATTTCTCCATGTCTTCAGCAATGGTTACCAATAATAATCGAAACGTCAAAAACCTAATGTAGAATTGTTATTCCTCAAGTATTAGATGAGAATCAATCGCTATTTTTGATTTTTAAGTCGATTCCTCTATGTCTTCAGCAATGGTTACCAATAAAAACCGAAACGTCAAAAATCCAATATAGAATGATTATTCCTCAAGTACTAGATGAGAATCAATCGCTATTTTTGGTTTAAAGTTGATTTCTCTATGTCTTCAGGAATGGTTACTAATAAAAACCGAAACGTCAAAAAATCCAATATAGAATGGATATTTCTCAAGTATTAGATGAGAATCAATCGCTATTTTTGGTTTAAAGTCGATTTCTCCATGTCTTCAGCAATGGTTACTAATAAAAACCGAAACGTCAAAAATCCAATATAGAATGATTATTCCTCAAGTACTAGATGAGAATCAATCGCTATTTTTGGTTTAAAGTCGATTTCTCTATGTCTTCAGCAATGGTTACTAATAAAAACCGAAACGTCAAAAATCCAATATAGAATGATTATTCCTCAAGTACTAGATGAGAATCAATCGCTATTTTTGGTTTAAAGTCGATTTCTCTATGTCTTCAGCAATGGTTACTAATAAAAACCGAAACGTCAAAAATCCAATATAGAATGATTATTCCTCAAGTACTAGATGAGAATCAATCGCTATTTTTGGTTTAAAATCGATTTCTCTATGTCTTCAGCAATGGTTACTAATAAAAACCGAAACGTCAAAAATCCAATATAGAATGATTATTCCTCAAGAACTAGATAAGAATCAATCGCTATTTTTGGTTTAAAATCGATTTCTCTGTCTTCAGCAAAGGTAACGGATTAGAAAACAACGCAGTTGCTATGGTTACTCATAAAAATTCCTCCCAAATTTTTAGCATTTCACAGAGAGAAGCCTATCCATTCTTACTTAAGCAAGGCTAAATGAGCTATATTAAAACTTTCAAATGAATAAATTTTAAAGAATTTAAAAAATTAAAAAAGTACCATCTTACTCTAGAGTAAAGTACTTTAAAATATAATTTTACTAAAAACTTTATTTAACCTTTTTGTGGTCCCCAAGGTACTTAATTAGGATATTAAATTTCATCAAAATTGGTTAAGTCATTTTCAAGATATTTAGAAAAAACTAAAAAAGTACTGAAATAAAGTACTAATGTTTGTTGGCCGATATGTACCAAAAACTAATCAGCGCTTCATTTTGTTAAACTAATGGTAGGTTTTCAATTTCATTTCAATCGGTGCAACGGTGTGGAAAAAATCGTGGGCCAAAAAAGCGATACACATCCATACATCCATACGCACGCACTAAATGAAAAAATCGCCCTTTTTGGCCTCTCGACGAGACCCCATGTAATTTTTGACAAAACCGTCACGTGTTAAAATTCAACCTATATGAATACTACAATTTGTGACTTTAATTGAATCCATGGGTTCCGTAGTCTTTACCTGAGGACCCTTTGAAGCCACGCTTGCCCCGAGAGCGATTACAATACTTTACCCATGCTTTGCATTGGATAAAGTATAAAAATCGAATTGTTAAATGGGGAGTTGAAATTTGGTTCAAAGGTTCGAATTAAAATTAAACTACACCTTCATGTCACAATTTCAACAATTTAGCTCAAACTGTTTGTTGGCGGAAAATTGCCATAAAAAATCAACATACCTGAAGAAAAATGGAGATAATAAAAAAAAAATCGAATTGTTAAATGGGGAGTTGAAATTTGGTTCAAAGGTTCGAATTAAAATTAAACTACACCTTCATGTCACATTTCAACATTTTAGCTCAAACTGTTTGTTGGCGGAAAATTGCCATAAAAAATCAACATACCTGAAGAAAAATGGAGATAATAAAAAAAAAATCGAATTGTTAAATGGGGAGTTGAAATTTGGTTCAAAGGTTCGAATTAAAATTAAACTACACCTTCATGTCACAATTTCAACATTTTAGCTCAAACCATTTTTGGACTAAAAACTGCCCTAACACCAAAATTTACCGAGAGTACGACCAACTCTTAAAAACGTTTTCATTTTTAATACAAATTTTATTAATATTGTTAGAGTTCGTGGCTGTGATGAAACTGTATTAGATGAAGGAGGAGGTATCAGCCAAAGATGGAATCACTGGGTTTAATAAAACGTTTCGGCCTGAATTTATTTGGCCATCTTCAGTTAATTAGGCTACAAAATCTTTCACAAAGAGAAACAAAGAGGTTGTCCTCTGCTTGATGCAAATAAACATACACACATATATATCAAGATGATATATCTGTATATATATATATATATTATTTATTTGTTTGAGACTATAGTTTCGAAGACTTGGTCTTCATCATCAGTCTTCTTCAATTATAAATGTTTTTCATGGATTCAATATCATATGGATATTGAAAACTTGGTGTTCTTTCAACATTGCTGGAGGGCTAGGAACTAATATTATTTTTTAGTTCCTAGCCCTCCAGCAGTGACGAAAGAACACCAAGTTTTCAATATCCATATGATATTGACTCCATGAAAAACATTTATAATTGAAGAAAGACTGATGATGAAGACCAAGTCTTCGAAACTATAGTCTCAAACAAATAAATAATATATATATACAGATATATCATCTTGATATATATATATGTGTGTATGTTTATTTGCATCAAGCAGAGGACAACCTCTTTGTTTCTCTTTGTGAAAGATTTTGTAGCCTAATTAACTGAAGATGGCCAAATAAATTCAGGCCGAAACGTTTTATCAAACCCAGTGATTCCATCTTTGGCTGATACCTCCCCTTCATCTAATACAAATTTTATTAATTTAGATTAGTATTTTTTTAATTTGCTCTGTAAACAAAAGTTGAATTCATTTTAAAAGCCGAGCGCGATGCCCTTGCTTCAAGTCCAAACTTATTAGATTCGCCAGCAGGTAACGGCAAGTATTGACCGCAAGTGCTTAGCTGTGCCCTCCCCCTCATAGCCACAACGAATGAGCACCCTCCCCATCCAAAAGGAAACCACCCATCACGAGCTTAGCTAAAGCAGATTCAATTTAAACTGGAACATCATTATAGAGAGAGCGAGAACAAAAAAACCAATTTGAATAATCTGTCCGCTATAAGAGGTTTAAGAAATTCAACTCCATCAAACTGAGACACCAATCTCACCTTCTTTAGACATCACACACACACACACATACTTGCTTACTATTCACTTTATTTGATTCAACATCGATGTCTAACTATATCCATCATTTGAAGAAGGAAATAAAAGAGTGTGTCTTCTGCTATTTATTTATAACGAGACTATAGTTTCGAGGGCTTTGCCCTCTTTATCAGTCTCTTACAATTGATTCACAGGAATTAATGCATGAAATTTATTTTTCCAGCAGAAGACACATTATTTTATTGTCTCCTTCAATTTATAATCATTCTGCTACTCTCGGCAAAAAAGAAACTTTCAATTTATATCCATAATATTTATTTTTTTCTTTGTGTCCATTTGACCAATACAAGAAGAGAAAATAATGAGTTTGTCCTATGCTTGATGCAAAAAATAATATATATATGGGGCATTCCATGCCAAATCGACCACTTTTGGCCCCTTTCGATTTGGCTGAAACTTTCTTTTTCCACCCTATCGAAAACATTTATTAGAATTTTTTCAAATTTTTCTACTCAACCGAAAAAATAGTTATTATTAAAATTGTGTTTTTTCTTTCAAACCATCATAACTATTTCAAAAGTTGATTAATCGGGACGTTTTTTTGTTTTATTTTATTCGGTTTTAAACGTGCTTTTCAGAAAAAAATACAAAAAATATTCAACTTCATATTTAATAACATTTTTCAGTTTTTCTGAAAAATCATTGATTTTTTGAAGTTTGACATTTTTCAAAAATTATTATTTTTTTTTCAAAAAAAGCTTATTTATTCTGCGTAGAATGCCTCAAACCCCATGGTCGGACTTTTCGTTCTATTTTTTTTTTTTTTTTTTTGTTTAATTGAAAAATATTTTTCTTATTTTTTCGCAATCCAACATCAGGATAATTACAGGAATAATTCAGTGAATAATCATTAAAATTTTTAATATGAATAATAAACGATTAATAATAATAAATCATAGTTTTTTTTTGAAAAAAAAATAATTTTTCAAAAATATCAAACTCCAAAAAATCAATGATTTTTTCAGAAAAACTGAAAAATGTTATTGAATATCAAGTTGAATATTTTTTTGTATTTTTTTCTGAAAAACACGTTTAAAAACGAAAAAAAAACGTCCCGATTAGTCAATTTTTGAAATAGTTATGAGCATTTGAAAGAAATTATATTAAAAAAAAAAAAACTAAAAAACATGCTTCTAAAAAGTACAAAATAATAATAAATATCACTGAAATTGTAAGGGATTTAATTTTTTTTTTTTGTCAATCTTTTATTTTAATTTCCCATAAATAGATTATTTCGAAGACCATATTAAAAGTTAACAAAAGGTAAAAATTTATCAAGATTATTATTTAAATGTGAAAGTAAAATCAAATAATAACCTATTGTTTATTATATTAATATTATTAACATACTCTCAATTAATTTAACTTAAGAAAAATATATCCCCTATATTAAATAAATAATTGAAAAAAATATTTGATTTCTAACATCAAAAATATGAAATTGTATTTGATCAAAATTTTAACACAATAGAGTTTATTAAAATTTAAATTTTCATTAAATATTTTTTTGTTTTTAATGTGTTATTTATTTATTTTTTTGGTAATATTAATATTAAAATGAAAGTTAATGGCGAACATGAAAATGATTGGCAATAACCACTATGTAGTGCGGGGAAAAGAGAGAGAAATTGTTCAATCGAATCACGTATTTGATTGGAAATTTAATGTTTCTTTAATATTGATGGAAGGTAACGTTTCGGGGAAAAAAAGAAACGACCAATGTGAGTGAGAGTGTGGGTGGAAGCGAGCCAGGTGGGCGACAAATTACACAAATTATTTATTATTGACAGCCTGGACAAATTTCTAAATTTAAAATTGCCATAATAGATCGATACGTCGTTTTGATTTTTTTTTTCATGAAATTCTACTAAGCGAGGTCTAGCAACTTATCTCGGCATTAATGTTTTATGTATTTCTAATAAATAAAAATAGTAACAAATTTCAAAATGGCCAGAATCTCAATTTTTTTAATTCTTTATATCTTAGAAATCATTAGATTTATCAAATTATGTTTCATTTGCTAAAATGTTCAAATTTTTATTGTGAATAAAATGATACTTTATTTTTAAAAATCGGTTTAAAAACAAATGAGTTATGTTATTTTCATTATTAAGGTTAGTTATTGTTAGCTGGAAGAATTGAACTCTGACAGAAAATGATGTTATCAATTTTCTAACATAATTTGGTTGTTTTTCAGCCGATTTTCAAAATAAAATATCATTATGTTTTTAATTAAATGCTTGATATCTTAGGATATATAACATAATTTGATAAAACGTATACTTAGTAAGATATGAAGAATTGAAAAATTGACATGACCGCCATTTTGAAATTTATTCACGTTTTTACAGTAAAATTGTTTATTTGTTTGAGAGAAATGGTAAAAAATATGTATAGAAAATATCGAGTCTAAAAGTTATGCTTATAGGTTTTACGACAATAGATTCATAAGAAGTTTTTTAATAATAAAAAACACTTAATTTGATTCTTAAAGTTGTAAGGAAATTAAGATTAATTCTAAAATTTAGTAAAATTTAATTTAAGATTCACAAAATGTAATGAGTAATTATTAATGAAAAATTCATTTCATTTGATTGAAATATTTTTGAGAAACCTAACTCTAAAATTAGGTTAAATCGGATGAAGAGGGTATAAAGTGGCTTTAATTATTTTAATCAAAAAATTACTTAATTTGATTAGAAACGTTGTGAGAAAGATAACTCTAAAATTTGAATGAAGAGGGTATAAATGAGTTAATTATTTTTAATGAAAAAGTCACTTAATTGGATTCAAAACGTTGTAAAAAGTTAATTCTAATATTTGGTGAAATTTAGATTAGGACGGTCAAAATGGTTTTAATTATTTTTAATGAAAAAGTGGATCGATTGATGATTGCTAATGGTATTATAGATTTTTAATCAAAATATCAGTGAATTCGATTTAAAAGATTGTAAGAAAGTTAATTCTAAAATTTGGGAAAATTTAGACGAAGACATACTTTTTTGAATGAACAAGTGATTATTTGATACAAAACGTTAAATCTAAAATTTAGAGAAATTCTTCATTTATCAAAAGAAATTTGGAAAAATAAAGTAATAGTCTGTTCGAATATTTATGTTTGTAATTTGTAAAACTATCAGAACAGAAAATTCCAAATATGCCATCAGCATGCAATTTTTACTTTTTTAATCTCAAAATTTTAGATAAAGAAGATAATAATTTAGAAAAAAATATTAATTTTTGAAATGATGGAATTTTAAACAACAAAAAATTCAATCAACGAAACGTTAGATAAATGAGGAGATATCAGCCAAAGATGGAATCACTGGGTTCAATAAAACACCTTTAATAAGACGTTTCGGCCTGAATTTTATTTGGCCATCTTCAGTCAATTAGGAGTTATACACAAAATGCGGTACACATATGTGGTCGAACCAAGCCTTGTCAAAAATAAAAAATTTTTTAGCTTCATGTGAATTTATAACATGCCTGAACTCAAAAGATTCAGAAACAGTTCAGTTTTTCGTGACATATTTAACCAGCCCGAAGCTCGGCCTCTTTATGGTCTCCTTTGACTAATTCTTGTCCTAAAGGAGAGCATCCGCATATTTTGGAAACCGAAATCGGGAGTGGTAGAAAGAACTTTTGGTTTACATTTTAAAAGGCCGAGTTAAGCCGTCTAATCAAACATTTGTGAATATTAGGACAGACAATTTTCATGTAAAACATTGGGTTACAATTAATCGACTAATTTCTAAGGAATTTTTTTTTAATTTGTTAAAAAAAATCCGGAAATTAAATAGAAATAGTTTGTAAGGATAAATAACGAAGCAGAGATGTGCCTGGGGCGTAACAGAACCGTTGGAGGGAATCGAGTTGAGTTGGCTTGCGAGCTCAGCTTAACGGGAAGCCTGGCTGGATTGCCTTGCCTTGCCTAGTTAACCAGCTACAGCTACAGCTACATCTACAGATAACAACCGAGAATGAGACAGAGCAACAAACAACAACCTCAGCAACACTCAACTAGTATCAAATCGATTTCTCACTCGCTTATATATTAATTGATTTTTCTTCTAAAGGAGGTCCTTTCCCCGCCAATGTTAAATAAAAAATATTAGATTATAACTATAACTTAATTTTTTATAATAGTTTAAGTCTCTATCTATGCTTTGGTGAAGTTTCAATCACACATTACTGTGCAAATTTTTGAAAATGTAAACATTTTCTTAGAGTCTTATGGAAAATTAAGATCTGACACGTTCTCTTGAATTATAATACTATTATTATTAGTTGAATAGATAAAGTTGAAAAAAAACTAAATAAGCTGACGTGTTCTGATGTGGCCATCCACTTGACTTTACCATACAATCTGGCCCCTAACTTATATTTAATACTTAATAAAATTATTTATAATCATGTAGAGGAGGGGGTTAGTTTTTGCATTTTTAGACTCCTGGGGCCCACTGATTATGTTAAGGTTAATTAGTTAATTAATTAGGTTAAGGTTAATCTCCTCGTAAGTAATAAAATAAATATTGTCTGAAGAAGTCGAAAAATAAACCACGAAACGTTGCAACTTTTAAAAATATAACATCCAATTATTTCAAAGTCTAAATTCGCAATAACCAACCATATAAGATAAATTTTTAGCATGGACAATAACAACATTTCTTCTTCTTCAAGTGCCATACTCGATTCCGGCCGTTGGCGATTACTATGGAGAATATTCATTGTAATTTTCCTGGGGAATTTTCCCATTGCCTTCCCTTGAATAACAACAATAATTAATAACTTTTAATGAGATAGATCTTGGTTCAAGGTAAAACATTTTTTTTAAATAAAAAATTAAGTAAAATTACGAGGTGGGTATCACATAAAATGAGTTTTTTCATTTTATGTGATACCCACCTCGTAATTTTACTTAATTTTTTATTAACACTAATTAAGGTTAATAAATTAAAAATTTAATTCAGTTCAATTCAGTTTATGATTATGAGTCCCAAAAGTTGCCATTTTGAGATGATTTTATAGCATTTGGAATTCAGAAGTAACTTAATTATGAAAAAATTCTAGAAATGGGTTCATTTTAAAATAACAAACATCAATTTGATATCTCAAGTATTTTGATAGATACGAAAAATATGAAACTTCGAACCCTACTCGCTCGCACTTGATCAACTTACTCAAATTTCAAAAAATAAAATAGAAATCTTTAACATTTTTCAAATAATAATTTATTTTAACTAAAAAATAAATAATACTTAAAAAAAAAACTTGTAGAAAAGAATTTGAATAAAAATAAATAATAAAAGAGAAAAAATTATGTACTAAGTCCAAAAGATTTATTTACTTTTTTTTCTATAATATATAATATTTAATTTTATGAGAAATAAACTACGTCTATAATATATATACATATATATAATAAGTATATACTGTGTAAATTAACAAATTCTTGAAGTGGTGACATTAATGAAGTCGGTAGCGAGAAGTTGGTATAAAACAAGCATAAAAAGAGAGGGGGAATATCACCGGCTCTGAACCAGTCGTCTAAATTTCAGATATTTATTACAAGTAGGTTTTTAAGGATATTATTAGGAGTAGCAATGTGTGTGTAGTCAGTCGTTAAAACAAGTATCAAACTAAATGGGAGCATTTCTATACTTGTGTTTTTTATATCTATGTGTGTGTGTGTGTGTGTTTGATTTGCATTTTATCCTTCTCTAATATATTAAAAAAATAGATATAAAAAAATCGTGCAGGTTGTTTGGATATATAAAAGTATCAACCTGGCGGACCGAGCGTTGCTTTAGATAAAAGCGAATGGAACTTGATCCAAAATAGGACGTATTTAGCACGTATATTGGGATTTATCCGGTTAATTAAAGGCGTCCGTGATGTACGTCTTTTGAACGTTCGTATTTTAGAAACTAGAAAGCTGGAAATAATTGTAATCGATTCCAAATAAGAGTCATATGAGTTTGCGACGGTTTCTGGCAGGTGCTAGATTTTTGAGGACCTAAAAATCATGAAAATTTTGTACTTTTATTAGATTTTCGCTTATAACTCGAAAACCATGGGTCTTTCAGAAAATTTCACTCTTACCAAAATGAATGAGCACAAAATTTCAACCTCATTGTGGCACGGGTATTATTTTTTAATTAAGATGAAACATTTCTAATCTCATTTTTTAGCCAATTGACTTTTCCGCCAAGTTGGTAAAAATTGCCTATCTTTGACGGTCGATTGTGGCCAAATGGCTGAACCGACTTTAACTTTTAAGTACGTTATTCAATGTGAAATTTTAGGCTATTTCATTTTGCTTAGAGTGAAATTTTCTGTAAGACACATGGTTTTTGAGTTATAAACGAAAAACTGAAAAAAGTCCAAAATTATGGTGGTTTTTAGGCCCTCAAAAATTTAGCATCAGTCAGAAACCGTGGTAAACTCATATAACTCTTATTTGGGATGCCTAACGTTGATTAAAATTATTTCCAGCTTGTGCATATTTATTGAACAACAGAAGTCTAATTTCATGAGCTAATTAGGGATGTAGACATATTTAACATACCAAAAGATAAATTTAAAAATAATTCCCCTCTGACATAATATACTTGGGTACGCTCCTGCTACCTACAATCATTATAGGGAAGATTCTATAACGCACTTTTTTATTCAAATGGAATATATTAATTCCAAGATCCTTTGGATTCAAACCAACACTTCGCAAATGGATAGAAAGCTTTCTGACAAACCGAAGTATAAAAGTTGTGGTGGATGGAACATCATCTGAATCGTTCTCTACAAACTCTGGTGTTCCCCAAGGCTCTGTAATCTCCTCCACACTCTTCCTTATTTATATAAACGACCTTATTGATCAAACGGCAAACCCCACTCATTGTTACGCCGACGATAGCACTCTACACGGCAAACCCTCTCTCCCGAATAATCGAATCAATATTGCCTCCTCAATTACTCTCGACCTAGACAAACTGAATAAATGGGGCTCTCAAAATTTAGTTAACTTTAATTCAAATAAGACTCAATGTTGTCTAATTTCTAGGCGCGAAAATAGAGATTTCCCTGATATTCACTTCGATTCGAATACCCTGAAAATGTGTGACAGCCTATCCATGTTGGGCGTCTCTGTCGCATCTGACCTGTCTTGGGATGAACACATCTCCTCTGTGGCGAAATCTGCAGCAAGGAAGATTGGCTTCTTATTCAGGTCCAAGCGATTTTACAAACCCCCACAACTTCTCACCATCTACAAGGCCCAAATCCGCCCCTATCTCGAATACTGCTCTCATCTGTGGAGAGGAGCCTCCAAAATATTCTCTTGCTACCCTTGATGCAATTCAGAAACGAGCCGTCAGGCTAATTGACGATTCTACCCTCACCGACTCCCTCGACTCGTTGGCTCATCGAAGAGATGTCTCTGCCCTTTCCCTTTTCTATAGATACTATCACGGCAGGTGCTCTGATGAGATAAAATCAATAATTCCCCCCAAAGCATACTTTGCACGCAGCACACGTTTTGCCGACTCCCAACACTCTTTTGCGGTCAAATTGGAAAAGTGCCGGACCACTTCATTCGCGAATACATATATCCCCATGACTTCAAGGAACTGGAACTCTCTCCCAGCCTCTATCTTTCCCAGCACCTATGATCTTCAAACCTTCAAAACCAGGGTGCATAGACACCTACGTCTACACCCTCTCACTTAATCAACTTTCCCTTCTCTTCGGTAATGCAAGGGTCTTTCGAGATCCATAGGGGCTACACCTTTACTGGTGCACCCCTTCTTGCATTCGATTGCATTAAAAAAAAAAAAAAAAAATAGATTACAGAAAATTTTAAGATGTTAGATTCAAATTATGATGTTGGGAATATTAATTTTCCCTCTAAAGTAATTTAAGGAAAAAATAAAAACTTTTTCAATACGGGGGATGCGGAAAACTAATTGTCAACGAACGGCTTGGACTAGAAACTTACAAGTCTTCTTAGAAGTTCAGTTAATTAATAGGAATGTTGCTGCCATTTAATTAATAAATGCATTTATTATTGTGTGAGAAGAATGATTGTTTTACTTTGGAATTGTTCAACTACTCAGTATGTTGGAATATTGTTTTTATGTGATAATTATTTTTATGTGATGTAATACCCAATTTATACATGTATTTTTTTAAATTTTGAATATGTATTTATTTTTTGGAAGTGGGCTACTATAGTCCGTGTGTTTGTCAAATAAATAAATGAAAGACCAATGTGTGCTGTCTGGAGATATTTTAATATTATTTTTAATTTTTTTTAATCTAGAGGGGGAGGGAGGGGGAGCTCGATTTTTATTTGCAGTCAGAATTAAATAAAATTGAAATTTTTTTTTTTTTTTGGCAACGTTTTAACTGGTTGGACAGCCCTGCTTTATAGTGTCGATAAAATTTCGTTTTGATGCTTAGGTTGATTTATAAGCTGGAGCGTATACAAAATTTGGTAACTCACTCACTAACAGACATTTTGATAAATTAATTAATAGCTATTTCTAAAACATAAATTTTAGGATGTCAAATATACATACTTTTATAATAGAAAATAAAAATACAGTTTTATTATTGGGTTGGTGCATAATTATTGCGGCTTTTTATTTAAAAATTGGCATTTTGTTTAATTTTCTATAAAAATAATCTTCTCTTTTCATAAAAGAGTAGAGGAAATGGTTCTTAGGTTTTAATAACATAGGTTAAGTTAATATATAGTATAATCCAAGGGGAGTGAGGTCATTTGAAATACTCAGAAAACGCTTGTCGGATTCCTATGAGAATGGTTAAAAAACCAAATCCTGGTAGGAAAGATAATTATTTAGGGTTTATTAAAAATACTTTGAATAACCTATTTCTATAGTAATTCAATCAGAAACTCTCAGAACATTGTTCTAACCACCAAAAGTCTCAACATCAACAACAATACCACCAAAAACAACAAAATCTTCAGCGCCAACAACAACGAAATTGTTCATTTGTTTAGTTATAACTTTACTTACAACAACGACAATACCAACCATGAATAACCTATTTCTATAGTAATTCAATCAGAAACTCTCAGAACATTATTCTAACCACCAAAAGTCTCAACATCAACAACAATACCACCAAAAACAACAAAATCTTCAGCGCCAACAACAACGAAATTGTTCATTTGTTTAGTTATAACTTTACTTACAACAACGACAATACCAACCATGAATAACCTATTTCTATAGTAATTCAATCAGAAACTCTCAGAACATTATTCTAACCACAAAAGTCTCAACATCAACAACAATACCACCAAAAACAACAAAATCATCAACACCAACAACAACGAAATTGCTCATTTGTTTAGTTATAACTTTACTTACAACAACGACAATACTCAGAAAACGCTTGTCGGATTCCTATGAGAATGGTTAAAAAACCAAATCCGGGTAGGAAAGATAATTATTTAGGTTTTATTAAAAATACTTTGAATAACCTATTTCTATAGTAATTCATTCAGAAACTCTTAGAACATTATTCTAACCACAAAAGCCTCAACATCAACAAGAATACCATCAACAATAACAAAATCATCAACACCATCAACAAAGAAATTGTTCATTTGTTTACTTATAACTTTAATTACAAAAACGACAATACCAACAATGAATAACCTATTTTTATAGTAATTCAATCAGAAACTCTCAGAACGTTATTCTAACCACAAAAGTCTCAACTTCATCAACAATACCACCAAAAACAACAAAATCACCAACACCAACAACAACGAAATTGTTCATTTGTTTACTTACATATTTACTTATAAATTTATTTACAACAACGACAATACCAACAATGAATAACGTATTTCTATAGTAATTCAATCAGAAACTCTCAAAACATTATTCCAACCACAAAAGTCTCAACATCAACACCAGCAAAAACAACAAAATCACCAACACCAATGAAATTGTTCATTTGTTTACTTACATATTTGCTTATAACTTTACTTACAACAACGACAATACCAATAACAACAATGGCAATACCATCAACAACAACAAAATTGTTTATTCTCGATTGAAAAATCGTTTTCTAACGTAACTGTTAGACTATTTAAAAATAAAATGAAAGATATATTAATAGTAAGTTAAAATAAATAAAATATTATTGTTTAAAATAGACTAATCACCTTCTGGTTCTTTCGATGAAAAGTAAGCCGACAGGAATTTTTGTGCAGCATTAAATTCATCTCGATGGCCTCCTCGAAATACCAAAAGTTGAAAGTAGTTAACCTTTGAAAGAATTAAATTATTATTAATCAATGAGTTTTTTATCATATATCAATAATTACAAGTCTAAAAAATTTCACCACCAAGAAATCTAAGATGAAATTTTTACAAAATAATTACCCACTTATTATGGGAAAATAAGAATTCCAATACACTATCTGGTGGTGTAATTTGAAACTAGCCACCGTAGGACAAAAAATTAAGCCACACCCCTATCGAGGTTCCAAATAGGAAGGTAATGAAAAATCGGTGATTAAAGAAAATATTTTGAGTTTTAGTCAGCTGCAGCAAGCCAGGGATGGCAATCAAGAATCAAGATCATCTAATTATTTTGCCCCGTTAAATTAGCGAATGTATTGATAGTACTAGTAATAGTATTTTTACAATTAAATTTGTTCTTTAATTGACATTATTTTTTTTTTATAACGTAATAGTGATTGTTTTTTAATCAAACGTAAATTAACTATAAAGAATTTAGGTACAGAGAATTTTTCCTTCTGGGTGGTAGAATTTTTTAGACATGGAGTGTAAATACTGTAAAAACATTACTCTCCTCGTCTTTCGACGAGATCCCAGACAGGTGATGTAGATTGGAAGTTTCACTAGAATCTTCTTGATGTTCGCCATTGGATATAATGATTCCAGGAAGATACAAGAAAAGCAACCAATGTAGAAAACTTACAAAAATAAAAACATATTAGTAGGAACTTTCACTTACTACATACTCAGTTAGCCAATGAGAATGTAGTAAATGAAAGTAGGCACAATAGCACAACAGTGCGTTACTTTGTTTCTAATAAGTATATATAACTTATGAGGAGAATTTTCTAGGTTAGGTTTCACAAAAGAAAATATTAAAATCGATCGATCGAGTGAATCAAACTCAAAAAAAAAAACATACATTTGTTTTAATATTCCCTTTTTGTGAAACCTAACCTAGAAAATTCTCCTCATAAGTTACTTATAATGTTTCACCTAGAACCGACGCGACACCTAAATCCTTAAAAATTATTAAGTATATATAATCTACACTGTTAAAGATTTCTTAGATAATTTTACTATATAAAAAATTAAAAGTTAGGCCTCAAAATTTTTTAGTAATATTACCACTATTGTAATCTTACAACATATTTTTTTATTAATAAGTATCTAATTAATACAAGAAAAAAGTAAAGTTAAATTTATTTTTGTGTTTTTGCAATGAGCTAATGTGATTTTAGCAATATATATTATTATTTTTTTACTATATACGCAATCTTGTAAATTTTCTATCTATTTGTTTTATAAACATATATATATATATATTTTAACAGTGTAGCTCAGTGTTTCCCAACGTATGGTCCACGCTCTCAGGGGGGCAATTCAAAAATTGACTTGGGGCCGTCCATAAATTACATCACACAGTAAGGGGAGATATATTTGTGATAAAATGTGACACAAAAGACAAATTAAAAAGTTAAAAATATTAAACTTAAAATATGTATATTAAATCCCTTTAGTTGAATTTAATTAAAATTTTTTTTTTACAATTATAAATTATAGGGTATAAAAGTGATAGTGTGAATTCACAATACAAGGGGGGCTCAAAGAAAATGCGACAGAAATCTTGAAATTCGTGTAACCTAATTTATGGACGGCCCCTTGTCCAGATAAATGTAAAAATATACAAAATTAAAAAGCCATAATTGAAAAAATAAATGTTAACGAAATTTGATAATAAATAGCTTCAGCAAAATATTAAATTCATTTAAATGTTTGTAGAACCATACAAAATACTAATCAACAAAATTTTGTTTTTGTAATTATAGTTATATAAAAAAATAATTAATTTTTAAAATATAAAAATTATTAAATGAGAAATTTTGAATGAGGACAATTTTATCAATTAATATTTTATTTTTTTATAGGGCCTCCACATCTCCCCTTATAGCCCTCCGATCCTCCCACACCGTATGAGTGACTCAAGGTGTGACCACAGTAGAACGGTATAAAAACATTTGTATGCTATGGGAGTTGATTATTAGGGTGAAAAATTTTAAATCGAATTCAGGGGTTGAAAGTTAAAAAAAATAGCAATAATAATTTATTCTGTTCACTAAGTTAGAAAGAAAAAATAAACAAACAAATAAATAAATTAGATAAATAATTATAATGTATATATTATATGGCGAAACCTTCTGACATATAATTTATACATAATAATGTACTAAGATCTTTGATAAAATTGTCCTTATTCAATTTCTCATTTAATTTAAATACAGGTATGAAGCCCGAGGATGTTCTTTTTCAAAATAAGCCACTCATATTTTTGTATTAAATATAAAAATTATGTTTATGTTATTTAGGGGACGTGGGAATTTTAGAAAGGCTTAGATGGGGGCACAAAAAAGTTGGGAAACACTGATCTAGCTAAATAAATACGCTTATGATAAAAATAATGTTCATACTCACTATATTATAAAGAAAATAAATGTGGAGTTGGATGAGAGAGCACCAAAACAGCAACATATTATGAAAGAAAAGAGAATGATATAAAAATAAAAAATGATTATTTATATATTAAAGAATTATCAGGTATCAAATAAGAATGCCTACCGTAGGACCCATTCGAGAAAGACCTGAAGAGAAGCCTCAGCCCCCACAAACCAACCATACCTTCTTCATCTAAAATATAAAAATTAATTAATTAAAAACTATTGCCAAATTCAAAAGAAAAAAAAAGGAATTGACTAAATACTAACCGAAGAGTCTACTTGTTTGCGCCCTGATGGCTTGATGTTCTAAACTACGCCCTAAATCTAAAATGGCTCAGATGGCCAACTATCATCTGGTCTTCTTTCTTCAGGCTGGTCTTCTTTCTTGAAACGACCGCGAACGCGAACACGTGGTTAGGCTCAGTATGGCCTAATGGAAGTGGAATTTAAGGACGGAAACGTGAACGAAACGAGAAAACGCGCCCAAACCCGATAGTTTAGTTTTAAGAAGAAAGAAGAGGAAAACACACCACTCATACAAGTTACCTAAGATAAGAATCATTTAAAAGATTTCTTATCTACCAAATTCAAATCTCTCCTCCCACCTACGCACTCCACCTAATTTCGAAACGAACTAAGAAGAGGAGAGTTTGAATTGGTTAAAATTAGGATGGGAAACCTACTAGTACATCATAGTATATCCGATCATCATTGAAGTACAGCGTAAGATTCAAGGATTAATGTGCCCCTGCTGAAAAAAGAAACCCTATCGAGCGAACATAGCTAGCCCTACGACACACCTCTCCAAGCGTCTCACCTGTACAGATCAAGAGGCATATGTCCTGTACATTCAGGTTTCCAGGAAAGACTTCAGTAATGGTCTTTCGAAAAATTACACATTCATTCAGATAGAGGATTAAACCGATCTCTCAAGTATTGGTTGCATAGACAGCTGAGCCCTCTCGATAGCTGGAAATTAAAAATATGCCTGCCTATGTCCGGGCACCCCAAAAACCCGGCACATTCGCGTACCTATGGGGTTCTAAGACAACACCCTATGCCAGACTGAATATCTGAGTAGTCCAATTGTCATTGCAACCGATACTTAAGTAAATCGGAAAATCCGTAATTAAAAATTAAAAGGCCTAAACCCCACTTATAATTATATCGTTGGCGAAGGCGCAGATATATATTGTTAAAAAATCGCCCCCTAAATTCTAATTCCTCACCTAGGAGGAGATATATATTCGCGGATTATCAGTATTATTAACTGAACCTAACTATAAAGGTATATTTGTGGTTGGTTACTCTGTTTAATACATGTATGTGTCTGTTGTACCTGAAAATAAAACACATAGACACAGTGCACACCAAAGAGAAAGAAAGGAAGATAGAAAGAAATCCCTTCCCTTAGTAGGCATTAGAGAAGAACTTTCTCTAAACCTATAGTTGACACATACATCACTAAACATCGTTAGACCAACCACACACCTTTCTATTCTATTCATTCCTAATTTCTAAACAGTGAAAACCTTTTTGAAGCCTTCTTGATTATCATTTGGATAATCAAGAAGCGATGTCCCTCGGTGGTCGGGTAAGAATGGATGATGGACGGGTTGGTTACCTAAATGAAAAGAGAGACACCCTAACACGATCCGAGAAGACACGAGATCGAGTTTTACTTACAGAATTACACTAATCTAAACCACCCATCAACATCATCCATTTACTCAGCTTCCACATCCTTCCTTCCTTCCTTCCTGTCTTTTAAGGTAGGCCCGCTTGCATGCATGGACTGCATGGGCATGCGATTGGTAATCGAGGTATTAAGGGGTCACTGAAAATCCTACTAAATTAACTAATTTGTATTTTACCAAAATAACAAATTTTATTTAAATTTTGTAAAAACTTATATGAAATTTAGAATTTAATTCATACTATCAATGCAAAAAATAAATCTGAATTTTAAATAAAAAATAAATAATAAATAAATTTCTTTAATTAAAATAAAAATTTAATTTAATTTATTTTTAAATGAATTTATTGAAATTATTTTCTAAATACTACATGAGGGATTAAGATGAGAACCTGTGTCTGAAAGGAGGAAAAAATTAAGAAAAAACATCCTAAGTTCTAAGTAAAGGCATTCTAATGCACTTTAATGTTCAAACTAGCTAACTAAGTACTTATTACATTTAAACAGAAATAAAAACTTTTCTTTTTATAAATTGAGAATTTTGAGATAGATCTAAAAAATTATTCGATCGACCTAATAATAAATGAATTGATTCTGCGCCCCGCTTTAATGAAAATACATACATTCGTTGTAATTTAGGACGTTCGGATGCTCGTGCATGACAGCAGCAAATGCCAGCTTCCAAGTCTCTCGTAGATCATCTACAAAAAACAAATAGTATTTCATTATGAAATATAAATAAATATCATATATTAATATGAACAAAATCTTTTCGATTGGCCAATATATTAAATAAATTTTAAAATAATCTTTTTTTTTTTGAAAAACATTCCATCTATTTTTCAAAAAAATAAAACACTCAAATTTTTTATAATAATTTAAAATTTCCTAATTTAATAATTTTATTTGTCATGAAATATTAGTGGGTTTTAAAATTAAAAAAATCACGTTAGCGTCTGCGTTGGGCCTTAAGCAAAAATTTAAACACGAGGAACAGTAGCGTATATACCGATGGGTGAACCGCGATTGAAATTAGGTATACACCGTCTTTGGAATTACTTTGGAATTCGTTAGATAATCTATTGTCATCTATTGTTTTCTACTTGGAAATGAAAGTGGAAGTGGAAGTAGGTGTACACGATTTTAGGTCGCGGTTTACCCCTCGGTATATATTATATATTAAAAGATTTTTAGGGTCTTGGATTATTTTTCAAGCTCTCGATAATGTAGGAATAATTAAGCCAGTCAGACTGATTAGAAAGACGCGGAGTCGCCTGCATTCTCTAGGGTATGCATTCAAATAGAACACTCTGTGGTCGATGTTGCATCCCCAGGCGCTTTGGCCTTCAATTTTCATTCATTGCGAAGCTTATAGGAAAAACATTTTTTATTTTAATCATTCATATCTTGTATCTAGGATAAGTCGCAGAGCTTTAGAATTTGAAACTTAAGCTATCTAGAGGCTAGACGTCAAAATTTTGGATAAAACCGAAGACAGGGAAATTGATGTTTTCTTGAAGATTTTTGGTATTTTGCAATTTCGTCTTTTTTATCCCTTTTTTTAAATGGCTTGTGGGAATCCCAAATTGAAGTATTTTGAATGAAGAAAATTGGAAAATTGGTATGATGATTTCAAATAAGGAAGAATCTAAGGTGAAAGTCGTGTGGTGATAAAATTTTCATTTATAATATGGTATACGATTCTCGCTAATAAATATGAGAGAAACAGTTTCAAAAAAAAAAAAACTTTTCGTTTAAAAATCTTTCTTATGTTAAATAATTATTAAATATTATTCTATAATGAAATATTATTCTATAATGAAGCTGTTGATTTGATTTAAAGTTGAAATTTTGTTAAAATCACACATAATTAATTTTATTTATTGAACACGAATAATGATACAATAAAACTACGACGTTTCGATCAATAGTGCGACCTACTCCGTGGTCATTATTTTGGGTATTATTGAATTTTACGCTGACAGGCTCATATAGTTCGAAATAAATTTAAAAAAAATATCCCCCAAGTCTCTATCTCAATTTCAACCTTTGCCGAACAGCAATGAAAGTTTCCCATCTAGATAACATGGGGTTTTTGGCAGTGAAATACCAACTTTGTATTCCGACCAAAGCAATAGCTCAAAAAATTTGAAACTCTGTAGACTTTATCCTTATAATAGTAGCTATCTTTCAGAATTTTTAGAAATTTTTAGCTAGTACAATTTTGGAGTTATAGCTAGATAAAATACTGATATATCTTAGTGTTAGTAAGTTATAGACTCCAAAGTTATAATAGATAAAAATCGGTAAAAATTCTGATGGATAGCTAGTATTATAAGGATAAAGTCTACAGAGTTTCAAATTTCGTGAACTATTGCTTTGTCCGGAATAAAAAATTGATCGTTCAATGTCAAAAACTCCATGTTATTTAGTTGGGAAACTTCCATTGCTGTTCGGCAAAGGTTAAAATTGAGATAGAGACTTGAAACTTGGGAGAATTTTTTTTTATTTATTTCGAACCATGCTCTCTCATCGTAAAAATAATTCGAAAATACCCAAAATAAGGACCACACTAGTGCTCATTCTTGTGAACAATCGCAGAATAAGTCGATCGAAACGTCGTGGTTTTATTGTATTACTAGCTGCAAGGCACGCCCCCTGGACCCCCAGGCCTTGAGCCCCTCCCCCGAAACCCACCTAGCACTCCACCCCCGCATCATGCCCAACTCCCGCCCCCACAGGACCACCCCAACACTCCATTCCGCACCCTAACCCACTAGTTTTTGCATTTCTAGCTCTCTAGAGGCCCAGAGATTATGTATACAAAATTTGGTTGAGTTTGTTCCAAGGGGAAGAATTTACATTTTTTCACCTTCCCCCCCCCCTCCTTGGGAGGTTTTTTGGGGAAATTTTTTAAACAAAAGTTGTCAGAAATCACATCCCCTACAACTTTGTTTATCACTAGAATTTGCTCTAGGGTTAATAGTTTAGGAGTTATTTGATAATTTTCATTCGTGCGCCCCCCAAACCCCCTTCTGGGGTCAAAATATCAAAACGTTATATAGCTAAAAACGTAAGTTAGAAGACATCTGATGTAAATATGAAATCTTATAATAATCCCTTCAGCCGTTTTTACGTGAATCGTGAGCAACTTTTCGGAAACCACTGAAACAGACAGACATACATACCGACAGGAATTTTGTTGAGGGTGTTTTCGTTCATAACTTTGTTTGAAACGTGTGCAACCAAAATTTGGCGTGATTTGGAGCAATGTACAGACAAAACCTTAATTTTATATATATAGATTTGTTCGTGTTCAATAAATAATTATAATTAATTATGTGTGATTTTACTCAAATTTCAACTCTAATTATTATTTTGTCTTTAAAAATATAAATTAGGTTTGGGGGATTCAGGTCCTGATTCCGGGTGTATGTTAAAGTCACGTGGATGACCTGATACACTTACGAAACGTTCGGCACATTAAATGAAAAAAAAACTCTGTTTTTAATTTGATTTTTTGTCCAATTCCCTACAATTTGATTCCAAAACAATTTTAATTATTATGTATATGATTAATGGAACATTAAAATTGTATTTAATTCAAATCGGCCTATCTACATTGCCCGCACTGCAATTAACTGCTTGATCTATTCATTGAAACATTAATTAATTTTTTTCAACGAAATTTTCTCTGGAGAGAGACGGACTGGTAGAAATTTTAATTGGAATGTAATGGAAAGGCAGCCCAGAGGTAGTGAGGAAAGAAATAATTAACACATATAAAATAAGGTGTAATTTATTGGAATCCTTCCTCCTTTCCTTTCAAACCGACGTTTCGGAGGATTTTTCCCTCCTTCTTCAGGGTTTCAAAGGGTCAATGAATGAAACAAATAAAATGTTTCCTTCTTCTCTCCACAGTAGTGTTCAAAAACTTTCTTCATTTTTAACAAAAGGCATAGAAAAACAAAAATTTTTGTTCATTTAATTAAGAAAAAGAAGGAAAAAATTTTTTTTTGTTTTTCTATGCCTTTTGTTAAAAATGAAGAAAGTTTTTGAACACTACTGTGGAGAGAAGAAGGAAACATTTTATTTGTTTCATTCATTGACCCTTTGAAACCCTGAAGAAGGAGGAAAAATCCTCCGAAACGTCGGTTTGAAAGGAAAGGAGGAAGGATTCCAATAAATTACACCTTATTTTATATGTGTTAATTTTTTCTTTCCTCACTACCTCTGGGCTGCCTTCCATTACATTCAATTAATTTATTTATTAAAATGAAAAAATAAATTACGTGTTTTCTATAAAATTATTTTTCCTTAAATTCACAGAAATTACAATTGAATAAAATATTAGATAATATTTATTTTTTATTTTAATCAATAATAAGATAATCTGAAAAACCCAGTTAGACAGGAGTAGACTTGTTAAGGGAAAAGTGAATGAAATATGGCCAAAGGGCACTCCTAGAACCCATCGACGAGATTCCAAGCTATTATTTATCAATCCACACTAATACATACACATACAATATAAAGGCTTGAAATTCAATCAGAATCGAATCAAAAGAAATCATGAGAATTATTTCTCAATACATACATATTAAGAATTAAGTAGATTTCTAGTCTAAAATTTAAGTATAAGAATAAAACTAAATGTAATATTAAATGAAAATTAGAATGAAAAATAAACAGTACGATTTATTTTTAATTTAAAAGATGAACAGTTAAGCATCAGATTGATTGATTTATTCAGAATTCAAACTAAAATTTACTTTTAGATAATCAAGGCAAAATGTTGTGAATTGAATAGAAATTAGAGAAAAAAGTGACTTGAATTTCAAGACTCGGTACGCTCTTTGAAGTTTCAGTGAATTGAAAAAATAATTATGATATGATTTATGTATTATTCGGCAATGTTGTATAGAGGATTCTAAGCTTTTTTAAAAAAGCCTTCCTCAGCACATGTATGTTAGTTTATTAGATTTAAAATATAGAACCGAAATGTTGCAAATTTCATAAACTCAGGAAAAGCTTTAGTAATTCTAAATCCAGACCACCAAAATTGTATTAAAATGTATTAGAGAGAATAACTCACCATGAAGCGAACCTCGGTGAAACCGCACAGACGATAACAGGATAGCGCTACCCATGGCTAAAGAGAGAGATTCCTTAACCTGAAAAATAATAATAACATTAACATTTTTTCTTTTAATATAAAATGTTTATTTAAAATATTCTACTTTATTAAAATAGGCCATATTAGAGACTAGTTGAAAAGATTTTATTTTGTAGAGAGTAGCAGAGGTGTTGATTCATAGAGAGAAGTGAATGAGGTTGTCCTCTGCTTGATGCAAATAAACAATATAATTTATTTTTAAAAGAATATAGATTCGAAGGTTTGATCTTCATCATCAGTCTCTTTAATAAGGAATATTTTATCTGTTATTTCTCATGGGTTCAAATACCCGATTGGTGTGTTGAAATAGCAAGCTAGTCACATAATAAACCAATGTATGTTTATTTGCATCAAGCAGAGGACAACCTTGTTAAATTCTCTATATATCCTAGAGAAGATTATTCAATACCTATTGAGTCCATTAATCAACATGATTGGGAATTATATCGATTTTTTTAAATTTGAGAGTAAATTTGTTAAAATCAAAAAATGTTTAGTTTTTCTTGTTTAGAAATAGAATATAAAGCAACAAGTTGTCCCATGGATTCAATTTTAGTTTAATAGAATGCTAGAGTGAATTGTTTGTGAATTCAGATAGTTTACCTTTTCTAATCTTATTGTTTTTCACTTAATCGACTGTTAATTCAAAAATGAACTCAAATAAATAACACTTAAATAATAAAAGTAAATTTTGACCCAAAAAGAGTTGAGAATGTCTGGAGAGTTAGCGGTCAAGATGGCTTAGCGTCGATTACTAATTGGAGTCCTGAGGGAATGCCTGGAGGGCGGGAAGAGGGGAAGGAGAGGGGGACTAGGAGAAGGGGCGGAGGGGAGAATAGACCAGTCTAGACTTGTATCGAAATGATTTTTATATTTAATAATAAATAAATAAAGGATAAATGAATGGTAAATCTGCACCCCATGGCGATTTCAATCAGCAATTTGGGGAACGTTTTGATACGAAATAAAAATAATTCAGGCAAATTTTTCAGCTCTTAATCTTAAGCACTTTTCGAGTTATTTGGAAAAAAACCCTATTTTTTCGATTTTTTTTTTTCAAAAGTAAAATTGAAAATTAACAAATGGCGATTTTTTCCCCAATACTTGCGAGTACAAGGCACGAAATAACACTTTCGTTATGATTTCCAGATGGAAAGCCGATTTTTAAGAATTTCAAAAAAAATTTTAGCACCCTTAATTTTTTAATTTTTACTTTACCATACAGTGTATGGTCAAGTATTGTAATCGTGCATGAAAAAAGTGGTTTTTTTCCTTCTTTTTTCAAAATATCTAAAAAACGGCTCAAACTATTTCGATTAAAAAAATTGAGCGAAACCATGGCATTTCGCTCTACAAAAAAGCTCTAATAAGTGAACATCGAAAAAATTATATTTTTCGAGATAATAATTGTTTTGTCAAAATGTCAGTTAGTTAGTTAGTCTGTGCGTTACCAAATTTGTGTACGAGCTAGCTCAAAAACTAGTGTGAATATCGAAACCAAATTTCACACGTAGTTTTTGTCCATTGAGATTAAGAGCTGATTAGATTTTGGTGCATATCGACCCAAAATTAAGGGGGTCGAGGGGGGTTAAAAATTAAAAATCTAGGTCGTTTGAGCAAACTCAACCAAATTTTGTATACATAATCAGTGGACCCCAGAAGTCTAAAAATGCAAAATCTAAACGCCTAAAATGGGGGGGGGGTCAAAAAATGAAAATCTGGGCCATTTACCAAACTCAATCATATTTTGTATACATAATCAGTGGGTTCCAGGAGTCTAAAAATGCAAAAACTAACCCCCTACATGATTATAAATTAATTGTTTAATTAATGAATCAAGGCTTAGGCTGCGAAAAATGAACGAGGAGAGGATTAAAAAGAGATTCCATAATTCATATAGACAGAAGGTATTAGTTTGGGTTCAGGGATCGGTAGCTTAGTGGATACAGGAGCTAAAAACTCTTATGACCAAGCATTGCAGTACACATGCAAAGATCACTGGGTTCGAGCCCCGGCTGATCCTTTTGTCTGTAATAAATGCAAAAACTTTTCTTCGTTCCCCTACATTTGAATTATAAATAATTTTATTAAATATTAAATATAAGTGAGGTGCCAGATTATATGGTAAAGTCAAGTGGATGGCCACATCAGAACACGTCAGCTTATTTGGAGTAGTGCACGGTATTTCTTAATTTTCTTAGTATTTCTGTAGTGCGGTATGTATTTTCGGTTAAAAAAATTATTTTTTATATATTTTTCTACCAGCAAAAGAGTATAATATTATAGTTCGTTTAAGCGCAAGATTATAAAAAGAAAATTCGTTTTTAATTTTTTTTCATAATGTTTCACTATTTCAAAGAAATTGAACAAATTCCTTAGTATAAAGGAGTATAAAAGGGATTTTCTGACAAAATTGGGTGATGGACACTTTTCAAAAACGCAGTCAAAAAAATGATTTTAGTTTTATTTCTTTTCTTAAAAATCGACTTTCTAGCTGGAAATCATAATGAAAGTGTTGTTTCATGCCTCTTACTCGAAGTACTTGGAAAAAATCGCCATTTGTTAATTTTCAATTTTACTATTGAAAAAAATAAAATCGAAACAATAGGTTTTTTCAAATAACTCGAAAACTGCTTAAGATTAAGAGCTCAAAATTTGGGTGAATTATTTTTATTTGGTGCTAGATAGAAATCGCCGCGAGGGCAGATTTACCATGCATATCTGGGCTATATCCTTTCATCCTTCTAAATTCTTCCATAGTGGATATATTAAATAAAAACAATTTTTTCCCCTAACTTTAGAGGGCTGTAACTTGGAGGAGAAGGGGTTTTGAACAAAAAATTATATGAAAGACCCCCCCCCCCCTTAATTTTTGCTGAAAAATCACCCTTTAAAATATTTCGCATCAATTTAGAAACACCCTGTATATAGCATAAAGTAGCTATTAAAGATTGATAATTATTATATCTTTATATACAACGATTGCTTTTTCTGAAAGTTTTTCAAAAAGAAGCTTTCTAATACATTAATCTAAGAGTAGGTATATTCAAGATTCAGTTTTAATAAATCTAAAGCCTGGCTTTGGAAAATTGAAATTAATTTATTTTCATTCATTATATAAAATAAATACAAATCGGCTGAAAGTAATGGAAGTCAGCCCAAGGGTAGTGAAGAAATAAAAAATTATCACATTTCCAAATAAAGTGTATTTATTGGACTGTCATTCTTTTCTCCTGTTATTTTAAACCAACGTTTCCGAGGATTCTTCCCTCCTTCTTCAGGGTTTCAAATGGTCAATGAAGGAAACAAACAGGATGCTTCCTTATTCTCTCTTCAGCAGTGTTTGAAATCAAAGGAATCGTAGGGAGTTGGACAAGACTTTAAATTAAATTAAATACAAGTTTTGATTAAATATGCCATACGTTTCGTTGCTGTTTTGCAACTTCTTCAGTGGCTCATTTATTAAACTTATTTGTCAGGATTTTTTACTACGAGAAAAAACATTTCAAACAGTATTCTTTTTTCTATCACAATTCATTCAATTCATCAAATAACATAAAATATAAACCTTTTAAACAAAGTAATTGTTTTTAAGGAATTTGGTGTTGGTACTTGGTGAAGATGGGTTAGTCACCCGAAATATATATATCGAGATTAAAGATTCTCCAAAAATAAATTCGTTTTATTTTTTTATGTCTTAATGGGAAACCTATCAAGATATTTTTATCCAATAATTTTAAAAGTAATTTGTTTTCTGTCAAAAACTAAAAGAATCAAATTGAACAAAGAATTTTTATTATTATTATTATTATTATTATTATGTACTAAGATATCAAAGATAAGAGTAAATAAATATTTTATTTAATATGGATTTACTATGAGTTAAGGATACTGGGCCATTTATAAATGACCCAGTATCTTAGCTCATAGTCCATATTAAATAAAATATTTATTTACTCTTATCTTTATTAAAGATGTTTCACCTTGCACACCAACACCACAATCTCTACTGATTATTACTAAGATATCATTAAGAAGATTATTATAATACATAATAATAATAATGAAATAGTGTATAATACATAATAATACATAATAATCTTCTTAATGACATCTTAGTACATAATAATAATAATAAAAAAAAAATTTCTTTGTTCAATTTGATTCTTTTAGTTTTTTGACAAAAAACAATTAATTTGTTTAAAAGGTTTATATTTTATGTTAGTTGATGAATTGAATGAATTGTGATAGAAAAAAGAATACTGTTTGAAATGTTTTTTCTCGTAGTAAAAAATCCTGACAAATAAGTTTAATAAATGAGCCACTGAAGAAGTTGCAAAACAGCAACGAAACGTATGGCATATTTAATCAAAACTTGTATTTAATTTAATTTAAAGTCTTGTCCAACTCCCTACGATTCCTTTAATTATTTATTAATCATGGACACGAATAATGAAATAGTGTTTGAAATTTTTTCCTTCCTTAGCAGAATCAGTAAAATAGAACAAATTATATTTTAAATACTTATGCACTGGGAAGGAAAAATTTCAAACACTACTGAGGAGAGAAGAAGGAACCATCTTGTTTGTTTCCTTCATTGACACTTTGAAACTCTGAAGAAAGAGGAAAGAATCCTCCGAAACGTTGGTTTAAAAGGACAAGAGAAAAGAATGACAGTCCAATAAATACACATTATTTGGAAATCCGCTAATTTTTTATTTCTTCACTACTTGGGCTGCCTTCCCTTCCATTACTATTAGTTAAAAATTCTACCAGTCCGTCTCTCCAAATATAAATACAAATCTCTTATATCATTATCATTATGTACACAGTCCTAAGACTGTTTTGACACAACCGCCCGTCTCCACTCGGCTCTACCCCATGTTAGCTCTTTAGGGTACTTAGAGAAAATAAATTAAAATAAAATGGAAACTTACAGAGAAAGAGATGACTGGAAGAATTCACTTTCACTCAGCCCGGGAGAAAGAAAGTATGAACCATAAATAAATAAATAAATAAACCAATGCATTCTCTCTGTCCACTGGTGTGTTTGAATTTGCCTATAGAAAAGAAGAAATTAATATTAGAATTAATAAAAGAAAGAACAACATAATATATGTACTAGATGAAGGAGGAGGTATCAGCCAAAGATGGAATCACTGGGTTCAATAAAACACCTTTAATAAAACGTTTCGGCCTGAATTTTATTTGGCCATCTTCAGTTAATTAGAAGTTATACTGAAGATGGCCAAATAAAATCAGGCCTAAGCTTGTTTTATTGAACAGTGATTCCATCTTTACTGATACCTCTTCATCTGGTACAGTTTCATCACAGCCACGAACTCTAACAATATTAACATAATATATGTATAGAAATAAGGAAAGATAATATAAAGTTTAGGTTATGTATGTACACACATACACACACACTAATATTAATACAATATTGTATTGAACATTAAATTAATTAGATCATGAATAACTCTTTTATTTCAATCAATACAATCAATAATATATAAATAAATAGTTCAAATTCTTAAACAATTAATTAGTCATGTCAACAAAAACATGGCTTGATTGATATGTTGGAATCTCACCTTCGAATTTTCATCTTTCTCTTTGATTGATTTTATAAAATCTCACTTCACATTATTAAATAGTTAGCAAAGTTTAAAAGCTAACCTTTTCAAAGATTATCTATTGAAAAATCTACTGGAAAATTAATCCAAATTGCATTGAAATGTGGAGACAGTATTAATGGTGTATAGGCTTGGAGAAAAGAGTCTCTACGGTTTAAGAATATACATTGTTCAAACAATGCAAAAATTCAAATTTAAAATATGATTTCGATATCAATAAATATAAATTAAGATTCATCTTAGGCATATTACGTTTATACAGCGGTGCAACCACGGGGGAGCTAAGGGGGCTAAAGCCTCCCCGCCCCCCCCAGAACAAAATCTGATATAGGTGGGAGTAATTAATTTTTTAATATTCTTAATTGCAGTGAGTTGATGGAGTTATCAGCCAAGGGGGATGGACCGAATTCAATAAAACTTCCAGAATAAGACATTTCGGCCTCAATTTTATTGGGCCATCCTCAGTTATTGGAAATCATACACATATAGTAATATATAGGGTGTCCCCTATCACAACGATAAAACGTGAACAGCGGATAGGCCAGTTTATGACGGTCCAGAACCTTGATTTTTTATTCAATAAAAATCTCATAGTTTTCTAGTTATAGGAATTTTTTTGAAACTTGTGAAAAACGCTACCCTGCCCTAAATATCGAGATGCGGTGGCTATAACTTAACATATTTTATTATTCTAATTTTTGATCCGCAATCTTGAATAATCCTGCTATTGACCAGAATTCAAAATAAAACCATAAGTACTATACTTTTGGAGAAAAAAATATTTTTGAGAAACAAAAATTAGAATAATAAAATATGTAAATTTGTAGCCACAGCATCTTGAAATTTAGGACAGGGTAGCGATTTTCACAAAATTGAAAAAAATGCCTATAACTCGAAAACTATGAGACTTTTATTAAAAAAACTTTTATGGATCTGGACCGTCATAAACTGGCCTATCTCTGGCTCTATCTTGTGATACGGGACACCCTGTATATTCCAATATGTGTATGATTTCCAATAATTGAGTATGGCCCAATAAAATTAAGGCCGAAATGTCTTATTCTGGAAGCTTGGCCATTTAACCAAACTCAGCCAAATTTTGTATACATAATCAGTGGGATCCCAGAAGTATAAAAATACAAAAACTAACCCCCTCCCTACATGATTATAAATAATTTTAGGGGCCAGGTTGTATGGTAAAGTCAAGGGTATGGGCACATCAGAACAGGTCAGCTTATTTATTCAAGATTCAGTTTTAGTAAATCTAAAACCTGGCTTTGGAAAATTGAAATTAATTTATTTTCAAATGATTAATGTAAAGATTTAAGCATCTTTTTTGAGTTTCTTTTTTGAAAAAATAAAATAAAAATAAATTCACATTTTAATTTATTTTCATTCACAATATAAAATAAATACAAATATTTTATATCATTATCATTGAGTACATAATCCTAAGACTGGTTTGACACAACCAACCTGCACCACTCAGCTCTTTAGGGTCTCTCGAGGGGTGAACCTCGAATGGAATTAGGTGTACACAGTCTTTGGAATTATTTGGAAATACTTTGGAATTCATTAGATAATTTATTGTCATCTATTGTCTTCTACTTGGAAATGAAAGTGGAAGTGGAAGTAGGTGTACACGATTTTAGGTCGCGGTTTACCCCTCGGGGTACCTATAGAGAAAATAAATTAAAATAAAATGGAAACTTACAGAGAAAGAGATGACTGGGAGAATTGACTTTCACTCAGGCAGGGAGAGAGAAAGTATAAACCAATGCATTCTCTCTGTCCACTGGTGTTTGCATTTGCCTATAGAAAAGAAAAAAATAATATTAGAATTAATAAGAGATATATGTTGAGAAATAAGGAAAGATAATATTAAGTTTAGGCTTACACACACACACACTAATTTTACAATATTGTTTTGAACATTAAATTAATTAGACCATGAATAAGTCTTTTATTTCAATCAATACAGTCAATAATATAATAATCAACAATATATAAATAAATAGTTCAAATTCTTAAACAATTAATTGTTCATGTCAACACAAACATGGCTTAATTGATATCTTGGAATCTCACCTTCGAATTTTCATCTTTCTCTTTCATTGATTTTATAAAATTTCATTTCACATTATTAAATAGTTAGCAAAGTTCAAAAACTAAACTTTTCAAAGATTATCTATCGAAAAATCGACTTGAAAAATTAATTCAAATTGCATTGAAATATGAAGGCGGTATTAATGGTGTATAGGCTTTGAGCAAAGAGTCTCTAAGGTTCAAAGAATACATTGTTCAAACAATGCAAAAATTCAAATTTAAAATATGACTTAATTAAATTATCGAACGAAGAAAAGATTTTTGTATTATAGACAAAAGGATCAGCCAGGATTCGAACCTGGGATCTTTGCATATGTACTGCAATGCTTTGTCATAAGAGCTTTAGCTCCTATATCCACTAAGCTACTGATCCCCGAACCCAAACTAATACCAAATGTCTATATGAATTCCATAATTCCATAATTCATATAGACATTTGGTATTAGTTTGGGTTCGGGATCAGTAGCTTAGTGGATATAGGAGCTAAAGCTCTTATGACAAAGCATTGCAGTACATATGCAAAGATCCCAGGTTCGAATCCTGGCTGATCCTTTTGTCTATAATACAAAAATATTTTCTTCGTTCGCTAATTTAATTAAATTAATAATTTTCTTATGACGATGCCTCATTGTGATTGCGTCCCGGGGCAAAGAAAAAATTATTTTCGACCCTAGGATTTGTGATTGATTGGGAGGCGTTTGAGAATAGATTAAAATATGACTTCGATATCAATAAATATATTAAGATACATCTTAGGTATATTACGTATATACAGGGGTGCAACCACGGGGGAGTTAAGAGGGCTGAAGCCCCCCCCCTCCCCAAAGGACAAGAAAAAAATGAAAGAAAAAGTAAAAATTAACATTTGGTAAATGTGTGTGTGTCTGTGTGTGTTAGTCCCCCCCCCCTGAACAAAATCCTGGTTGCGCCACTGCTTATATATATATAGAAAGAGAAATTCCTATAACTTGCCCCGAAAAAATGTAATTTGAAGCTCTCTTGACTTTATCCTTATACTAGTGGCTACCCCTCAGAATTTTTACCGATTTTTATCTATTATGATTTTGGAGTCTATAACTTATTCTAACACTAAGATATAGCAGTATTGTATCTAGCTGTAACTCCAAAATTATATTAGATAAAAATGTGTAAAAATTCTGAAGGATAGCTACTATATAAGGATAAAGTCTAAAGAGTTTCAAATTTGTAGAACCAATACTTTTTTTTTTTTTTAATGATATTGATGTGAGAAGGAGATACACCAGAAGGTCCATCCCCAAAAGGCCTGTATGGGCTGGCCCCTCCATCGTGAAAAGAACAGAGTAGAAGGAAAAGTAGCCGGGATCACGAGCCAATCTCAGAAACTCAGATACAATCCAATATCCAATTTACTAAGGCTTTAGGGGCTTCGAGCAGTGGTAAATTCTCCGCTCCACTTTGGCCGGAATAAAAAAATTGATCGTTCAATGCCAAAAATTCTATGTTATTTAGATGGGGAACTTGCATCGGTGTTCGGCAAAGGTTAAGATTATATTTATTATCATTTCCGTCCATAATTTAATTTATAATTTGAAAGTTTATATTGGGAAAATAAGGACAAGTTTTTTATGTGTGACTTTTTTATTTATCCACCAACGTTTCGTCGACTTTGCCGACTTCTTCAGGGCTTCAAATAGTCATGTCACACATTCGTTTAAATTTTCTTATTACCTTCGTTACCATTGAAGGCCATCAGAATACAATTTTCAAAAGATATTTGGCACATTAACAAAAAACACAATTTTTTTCTTTTTAATAACAACCTTATCAACACAGAAGAGTAATCACTTCTTACAAAAAAATAGAATAGAATATTTTTACTTTTTATCCCTATATACAAAAATCGCAACCTCGTTAAGATTATAGATTTTTTATTCATTTCGAACCATATCAGTCTCTGGGAGCATAAAAATTACACAAATTTAAATTTAAATTAAAATGTATATATATATATATATATATATATATATATATATATATATATATATATATATATATAATTTATTTGTTTGATAAAATATATAATTATATATACCTATACAAATTTATATTTTGAAATATATGAATATTTGCATCAAGTAGAGGACAACGTCATTGATTTCTCTTTATATATGTACTATGTTTATTCTCATCAAGCAGAGGATAACCTCAATGACTTCTGTTTATGAATCAACAACTCTGCTACTCTAGTCAAAACAAATGAAATAATTTAATTAGGACTTTTCAATGTATGTACTCATGAAATAAGAAAATTAAATGAGATTAATTTATTCGCTTTGACTAAATACATTTGAAATAAATTTATCAAAAGGGAAATAATATTATATTCAAAAAATAATAATTTCATCTAAATAAATTCGACAATAAAGAATAAATAGAAATAAAAAGAAATTCCCATTGCAAATAATCTCACTCAGCCATAGGGATAAATGCTAGGAATGCTCAGAGAAGGTTTGGGCATTCCTAGATTCATCCGCGCTAAACAATGAGCTTTATTGGAAATCTTTAGAAAATATTCGTCAATTAAAAGAGCATGCAAATTTATACTAGAGAATATTTGAATAGGAATAATATGAATGTGTGTTAAACGAGATTAATAGATAATTAAATAAAAATGATATTAAGTTTATTAAAGAAAATATTAACTATTTTTTTAATACTACAGCGTTTTATAAATTAAGGCCAAAATGTTATGTTTAAATGAGAAAAAAATAGAGAATAACAAATTTTTATTAAAATAACATTAAATATAGACTTACATTTAACTAAGGAAGAGATCCTATGGATGAATAAGTCCTGACGAATACAGGTTAGGACTTGCATGGCTCGGAGAATGGAAGCCTCTTAGCCCTGTGGTAAATTAAATATGCATTAACAAATGGACATGAAAAATATTTACCAAAAGTATTCTTCTCACAATTATTAGGATGGAAAATAAAAATTAGTAAAATTAATTCATTCAAACCAAAAAATGATGGATTAAATATCAGATCTCTTAATTGAAAAGTTTTTGTTTTGCCGAAAGTAGCAGAGTTGTTGATTCACAAAGAGAAACAAAGAGGTTGTCCTCTGCTTGATGCGAATAAACATACACACATTTATATCTCGAAATGATATATCTATATATATATTATTTATTTGTTTGAGACTATAGTTTCGAAGACTTGGTCTTCATCATCAGTCTTTCTTAAATTATAAATCTTTTTCATGGACTCAATATCATATGGAAATTGAAAACTTGGTGTTCTTTCCTCACTGGTGGTCAGCTTAGAACTTAGAGAACTCTAAGTAGAGGACAACCTCTTTGTTTCTCTTTGTGTATCAGATCTCTCACGAGTTTTGAAATCTGAGTTAAGAGTATTTTATTATATCGTATTATTAAATTAGAATATATTTTAGATTAGTAGAGTATAGATTTAATTATTATACTAGGCACAGGTACCTATTCAACATATATCTCTTATAATGTGAGCTAGATGGCTTCAGAGACCCGAGCCCAATATTCAATCCTAGTCTATTGGGATGATAACAGAATTTGTTCAGAAGAGAGCTGAGTGTATACCTGGTCGCCTAGAGTATTTTCAGATGATATGGTCAATTTTTGACACCGAGGGATGCAAATATTCGGAGCTGCGGGGGTTGAGATGCTTACTTGATTCCGGGGCGTGGGAAACTAATTAGCATCATCACGTGATCTAGTGGCGTCTTTGGTCAAGGGGAAGAGGGGGTGGTGGGGAGGGTGGTGGGGAGACTGGATATGTCAAGACCTGCATTGAAATCTTTCTATATGTAATTCTAATAAAGAAATAAATAATATTTGGGTGCCTTGCATTGAATCACAGGCGAGCCTGCAGGATAGGCAGCCGGGAGGGAGGGAAAGAGGGGAAGTTGCGTGTACAGGAACCCCGGGCCTCAAATATCCAAATGGGAAGAACGATACGAAATATATGTATTCTACACTATTATTTACAAAAGCCTAGATGCTTACATTACTTATATGATCACTAGGGGACTAGGGTGTCACTTATTTTGGGCATTATTTAATTTTTATGCTACCAGAGGCTCATATGGTTCAAAATAACTTAAGTGGGAGATAAATTTAACCTAATTTATCGCGTGGAGAAATTACCACTGCTCGAAGCCCCCTAAAAACTTAGTAAATTGGACTATATCTAACTTTCTGAGATTTGGCTCGTGATCCCGGCTTCTTTTCCTTCTACTCTGTTCTTTTCACGATGGAGGGGCCAGCCCATACAGGCCTTTAGGTGATGGACCTTCCGGTGTATCTCCTTCTGATATCAATATCATTAAAAAAAAAAAAAAAAATCCCCCAAGTTTCAATCCCCTGTCTCAATTTTAACCTTTGCCGAACAGCGATGCAAGCTTATCTAAATAACATGGGGTTTTTGGCATTGAACGATCAATTTTTTTATTCCGACCAAAGTAATATGTCAAAAAAATTGAAACTCTGTAGACTTTATCCTTATAATTGTAGCTATATCTCAGAATTTTAACAGATTTTTAGCTATTATAATTTTGGATCTACAGCTAGATAGAATACTGCTATATCTTAGCGTTAGTAAAAGTTAGACTCCAAGATTATAATAGCTAAAAATCTATTAAAAATGTATTATTTTTATTTAAATTTACTTGAATAAGAAAATAACTAATAATCCAAATGCATTGATAATATACTAGATTTATCCTGAGAACTATTCTCATTAATGAAACACACACACACACACATGCATGCATGCATATATACTAGATTCAAATCCATCTCATGTTTATTGAAAAACTATTTTGTATAAATATTAAAGAAAATTACAATATTAATTGCAAGCTCACCGATTTGAAGAGCTCCCTCTGATGGATTATGATGTTTGTTTACTCGGAGAATCCATTAATGCAATCACGGCAGCCTAGAGACCCGACCGAATCAACACATTCTGAAAATATCAAAGATTATTCATCAATTAACCAAAATTTCAATTCAAGTGATCAATTAGATATTGATAATCATTTTGTTAATATGATAAAGATTATTTACCAGATATTAGAGAAAAAATTTGATGTAAATTGGACTGAGAAAAGGGCAGGTTATAAATGACAATTCGAGTCCCTTTTATTAAAGGTCAACAAATACAAATAAATCATAAGCTCAAAGAGAATCTAATTGCTCTGACGTCACAAACACTGGCAATAATTAATAGTTTAAATTCAAATATTCAAATAATATAGGCGTTGTATTGAAACTTGCCTTGGCTTGTATTAAGAGCAATGATTTTTTTTTTATTATATTATAGGTACCAAATTAAAATAAATTGCCACATTCTGAAGTGGCCATCCACTTGACTTTACCATACACTCTAGCTATTTAATATTTAATAAAATTATTTATAATCATGTAGGGGGATTAGTTTTTTCATTTTTAGAGTTATGGGGGTCCTCTGAATATATATACAAAATTTGGTTGAATTTAGTACAAGAGCCTAGATTTTGATTTTTTGCCCCCCCCCCCCCCCCGCCCCGCCCTAATTTTGGCTCCAGAAAAAAAATGTTTTTGTTATTATAGGTTCATTTTTTAGAATATTTCATTTTTCTTGTTATTTAATTTGAAAATATTATAATTTTAATTTTCAACCTCCCGTCCTCCCATTAATTTTGAGACGATATGTCACCAAAATCTAATCAGCTTTTAATCTCAATGCCCCAAAAATTCATGTGAAATTTGGTTTTGATATTTATACTAGTTTTTGAGCTAGCTCGTCCACAATAATTGGGTAAAGCACAGAATAACAAACTAACAGACATATTGACAAAATAATTAATATCTCAAAAAATATAATTTTTCGAAGTTCATTTATTAGAGCTTTTTTGTAGACCGAAACGGTTTCGCCCAATTTTTTTAATTAAAATAATTTCAGCCGTTTTTGAGATATTTCGAAAAAAAGAAGCAAAAAAAACAATACTTTTTTCATGCACGATTACAATACTTGACCATACCCTGTATGGTAAAGTAAAATAATCATAAGATAAAAACAATTAATTTAAATTTAAATGGGAAACTTACATCACTGTGGGACACATTAAAATTGAGATAGAGACTTGAAACTTGGGGGGATATTTTTTTTTATTTATTTCGAACCATATGAGTCTCTGGGAGCATAAAAATTCTAAAATACCTAAAATAAGGACCACCCTAATATATGTGTATGATTATTTGCATCAAGCAGAGGACAATCTCTTTGTTTAGTATTAATTCACCGAAACTGGAAATAGCATAGCATGCTGAGTCTTCGAAAAAGTTTCACTTTTCCCTTCAATTTTAATATCGAGAATATTAATCATTTATTAATGTAGTTGTATCGCTACAATACTAGCAAAAATTTAATGCTAGAGTGTATAGAACAGACAATAAGGATTCATAATTCATAAGCCCAAAACTTTGTGCTGTTTATGTACCACTACTAGCCAATCCCGTGCTCGTTTGACAAATTTGGCAACACTGTTCGAGCTTGTATATATTTTATCATAGAAATGTCAGATAAAGTATATTATAAAGGGAGATTTATAAAACAAAAAGTTCTTATTACGTGATTGAAAGCTGTTGCGACAATGGCTGTAGCGAAAAAAACGTAAAAAAATTATTAAAGTTAATAGACTTTTTAGGTTAAATAAATGCATTGTTGCCAGCTTGTTTTTAGTGTAAATTTTTCATTATACATTTTCATTATTTATTCATTATTATCTCAAAAACTGTGTTGTAACTAAGTATTAATTTTTTTTTTTTTTTTTTTTGGCTTTTCGGCCATGGTAGCCATAAGCCATTTACGATACTATTTATTTTTATTTTTAAATTCGTCTCTACCTCGGGGGTCAGATTTTAGCCGGATGCCTCGAGCCGGATTCGAACTCGGGTCCTCTTGGTTAGCTGGCTGACATGCTACCGCCTAGCCTACCCGACCCCCCTAAAATTTTCTTAAAAAATGTATTAGTTATTAATAATCAGTAGAGATTGTGGTGTTGGTGCAAGATGAAACATCTTTAATAAAGATAAGAGTAAATAAATATTTTATTTAATATGGATTTACTATGAGTTAAGGATACTGGGTCACTTATTTCACATTAAAATTAAAAAATTAAAAGATATAAATTTTTTTTTATATCTTTTAATTTTTAATTTTAATGTGAAATAAGTGACCCAGTATCCTAACTCATAGTAAATCCATATTAAATAAAATATTTATTTACTCTTATCTTTATTGTATTAGTTATTGTTTAATGTTGGTTTAGTTTTTTATAACACTGGTAAGAAGAGTTTCTTAATTATAATTAAATATGTAGGCAAATTTTCCGATATTCCGTATAGTGCAATGTATAAGAGTCTGAAAAACTCTATCTTTGGAATTTAATTATCTCCGGAATTATATTCTTCATAAATTTCGTTTTATCACCAATCGATGCAGAAGTATTTAAATAATAATCTGTCTAAATTTCAAAAAAACTCATAAGAAAACCAATATGATGAAATAACTACCTTAGTCTATATAAAGATTGCAAATAGATCCAAGTTAGCTTGGAATGGAATGATAAAATGAGAGTGCAATGTCTGCAACCTGCAGCCACGCTCTCATTCCCACTTCCGACATACTTCCAATAAGACCACAAGCCAAGCTGAAGCTGAAAACAGCCTCCTCAGCTAATAACCTACACAACGAAATTCCACAATCTCCTAAACAATTTTCACTATTTTAACACATGCAAATAGCCCAAGAGCCCACGACGGCCAGACCTTCGTTATTTTATAAAAGCTGAAAGTTTTTCTGTGCATGTCCCCTATACAGGTAAGAACGACCAGCGACTATAGAGTTTGGGTTGTGGTTACTTTGGCAGGTAACAGGTAATAAAGGTGTATAAAATAGTACTTTAAATTCGTTAAAGTATAAAGCTCAATTTTTTTATATTTTCTTCGGGATAACTTTAGAAATCTCGTGATCCATTGCCGGACACTTATGACAGTTGCTACCCCTGCCAGACACCCCTAAACTTTAATAAATTATAATTATACTTTCGTTATAATATAAAAGATAAATTTTATATATGTTACTTGGCGACCTATAAAAAAATGTTACCTCAATAGGCGGACAGTTTTAATGGTTTTTACATAGATTTTTGACATTTCGGTTATTATTGATAACCATTGGTGAAGACATGGAGGAATCGTCTTAAAATCAAAAATAACCATCGATTCTTATCTAATACTAGAGGAATAACCTTATTGCATTCCATTTTTGTTGTTTTGACTATTAATGGCAACCTCTACTGAAAACGTGGAAGAATCGACTTAAAATCAAAAAGAAAGTTTAGGGGTGTCTGGCAGGGGGTAGCAACTGTCATAAGTGTCCGGCAATGGATGACGAGATTTCTAAAGTTATCCCGAAGAAAATATAAAAAAATTGAGCTTTATACTTTAACGAATTTAAAGTACTATTTTATACACCTTTATTACCTGTTGCCTGCCAAAGTAACCACAACCCAAACTCTATAGTCGCTGGTCGTTCTTACCTGTATAGGGGACATGCACAGAAAAACTTTCAGCTTTTATAAAATAACGAAGGTCTGGCCGTCGTGGGCTCTTGATCTAAAACATAATGCAATAAAATATGATATTAATTCTATTCTATTGAAATATGCATTAAGTTCTCAATACAATCAATTACAACGTTTTTGAAAATTCCGCATTTATACAAAGAAATATATAAAATAAAAAATAAATAAAAATTCTTAAATAAAAATTATTATACAAATGATTGGGATTTTAAACAACAAAAATTAAATGAACAAATAAGGTCAGGTAATTGGTTCTTTTTCTAATATTTATAAAAATAATTTAGAGAAAATAATTTTTCGTAAATATTTATATTTTGTATTTTTATTCAAGTTAAATTCATCACCAAGACAATCTTTATCATTCTCTCTATTTTGGAAAATATTTATACATTTAGTTATAGTTGCTTTATATTCCTTTCTTAAAGCAACTATTTTTTTAAATTACTAAAAATTTCTCTAATAAATTTTCACTAAACATTTGGATTTCATTTAGTATAGTCCAGGCAAATCACGATTTTAATAGGAAATAATTCCCGGTAAAGATTTTATTGCTGGAATACTTTTATTAGTACTCGAATATTACTACACTAAGTTTTCCCCCATATCTGTGTTGTGGAAATTTTTCTATGCGCCTCAAAATGAGAAAATTTCGGAGTTTTTACAGTTTTTCTTGAATAACTCTAAAACAGCTTATCAAATCAAAAAGATACCTATTAGAAAAATTAAAGCGCTTTAAATTACGCGTCAAATGATAAAAATTTCATCTATTTGAGCTAAGTAGAATCAGTACTAGCGCCTGTCAAAAAACAGCCCCCGGGATCACTTTTGAATATCCCTAAAACTCGTACTTTTTTCTATTTTTCCCCATTTTGACCATGAAGGAGCACATTTTCGACAACGACCACTCTATACACTAATCTTTAAGGAGTTAGGTGTTGGTTCTAGATGAAAATTTTAATATAATAATAAAACTTGAGCAAGATGCGAGGTAGGTTTCACAAAAAAAGAAATAATAATAATTA